>CM052801.1:13573378-13596945 GCA_028533885.1 Nasua narica | reverse complement strand
TAAGAAGGAATGTGAGTCACACATTGATCACAAGTCTTATAGATTAAGCTAGAAGAAGAGTAGGGTGTGCCTGGTCAATCAGTTTGGAATTCATTGTAGAGTAAGCACATTTAGCACTTAAATGGATAACCCCATCAGCAAGCTCTCTCAGAGGCAGGGAAGCAGGCAGTGTCCCGCCCTGAGCAAACTGGGCATCCCCAGCTGCTTGGCTTCAAGAGGGCTTCAGAATGAAAATCATCCCCTCTACCTGAGGCCTACTGTGAGTACCTATGTTTTTCTCAAGATTATCTTTAAGCATGCTTGCATGACCAGCACAACTCCTCAGTTATATTTTCAGCAGTATATTATTCTGAGGGACGGTTACAGATACACCTGAATGAGTCAAGCTCCCATCCCAGAAAATGCTTATGGCTTGGTAGTGAAAAGAATAAGACAGGCACATAAGTAATTGTGGTACAAACCATGATAGAAGTATGTGCTCTAAATTTGAATGAGCGCTTACAGGAGAAAATGGTAGTTGCCCATCATAATCTCAACCTGAAGACTACTCATTGTGGCTCTCTGTAGTCCATTTGGTTTCTACCTGTTGGAACTCACCATATATTTAATCACAGTGATGTTTCTGTTTTTATAGCCTCGATCCTACTTTGGTTTTTTAAAATGTATGTTCCAGAATAAAGAATTAAAATCTTTATTTTAAATGATTGGTTCTCGAGCATGAGTGAATTTCCTCCTCCAGGGGCCATTTGGCAGTGTCTGGAGACATTTCAGGTTGTCACAACCTGGGGAGGCAGTGTTGTTGGCTTATAATGGGTAGTGACCAGGGGTGATGCCAAATATCCTACATTGCACAGGACAGTCCCTACAACAAAGAATTACCCAGCCCAAAATGTGAATAGTGCTGAGGTACAAAAAAGCCTGCTTTAATTAATACGATTTTGGGGTCCTGGGTCGCTCAGTCGGTTAAGCATCAAACTCTGGAATTTCATCTCAGGTCATGATCTCACCCTGTGTTGGGCTCCTTGCTGAGTGTGGAGCCTGCTTAAGATTCTCACTCTCCTGCTGCCGCCCCCGCCCTGCAAGTGTGCACTTTTTAACAAAACAAAATACCATCCTAATGTCCAATTTCTTCTTTTGATCTTAAAAATAACCCCAGAAGTAGGAAGAATAGTACTCTGTTTGACGGATAAGGAAACCAAGATTTGAAAATATGTACCATTCTGACAATAAAATGACAGCCACAAAGGGTGGTCCAGGGACCAGTGGCATCACACTGGCTTTTGGGATCTTGTCAGAAATGCAGGGTTTTGGACCGCACCCCAGTCCTGAATTGGAATATGCATTTTAACAATTTACCTTTGAACTTCTATAAACATTACAATTCAAGAAGTACTGGTTTGACTCACACTGCCTTTACATCACTGATCCTCTTCATAGCCCTTAGGACCTGCTTTTAGGTCCAAAGAACTTTTTGAAGTTGAAACAATCAACGTCAGCACTTGTTTTCTTCCTTAACTGAGTCGGATTCTTTTCAAATGGGAAAATGTGAACATTCTATGGCAGTAGTTTCAGTGGGACATTTGCATCAGAAACGCCTAAAAGAGCTTTTAAAAATACAAATTCATGAGCTTCACTCCACCTCTACTAATCTATCTCCAGGAAATAAAAAGGCTCCATTGAGGATTCCAATTGGTTCATATTCTAAGAACCACTGATTCATGGAAAGGCATATTAATTTCCTTAGGTGATTATGCAGTCTCAATTGTTTAGATTGTTAAATCATCCCGTAAATTATGGTGCCAGGGAATTTTTGTATTTCAAAAGACTTCTAATCAAAGGATAATAGTAAAAAATTAAAACATTGGGTTTGCACAGTTCTGCCCTTTTTAAAATGAGATTTCTATCTTAAGCTTGATCATTATTCATCTATGCATGTAAGCAGCTTTGTTTTTAGAAGGTGGGAGGAAACTTATTTTTTAAAAGTTTTGTTTTGATACTTTTTTTTAAAGATTTTATTTATTCGAGAGAGCGAGAGCACAAGCAGGGTGAGAGGCAGAAGGGGAGGGAAAGGAACAAGCAGACTCCCTGCTGAGCAGGAAGCCAGATGGAGAGGCCCCATCCCAGGACCCTGAGGTCATGACCCAAGCTGAAGTCAGATGCTTAACCGACTAAACCACCCAGGAGCCCCTAATACTTATTTTTTTTTTTTAATTTTAGTTCCAGTGTAATTAACAATACAGTCATTCAGCATTTCCATATGTCACCCAGTGCTCATGACAGCAAGTGCACTGGGTAGGAGAAAACTTAAAAATGTGGAAGAAAAAAAAAGATTGTAATCACAGTGAGATTTAATTTTTTATCCAGTTTGAAAATAATTTGGGAAATAATGGATAATATTTTGGCATAATCGGTTCTAAAAGTTATTTGTCTTTTTCAGGATAATAAAGCCGATGTAATTTTAAAATACAATGCAGATGAAGCTAGAAGTCTGAAGGCATATGGCGAGCTTCCAGAACATGGTAATGTCTGAGTTATTTTATTAACCTGTCATATGGTGTTAGTACGTGGTGTTATTTAGGTGAAGCAATTTTGGTAGAATTTTGCATATTTTGTGCTTACATGGTTCGTTTTAAGTATGCCTGCTTCATGATACTGGATACCTTAAGAAAAAGGTAACTGGGATTCTGTCTTTTTTTTTTTTTTTTTTAAGATTTTATTTATTTACTTGACACAGAGAGAGATCACAGGCAGGCAGAGAGACAGGGAAGCAGGCTCCCTGCTGAGCAGAGAGCCCTATGCGGGGCTTGATCCCAGGACCCTGAGATGACCTGAGCCGAAGGCAGAGGCGTTAACCCACTGAGCCACCCAGGCGCCCCTGGGATTCTGTCCTTCCTTAATAAATAACACTTTCTGGTGTGGAGTTACATTTTATACTCTGAACTTCTGCATAGTACCAAAGGAATACTTTACTGTTACAGTATTTATTTCACAATAACTTTTTCATGAGATTGTCATTGTTCATCTACTTTATTTTTTTTATTTTACTTATTTATTTATTAAAGATTTTATTTACTTGACAGATCACAAGTAGGCAGAGAGGCAGGCAGAGAGAAAGAAGAGGAACCAGGCTCCCCACTGAGCAGAGAGCCCAATGTGGGGCTCGATCCCAGGACCCTGAGATCATGACCTGAGCCAAAGACAGAGGCTTTAACCAATCCACTGAGCCACCCAGGCACCCCATGTTCATCTACTTTAAATGTGAAGCAAGGATAGTAGTTAGGTACTATTGATTTTTTTTTTTAAGGTTTTATTTATTTATTTGACAGAGATCACAGAGAGGCAGGCAGAGAGAGGGGGGGAAGCAGGTTCCCTGCTGAGCAGGGAGCCCAATGTGGGGCTCGATCCCAGGACCCTGAGATCATGACCTGAGCCGAAGGCAGAGGCTTAACCCACTGAGCCACTCAAGTGCCCCTGTTGATTTTTATAAAGTCAGTTTTCAGTTCTTACCCTAGTATTATAGGATCCTGTAGGATTTTTTTTTTTTTAAGATTTTATTTATTCATTTAACAGAGCGAGAACACAAGCAGGCAGAGAGGCAGGCAGAGGCAGAGAGAGAGGAGCAGGCTCCCTGCCGAGCAAGGAGCCCGATGCGGGACTTGATCCCAGGACGCTGGGATCATGACCTGAGCCGAAGGCAGCTGCTCAACCAACTGAGCCACCCAGGCATCCCGGATCCTGTAGGATTTTTTAAAACCAACGTCGTTTCTCTTACCAATACAAAAATTGTGTTTTGTTTTGTTTTTTAAGATTTTATTTCAGAGGAGAGAAAGCAAGCATGAGTGGGGGGGAGAAGGGGGAGAGGGAGAAACAGACTCCCTGCTGAACAGAGAGCCTGATGTGGGGATCCATCCCCGGACGCTGGGATCATGACCTGAGCCAAAGACGGACGCTTAACTGACTGAGACACCCAGGCACCTCAAAAGTTATGCATTCATTCATATGCGGAAAACTTAAATAACCTCACCAAAGGGGAAATGTACTTTATTTACATGCTATTTTGTAAGCCTACATTTTTCATTTGGTGTTTTTGTTTCATTTTGTAGTATTTTTTCTTTGTTTGGGCTCTCTTTCATATTATGAAAACAATATAATTTTACTTACGCATGAAAATCTGGCTGAAATTATTTACTTGATATTTTCAATCTAGGAATTGCTAGTATATCGGGGAATAAAACCAGCACCTCCCAATTCATTTTCGTTGCTTGGAGGGGTGATCATGATTTGACTCAAGTTTCTGATTGAGTCTGTCTGGTGATTTGTAAGTTGTTAGCATATGCTCTAGCCATTGTTTTAGGCATAGCTGGAAGTTGTAAAGGTTTCAGACTTTGTGTAACTGGAGCCTGCCTTACTAAAAATACTTTTGTGAAATAAATAGTTAGGACTACGTCAACCCAAAAAGCTTTTGCACCGTGAAGGAAACCAACAAAACAAAGTGGCAGCCTATTGAATGGGAGAAGATACTTGCAAATGATACATCTAATAAAATGGTTAATATCCAAAATATGTAAAACAAAAACCTCCTACAACTTGGGGCACCTGGGTGGCTCAGTTGATTAAGCATCTACCTTTGGCTCAGGTCATACATGATCCCAGGATCTTGAGATTAAGCCCCAGGTCAGGTTCCCTGCTCAGCAGGTGAGTCTGCCTCTGCCCCTCCCCCTGCTCATGTGCATGTGAATGTTCTCTCTCTCTCAAATAAATAAATTAATAAAATCTTTATTTTTTTATTTTATTTTTTAAAAAGATTTTATTTATTTGAGAGCGAAAGTGAGAGATCACAGACGAGAGATAACTGACTAAGCCACCCAGGTGCCCCAAATAAAAATGGACAGAGGGGAGCCTGGGTGGCTCAGTTGGTTAAAGCCTCTGTCTTTGCCTCAGGTCATGATCCCAGTGTCCTGGGATCAAGCCACGCATTGGGCTTCTGCTCAGCATAGAGCCTGCTCCCCGCCACTGCCTGTCTCTCTGCCTACTTGTGATCTCCCTTTCTCCCTTTCTCTCTCTCTCTCTCTGTCAAATAAGTAAATCTTTTTTTTTTTTTTTTTTAAATGGACAGAGGACGTGAATGGACTTTACACAGAAGATGTAGCAATGGCCCATAGGCCTGTGAAAAGATGCTTAGCATCATTAATCATCAGGGAAATGCAAATCACAATCACAGTGAGATATACCCTCCTACCAGTCAGAATATCTAATATCAAAAAGATAAGAAATAATAAGTTTGGTGAAGATAGGGGGATAAAGGAACCCTCATGCACTTTTGGTAGGAATGCAAACTGGTACAGCCACAGTGGAAAACAGTATGGAGGTTACTCAAAAAGTTAAACATAGGGGTGCCTGGGTGGCTCAGTCGTTGGGCATCTGCCTTCGGCTCAGGTCATGATCCCAGAGTCTTGGGATCGAGCTCCACATCGGGCTCCCTGCTCAGCAGGAGGCCTGCTTCTCCCTCTCCCACTCCCCCTCTCCCCGTGCTTGTGTTCCTTCTCTTCCTGTCTCTGTCAAGTAAATAAATAAAATCTTACAAAAAAAAAAAAGTGGGCACCTGGGTGGCTCAGTTGGTTAATTGACTTGTCTTCAGCTCAGGTCATGATCCTGGAGTCCCAGGATTGAGTCCCAGATCGGGCTCTCTTCTGAGCAGAGAGTGCTTCTCCCTAGACCTCTCATGCTCTCTCTCTCATTCTTTCTCTCTCACATAAATAAATAAATAAAATCTTAAAAAAAAAAAAGTTAAAAATACCATTCAATCCAGTAATTTCAGTACTAGGTATATACCCAAAGAAAACTAAAGCACTTATTTGAAAAAGTATATGTGCCCTTATGTTTATTGCAGCATTATTTACAATAGCCAAGATAAGGAAGCAACTTAAGTGTCCACTGGTAGATAAATGGATAAAGGACATGTGATTGATACACACATACACTGGAGTATTACTCAGGCATAAAAGCAAATGAAATTTTGCCATTTGTAGTAAAATGAATGAACCTAGAGGATATTATGCCAGGTGAAATAAATCAAAGAGATAAATACCATATGATTTCACTTAGACTTGTGGAATCTAAAAAACAAAAAAATGAACAAAAGAGAAATAGGCTCATAAATATAGAGAAGATAACCAGTGGTTGCTGGGGGGTTGGGAAGGTAGGTACAAAGGGGATTAAGAGGTACAAACTACCAGTTCTACAATCATGGGGTTGAAAAGTACAGTATGGGGAATATAGTCAATAATATTATAATAACTTTGGTGACAGATGGTAATTATGCTTATTCTCATGACATTGTAGTGTATGTAATTGTCAGATCAACCATGTTGTGCGCTAGAAATTTTTTTTTAAAAGATTATTTACTTGACAAAGAGATCAGGAGTAGGCAGAGAGAGGGGGGGAAGCAGGCTCCCCGCTGAGCAGAGAGCCCGATGCAGGGCTCTATCCCAGGACCCTGAGATCATGACCTAAGCCAAAGGCAGAGGCTTAACCCACTGAGCCACCCAGGCGCCCCAGTGCACTTGAAATTAATATATATGTCAACTATACTTGTATTGGTATAACTTTGACTCGAAAGAGTTCTTTTATACTTCCCAACATTTGGTATCAGACCACTTCTTTTAGTGCACACTTATTCATTTTAATATCATCTTGGTTATATGAGTGTATTTGTTATTGTTTCTTTAGCTAAAATCAATGAAACTGATACATTTGGTCCTGGAGATGATGATGAAATTCAATTTGATGACATTGGAGATGATGATGAAGACATCGATGATGTGAGTAGATGGATCTTGCATTTTCCAACTTTTGTTTCTGAATTACCCACAGAGAAACCAGCTTTTTCTCCTATCTTCCTTTAAACTAAAAATGTTGAATACTTAAATTAGAGTATATTTCAAGACTTTTCCATGAATTAAAATACTCAATATTATTTAGAAGACAGCTAGCCAAACTGCTATACTTTGAGAATTCCTATAATCTTTTCAACATTTGTTCCAGAGAAGATCAGTATTTGCTTTGGCGATATGAGCGCTAGGCATTGGAGTCATAACTTGTTTAAAAGTATCTTAAGAGATAGCTGTTTCTGAATTTAGCAGCCAGTTGTAAGAAATAGAAGATTTCAAAGAAACACACCTTAATTGAAATACTGGTATGTTAGAAGAATCTTATTTGAACAGCTTGATATGAAACATTGGAATTACAACATTTTTTTAAAAGATTTTATTTAGTTGTTTTAGAGAGAGCAGGTGGGAGGGGGACAGAGGGAGAGAGAGAATCCCAAGCAGACTGCCCTGAGCATGGAGCGCAATGTGCAGGCCTCGGTCCCCAACCCTAAGATCATGACCTGAGCCCCGGGGGCTCAGTCAGTTGAGTATCCTACTCTTGATTTCAGCTCAGATCATGATCTCAAGGTTGGATTAGAGCCCCAAGTTGGCCTCCACGCTCAATTCTGCTTAAGACTCTGCCTCCTCCACTGCCCCTCCCCTGCATGTGTGATCGAGCGCTCTTTCTAAAATAAATCTTTAAAAAGTTGAGACCTTTCACCAATTACGTTACTTTATCTATTGAATATGCACTGTTGGCAAACTCTTGGTTTGGAGTTGGTGTGTTTTAGGAAAATGTTTTATTTTTCTGAAAGGTGAAGCAGTGATGCTCACAAGAATAAATGCCCTTTTGCTGTTACAGTATTTAAATGAAATTCATACTTAGTTTCTGGCAATATAAATTTATGAAATAATTGGGGTAGTATTATAAGTTATTCTTTTTTTTTTTTAAAGATTTTATTTATTTATTTATTAGGAAAGAGAATGTGAGAGAGCAGGTCAGAGTGAGAAGCGGACTCCCCATGGAGCTGGGAGCCCGATGTGGGACTCGATCCCGGGACTCCGGGATCATGACCTGAGCCGAAGGCAGTCGCTCAACCAACTGCGCCACCCAGGGGCCCCTTATAAGTTATTCTTAACTCCAGTTTGGGCTCTTTTTCAGCTCCTTAAAATAAAAATGTAGTTGAGAACCCACCTGTGTGTATAAATCTAAAAATAATTATGCTAAGGTTTGGTTTGGTTCAAAAATGAAATTTTAGTGTATCTGGGGCGTTTGTTCCTGACTAAGACTGTGTAACATGATCACCAGAGCCTTTCAGAAATACAAGGGCTGATCTGTGGGAAGTCTGTTAGGCATCACAAGTGATACACACTACCAGGGTTCTATGATTAATATTTCTTTACCTGATTTATCTTATATCTAACTATCTTTATTCATCCATCAACCCATCTTATATTTTGATGCATCTTCAGACGATTTAGAATACTCGGCGTGAATTAAGGATTTGAGTACATAATCCTCTGTATATATGCGTTTATGAATTTTTACATAAGTACGTCATTCTTTTTTTTAATATATCTCCCTTTAGAGACTCAGTCACAGAATTCTTGTGACTGAATTATTAGTGATACTTTGACAGTATCAGCAGATTTATTGATTATATTCTGTGACCAGAACCTGACATGGAATTGTGTTGGAAATTAAGAACCTAACCAGAGAACACTTTTGAATATGAATTTGAATTTGAATACATAGAGGTGATAGGTTGAGGATCTAGACAGGGTTAAGATTTTCTAAGAAAAAAACTGAATCTGTGCCAGTGATTCCTTGAAACTGGACCCAGTAAGCTGCCAGGGAAAGAGATGGTAAAAGATGGTGGATACCAAAGGAATTTGAGTTGTCTTGAACATTTTGCAAGGATTGCCTTGTTTATCACCCTAGAACCCTACTTCTTTCCTATAGCCAGGTTGAGAGAATTTGGTTACTGCCAGACCTATCTCTTTCTGAGATAATACTCCTGTTTTCTGTTCCCACCCCAAAATAAAAAATCTGTCACTACCAAAAAAGGGAAGAGGTACTAAACTTTATTAAGAATATTTTGCATTTTAAAAAAATGTTTTGCATAGCATGACGTTCTGAAGGAGGTTGTAAAGATTTACTGGCAACAAACTAATGTAGAAAAACCCGGTGTATAGAATTTCCTCTTCAAAGATAGCCTTTGGGTGTGCAAGGCTCCCTTATGTGGTAGACTGCTGGAAGATAAGAATTCTTTAGGTTGATCTGATGTTCTTTTCCCTTCCAGATCTAAATTGAATTCAACATTTTACATTCCAATTTCTCTGAAGATTGTTCCAACATTTTGGATTTTGGCTGTGACCTGTTAAAGAAGATTAAAATTTCATTTAGCATGAGTGCAATGTGTTAAAGCAGACTGATTTGTTTCAAAGGTATTTCTTTAAAAACTGATAATGCTGAATTCTCTTAAGTGAAAAATTAAGCCCCTTTTGTTCTTTTGATGTATTAGAGTTTATGGGTAAAAGACCACATTTACTATTTTTAAAAAGAAGGGGGAAATGCATTGCTGCCTTTCCTACTTCAGCCACTTCCCATAAGTAAATGAATGTTCTAAATAAACCATTTGCCCTCTACTCATTATGGATTATGATTAAGCCCTAACTTTGACTAGCCTGTTGACTGTACAGTGACTTTCTGTATATTCTAGTTCGATGTTCCCTTGAGATTTTGATACAATTTAAAGGAAGCTAAACTCTGCATTTGAAGTAAAAAATGATTAGATCTGTTTTTCATATTTAGGTAGCATGTGGCTATTTTTGTACTAATTTTGATATCATGTACATTCTTTTCATGATCTTATTTTGCCACTATAAATGTATCAACAAAAAAGCATTTCCAAAATGCAGGTTTTGGAACCTAGGTTTTAATAGCAATTTTTAATTTGTAAGGTTAGTAGTTACAGGAATTGAACAGTAGGTGGCACCCAGTCATCCTAACATTGAAACGTTCCTGTAGTTGTCTGTTTTTTTCTTACTGTGCATAGGAAATTTCCCAGACAAGATTGTTTTGATCATATGCATGTATTATGTAGAATATTTTTAAAGAACAAAAATATTGTTAAAAGTGTCATTTTATTTCAGACGTCATATACATATAAGCTACAATTTTGAGTGCTTTATAAACTCTTGAATTATGTATAAATGAAAATTTAATTTCCTAACAACTGTACAAATTAAGCCTTTTTCAAACTGTCCCTAAGCTACAAAAAGAGAAGGGAATAACAATTTACTGAAAAGATGGTTTCTCATTTCTAAATGGAAGAGCTACAGCTGAGAAATAAAATAAAGACAATGTCATGCTGCAGAGTATATTATACCCTTACTTTGTGTTTAGGATATATTATTGTGTGTAAAGATTTGTTTTGCTTGTATTTTATTGGGAATATGGATTTTCCCTTACTTAGTTTTTGTTCTCAACTCTACTAAGATGAAATTAAGGGCTGGGCTATTTAGACCTCACTAGCCACATTGAAATCTTACGCAACTTGAAGAGTTCCATCATTAAGGTTGTGAAGCTGTTATTCTACCGGTCTCCAGAGATGTTTTCAGTGATGAAAAGTACTACAAAGGGAAATAAACCTTTATGTGGCTTCAAAAAATAAGCAAATCTTCTCTAATCTCACGTTTATTCGTAAGTGTGCAGACTCTGGAATCGGAATCTGAGGTACTGTAAAATATTAAATCAAAGAATAGAAATGAATAGACAGTGGGAATTCATGTTTCTTATTCTCTGGAGTTCTGAACGCTTACCTAGATGGAATGCATCCAAGACCATGGTCTGGTTTTTAAGACTTGTAAGAAACTAGCCTTGAAGAATCAACTTCGTGATTATTTTCATGAAAATCTAAACTTCCTAAGATATTTAGGCTTCTGTACAAAAAGTACAGAATTTGTAAATTGGTGGTGTATATGTAGATCCTTTTTCTGTGTTGTTTTACCAAGAATGTTTTAACTCTGCATCTGTGGTACAGTTCATGGTAGGGATGGTATAACTCACATCAGTTTTTCTACTTACCTCCTCTAACAAATATGGTTCGTCTAAAGAGTCTGAAAATTACAAGTATGGGTGTTAGTTTTTTTCCTTGCCTAGGTAGTAAGAGCTCAATCTAGTGCCATTGCATCCTGGAAAATTTCGAATCATGATGATTATAAAATGGTAAAGTTCTTGGTCACACGCAACATTCTTTGGAGGGATTGTTTTACTAACTTTAATGTGAAATTTGTAGTTTCATTGATTATATTTCAAATGAGAAATGGAAGTGGTCCTTAGTTGGTGTTTTTTGTTTTTTTTGTTTTTTGGTGTGTGTATATGTGTGTTGAGTTTTTGTTTTTGGTTTGTGGTTTGTTGTTGTTTTGGGTTTTTTTGGCTTTGGGGTTTTCTTGGTTATATTCTTTGATTCCCATAACACAATGCTATAACGTATGCCCTAAAAGGAAAAAAAATGTTTGAAATTGAAGAATAATCGTTCTTCCTGCTAAGCGGGTATAGTAATTATTACTAATGAATTCGATGGGCTTGCATTTTTCATGCAGTGTTGATTCTACTTTCAGTTAAAGTATAAATAAATTATATTACTAAGATGGCTCAATAACCAAACCAAGCATTTGTGTGAAAAAACACTTGCCAAGATTTAATTGCTTGACTGTTGAATCTTTGAACATCCAGCCTCTTAAGAGACTACCTCTTAAGGATCCTGTAAACTATGCATGATGAAAATTCTTGTATTTTATTAAGGAATGGCCATTGGTTTACTTACCACATCAACAGAATCATGGCTGTGAATATAAATGGTTACAAAACTTCTTGTGACTTGTAGTTTAACTTAATCTCATCTATCTTGTGTAAATACTAAATTATAGGATGGTGAATAATATCTTTAGTAGATATAAACTGTCAGTACTGACTTCAGAACAACAGAGTAATCAAGTTAGGTAAAAGCATGTTTGAAATAAAAATACCTATCTGGATTTATACTTTATTGTTTACAGATTTTAAAATATCCAGTATTAACTGTAGCTTGACAGAGTATCAAAAAGTGAGGTTCTTTATATTACCTATCCTCACAATTAAGATTCATATTGGTAGGAGATGTTTAGATCTTTATCCTGCTTTAGCAAAAGAAAGTTTCGTTTATGCTGTTGGACTCTCGTGAACTTTTACACACCACTTTACCATAAACTATCATTCTTTTTATCCTTGCTTATTTCTTCCTACTCAGAAAAGAAGAAAATATTAATTCTTAATGCAGCTGCGTTGAGATAACCTCTCAGGTACAGAGTGAACAGCCAAGGAATTTGGAAAGTATTGGAGTGGGTCGTCTTTTCCCCCCAGCTGCCAGGAACTTAGGAGGCAGTGTGATATAGAGTGAAGAGAGCATGCGCCCTGGGGTCAGGAGGCCTGTGCCCCAACCCCCACTCTGCCCTTAACTTGGAGGCAACCACGGGCACCTTCTCTCACTTGTGTGAATTTTGGGTTCCTTACCTAAGAATGGGGGTGATGAGAATAATACCCACAGAATTGGTGGGAGGATTAATTATGTCTTCATATGTGTATTGCACCTAGAGCAGTGTCTGCCGGTTTTCAGGACTGTATAAGATCAAATGTGCACATCTTTTATATTCTCTATTTACCATTTCTTTCACTTACAGTCTTTAGTTCCTATAATAAAAGAAGCTTGTAGGATATATATATTCATATATTCATGTTGACTCAATATTTAAAGTAATTGTTACCACCCCCATTTAATTCAGCATAAGACTAACAAGTCTCCAAATTGCTTAAAGATGGATGTTTTGCAAAATACCAATTACTCTAGATTTCTTTAGAGAAAGTTTGTAGTTATTGATAGTTCTGGTCATATTTCATTCTTAAGTCTAGTGAGTCCTTTTACTATATAGATTCATGACAGCTAATTAGTATTGACTGATTTGGAAGTTTGAACTTATGTAAAAAAGTCCCGTCATTTGGACTTCTGTAAAAAAATGGATGCAAACTATTAAAATTAGAAAATAAAATATGAAATAACTTTTAACTGTATGCAGTTGATTATTTACAAATTGTTTGACTTTTTTTTAACTATTTAAACTTAAGTTCATGAAAATTCTTTTCTGAAAACCAATTGTGATTGAGGGTAAATATATACTTTGTTTTATTTTTGTTTTTGGTGGTTTGATTTGAATGAATACATTCAGACTCCAAATATGGGGTTGCATTTTGTGGGTGAGTGAGTTTGCTACAAACCTGTGCAGAAGATATTTTCTAATGGTAGATCAGTTCTCCATAATGACCTCAAATTGCCAAAATAACATTCAACAGACATTTTTTGCTCTGTAGAGACCCATGGATGGAAGGAGATATCCTCTGGTCAACTTGCTTAACTTCCCCCCTCCCCCAACCTGCTCACTTTTTAAAAACGTCTTTTCAGGGCGCCTGGGTGGCTCAATCAGTTAAACCTCTGCCTTCAGTTCAGGCGGTATCGAGCCCCGCATCAGGTTTCCTGCTCAGCGGGGAGTCTGCTTCTCCCTCTTCCCTTGCTCCTCCCCCCCTGCTCATGCTCTCTCTGTCTCCATCAAGTAAATAAATCTTTTAAAAAATAAATTAATTAAAAAATAAAAATGGCTTTTCTGTTTGAATCCAGGCTTTGTTCAGTTCACAGCTTGATAAAATGAGCAGATCAAAAAGAGACAAAATCCGAGTTAAGCCCCCTATACCTGATATTCCATTGCCGACTTGATCCACTGGAGTATCAGGTATAGAATTAGTTGGATTTTTGCAAATTTAATAAAAATTGATGAAGCAACTGCCTTCAGCTCAGGTCTTGATCCTTGAGTTCTGGGATCGAGTCCCACATCAGGCTCCCAGCTCCATGGGGAGTCGGCTTCTTCCTCTGACCTTCTCTCCTCTCATGCTCTCTCTCACTTTCTCTGTGTCTCGAATAAATAAAATCTTTTAAAAAAAATAAAAAAATAAAAATTGATGCATATTTATAGTTTTAAATACCTTAAAAATCTGAGAATAACTTATTCTGTCAAAAGTTATCTACCGGAAGCAAATACAATACTCAATTTTTTTAAAAAGCCAGTTTTACGGGGGACCCGGGTGGCACAGTTGGTTAAACATCTGAATCATGGTTTCGGCCCAGGTCATGATCTTAGGGTTGTTAGTTTAAGCCCCCCACTGGGCTCCGAGTCAGTGCCGAGTCTGCTTCAGATTCTCTATCCCTCTGCCCCCTCACTTGTGCTTGCTTTTATGCACTCTCTCTCTAAAATATTTTTTTTTTAATTTCTTTAAATTTTTATTTATTTTTTAAGATTTTATTTGACAGAGGGGCGCCTGGGTGGCTCAGTGGGTTAAAGCCTCTGCCTTCAGCTCCAGTCTTGATCTCAGGGTCCTGGGATCAAACCCTGCATCGGACTCTCTGCTCAGCGGGGAGCCTGCTTCCCCCTCTCTCCCTGCCTGCCTGCCTCTCTGCCTACTTGTGATCTCTCTCCTCTCTGTCAAAATAAATAAATCTTAAAAAAAAATTTTATTTGACAGAGCGGTCACAAGTAGGCAGGGAGGGGAAACAGGCTCCCTGCTGAGCGGAGAGACCCATCTCAGGGTCCTGGGCTCGATCCCAGGACCCTGAGATCATGACCTGAGCGAAGGCAGAGGCTTTAACCCACTGAGCCACCCATGCACCCGAAATCTATTTTTTAAGCCAATTAAGAATGCCCCTGAGTAGCAATAAAAATTAATCTCATTAAATCCAGCCCTTGAGTACACACCTTTTTAAAATTGCATGTGACAAAGTAGGAAGTGCTACATAAAGCACTTGTGCATACTGTGAAAGTGTGTTTTTCTCGAGGAAAAACCCTTGTGTGATTGAGTTGGAAGCTGTATTAGCCACTGTTTTTCATGGAACACTATTTTTACTTAACTAACAAACCTGGGTTTGTGGTTAACATTTTCTCAAAAATGAATGAGATGAGGCTGTTTCCCCAAGGAAAACAACTGGCAGCATTTGTTGGTGTTAAGATGTAAGCCTTTTAAGCAAAAATTAAGTTTTGAAAAACTATTATCAGTAGCTTTATGACTTCACAGTAAAGACTCAAGAGATTAGTGATGGTATCAATGAAAGACTTTAATATTAAAGATGTTGACATTTGAGCGGAGAGAGTCAATTATGGTCTCACGTGTGGAGCATAAGGAAAACCATGGAGGGCATTGTGAGAAGGAAGAGAAGGGTTAATGGGAAATCGGAGGGGGTTATGAACCAGGAGAGACTGGACTCTGAGCAACAAACTGAGGGTTTGGAGAGGAGGGGGTGCGGGGTTGGGCGAGCCTGGTGGTGGGTATTAAGAGCACGTACTGCATGGAGCACTGGGTGTGGTGCATGAACAATCAATCTTGTAACACTGAAAAAATAAAACATTTGGGGAAAAAAAAGATGTTGACATTTGGAAGATCTTCATAGCTGAATCAGCCAGTATTTTCTAAATGTTTAATGGATTTTAATGTAACAGAATGAAAAGAATATTGATTCAGTTTTAAATTCCACACTGCAGCTAACCTTGAAGAAATTACCATTAGTCAAGATTGGGTGTAGTATTAAAAGAACATAGTTACCTGAAGGGTCTATGAAAATGTTTCTCCCCGTTCTAACTACATTCCTCTGTGCCAGATTTTCTTCATATGCCTTAACCAAAAGAACATACAACACATTAAATACAAAAGCAGATCTGAGACTACTATTAAGCCAAACTGTAAAGAGATTTGCAGAAATGTGAACATGCCACTCTTAATTTTTTTTGTTACTTTAGAAGTATGTTATATTAAGGCATCAGGTTAGTGAATTAATAGTAAATATTTTTAAAATTTCTAATACATCAATATTCATGGATATAACCCACAAGTGAACTTGTCCTTTCAAGGAAAACTGAGTGTTGCCAATATTACATTTGCACTAGCAAGTAAAAATTTAAAAAGTTTTGGAAAACTTGGGGGCGCCTGGCTGGTTCAGTTGGTAGAGCATGCCACTCTTGATCTTGGGGTCATGAATTCAAGCCCCAGGTTGGATGTAGAGGTTACTGTTAAAAGTTTCGGAGGGGCACCTGGGTGGCCCAGTCATTAAGCATCTGCCTTCCACTCAGGTCATGATCTCGGGATCCCCGCTCAGTGCAGATCCCTTTTCTCCCTCTCCCAGTCCTCCTGCTCGTGCTTGTGTTCCCTCTGTCGCTGTGTTTTGCTCTGTCAAATAAATATTTTTAAAATTAAAGTTTTGGAAAACTTAACATCCACCACTCTTAGCAGATAGAAAAGTTCTTCGGGAGTCTCTGTTTTAGGTTTAAGGGTAGGGGTTGGCAAACTTGCTCTAAAGGACCAGATAGTATTTTATGGTTTGTAGGCCATATGGTCTCTGTAACAACTACTCAGTTCTGCCACTGTAGCACAAAAATGGCTAAAGCAACACACATGAGTGTGTCTATATTTCAATAAAACTTGAACAGAAGTAGGTGGCAGGCTACATTTGACCCATGCACGGTCTATAGTTCGCCAATCTTTGGTAAGGGTCTCAGATAAAAAAATTTGAGAACTGCAATAGACTAACAACTAGATGGCATAATTTTAAGATAACCATTCACGTATTACTAGGTTTTTAGGAAGTTAATCTAATGGAAAAAGTTCAGCACACATAATGGCTTAAATAGAAAGACTGTATTCATGGATAATATGACATACTATAAAAAATGCCAATTCTCGGGGCCCCTGGGTGGCGCAGTTGGTTGAGCGACTGCCTTTGGCTCAGGTCATGATCCCGGAGTCCCGGGATCGAGTCCCACATCGGGCTCCCGGCTCCATGGGGAGTCTGCTTCTCACTCTGACCTGCTCTCTCTCACTCTCTCTCTTTCCTAATAAGTAAATAAATAAAATCTTAAAAAACAAACAAACAAACAAAAATGCCAATTCTCTCCAAAGTAATCTGATTTTTTTTTATTTTTAAGATTTTTATTTGAGAGTGAGAATGAACGTGGGGGGAGGGCAGAGGTAGAAGCAGACTCCCCACCGAGCAAGGAGCCTTACGTGTGGCTCAATCCCTGGATCCTGAGATCATGACCTGAGCCGAAGTCAGACGCTTAACCGACTGTGCCACCCAAGTGCCCCTCTGATTTCAACATAATTCCGATTACTATTCCATCATGATGGGGATGGGGGAGTTGTAGAAAAACTGCTTCTAAAGTCAGTCTCACGGAAGTCATGAATTTCTAAGAATTCTAAAAACAGGAAAGAGGACCTCTTGGTGAAATAAGTCAAGCCATAGTGACGCATAGATGGAGTAACAAAAACATCAGAACGGAGAGCTCAGAACCAAGTCCGTGTGTGTGTGTGTGTGTGTAGATAGATAGATAGATATAGATCTATGATAAAAGTGGTTTTGAAATCTGTGGGGGAAAGGATAGATTATTTAATGGATGGGGCTGAGAAGCTACACTTAACAGAGAAAAGTAAATAAGCATCCCTATCACACCATAGACGGAAAATACAGAGTAGAGGTATAGACTATCTTGGGGCCAGGGAAATATAAAACGATACCTCTCTGATCTTTGTTACTTCCCTCTAACAATGTGGTGACTGTAGTTTGAATTTGTCCCTTTCCCCCTTGACTCCCATCTCCACTGGGATTGAAGGGCTGCAATAAACACCCCACAATTTGGCCTTTTATAGCTGCATTAAAAAAACTCATAAATTACAAACCATAAGGTGAAAAGTTGATTTATTTTTTTAACCATGGGAAAGACTAGGATCAAGAATTATGGATGGGGGGGGGGGTGCCTGGTTGGCTCAGTCTGTTAAGCAGCTGCCTTCGGCTCGGGTCATGATCCCAGGGTCCTGGGATCGAGCCCCACGTCGGGCTCCCTGCTCGGCTGGGAGCCTGCTTCTCCCTCCCTCTGCCTGCCACTCTGTCTACTTGTGATCTCTCTCTCTGTTAAATAAATAAAATCTATAAAAAAAAATTATGGATGGATGCTAAATCTTAGGAGGAAGTTTTGACAAGGAGTAGGATATTTGCGTGGCTTTAGAGTGCCTCTCCACAGATTGCCTATTAGTACCTCTACAGTGGAGAAAGTGGCAGCCAATTAGGTAAAATTATTGTGTCCATGTTCTATTTACTGAAGTTGATAACCAATATGGTTATGTGAGAGAATATTCTTTTTTTTAAAATATGGAATGCTTCACAAATTTGCGTGTCATCCTTGCGCAGGGGCCATGCTAATCTTCTCTGTATTGTTCCAATTTTAGTAAATGTGCTGCCAAAGTGAGCACAAGAGAATATTCCTATTAGGCAATACACTTTGAAGTATTGAGGGGTAAAGGGCCATACATAATGAATGTAATTTACTGTCAAAACCAGTTGAGGATAAAAAGGGCCCCTGGGTGGTTCAGTTGGTTAAGCAACTGCTTTCAGCCCAGGTCATGATCTCAGGGTCTTGGGATTGAGTCCCATATCTGGCTCCCTGCTCAGCGGGGAGTCTGCTTCTTCCTCTGACCCTCCTGCTCTTATGCTCTCTCATTAAAAAAAAAAAAAGATAAATCACATGATAAATGGGGTAAAATGTTAACAATAGGTGAATCTGAGTAAAGAGTATGAGTGTTCTTTGTAAACTGTCGAAACTTTTCTGTAAGTTTGAGATTATTTCCACATAAGCTTTATAAAATGGATGGATTTGGGCATAAAAAGGAGTTTTGCTAATCTTAGAAAAGGTTAATTGACTAGTGTGAATTTGCAACATTTAAACCTACCAGGAATTATCTAGAATATAAGAAACTCTTAGAAATCAGGAGCCTGGGTGGCTCAGTTGGTTAAGTGACTGCCTTCAACTCAGGTCATGATCCTGGGGTCCTGGGATCGAGTCCCATATCGGGTTCCCCCTACTCTTCAGGGAGCCTGCTTCTCCCTCTCCTTCTGGCTGCCATTCCCCCTGCTTGTGCACTCTCTCTCTCTCTCTCTCTGTCAAATCAATAAATCAATAAATCAATCAATAAATAAGATCTTTAAAAAAAACAAAAACAACTCCTGGAAATCAACGGGGAAAAGACAAGTAGACCAATAAAAAGATGGACAAGGACTGAATAGGCAATTTAAGAAGTATAAACCAAGGGACCTGGGTGGCTCAGTTGGTTAAGCTGCCTACTCTGGACTTTGGCTTAAGTCATGATCTCAGGGTCCTGCAATCGAGCCCCACATCAGGCTCTGTCCTCCGCCAGGAGTCTGCTTAAGGATTCGCCCTCTCCCTTTGCCCCTCTCCCCACTTGTGTACTCTCTTTCTTTCTTTAGAATAAATAAATCTTTAAAAAAAATTAAACCAGAATGAATGACTAATCTGTTTCTGATTTGTATACAGCTGCAATGAATAGATGTTGACGATTCTAAGCAAGGAAAAACAGTGATAGCTATTGTGCAATATCATTTATATAAATTAAAACCATGCATAACTTCACAACGCTATATATTTGGGAAATAGAGCTACAAAAATAGTGAAGTGCCTATGACTGGAGGAATGGAAGTGGGAATAGAAAGTAAAAATAGGAAAAAAATAGAATGAAACCAGGATGAAATGCTATTCTGACATGTCAGCAAGACAAAAGCTCAAGAGTTGGATGAATTATGAACTACTACTCACAGTCTCTAAGGGAAAACGAGGAGGGGGCAGTGAAGATGGCTCCCATTCCCTAATTAACTTGGCTCAATCTTACTTGGGTTAGAAACTGTTTTCTTTACAGCCAAGGGACCAGCTCCCACTTGCCTGCTTTCCTGCTCATTTGTGTCTTAAAGTCCCCTTCTGGCTTTCTCACCACAGTCACGCCCTATTCCCCCTGACACACCTTTGGGAGTGCCACCAACACGTTCATCATGTTTTTCTGCCACAAAGGGACTCTCCAAGCTTTTCACTACTAATTCAGATACAGGTTCCTAAGGGTTCGAGTTTGGTGGGTTTTTTTTAAATTCATATAATTTACATACTATAAAGTTAACCCATTTAAAATGTACAATTTATGGTTTTTAGTATACTTATGGAGCCAACCATCACATAATCTAATTCTAGAATGTTTTTATCATCCCCAATAGAAATCTTGTACTCTTCCTCAGTTTATCAGCACCACGCTCTAACCAACTGAGCTAACTGGCCACTTCTCTTACTCAGTTTAATTCCGTTTTTTAATCAGGCATTTCTCCCCCAGGGGTGGGAGTTAAAACCTCAGAGGGCTGGTCACTATCCAACAGGGAAATGTGCAGCCTGGGGCCCCACTGAGATCAGTTATCACTTGGCAGGCTATACCTGGGTAAACACCTGGAAGCTTGAACTGGCGCTATGCAGATATCTTGTTCAATATGTGTGTTTTTGAGAAAGTGAGAAATGTTCATGGCAGGGGTAAAAGGATGTCCAGGAGAACCCCCATCATCACCACTACACATACAGCCTTCCCCGACCTCCACTCCGGAGGCTACTACACGTTTAACAGTTTCTTCAAAGGGAGATCGTCCTCCCACAGATTTCTCAACTGGGCATTATTTTCTCCCCAGTAAAAAAGGAACCTGGAATCTGCCAGGGAGCAAGGGCATGGTTGGAAGGCCTACATCCCTATGACTACATGCCCCTGCCCTGCCTTGAAGGTTGACCCGTGAGCTTACCGTAGTCCCGTCCTGGGTGGCCGCACGTCTTGGCTGCGCTGAGGGGGAACCTAGCACCGGCTGCCCATCCACCTTGAGAACAGGAACCTAAATGCGCTAGGCGGGAGGGTCCTTCGGGCGTCTGCCCCAGTGGCACCTGCCTGAGGCCCTAGTCAGGAACTGTTTCCAGCGCTGCAGTACTGAGCATGTATGTGTGTGGACGCCTAGTGTGTATGAACGTATGCAGGCTGTGTGAGGACATGTGTCCATGGTGTGTGAGAACACGTGCGTGCTGGGTGAGCACGTGTGTGCACGTGGTATGTGCGCACTGTGTTCACAACTCTGTGAGGATGCATGCACAATGTGAGAAACTGCATTCTATATGTACAATGCCTTGAGTGTGCGCACACTGTCGGGAGGTGCGTTTACACTGGTGTGTACACACTACGTGTAAGCAGTGTATGAGGAACTATGTACACGCCGTGTGTGCTTGCGCGCTGTGTGAGGGCCGGTGTGCACATCGAAAGCACCCGCGGCTTGTGCACGTGCTGTGAGAACTAGTGCGCACGCTGCATGTACATGCCGCATGCATGTGCCCTGTGAGGGCTCGTGTGCCCCTCGCATATGCACGCGGTGCGCGTGCGCGGCGTGAGAACCGGCGCGCACTTCGCACGTGCACGCCGTGTGCGCAAGCTGTGTGAGGAGGACGCGTGCGCGTGCGGGTGCGCGCGGGTCCGGTGCGGCGCGGCGCGGCTTGGCGCGGCGGTTCCGGCAGTGCGCCTGTGCGGCCCGCGCGTCCCGATGGAGCGCGGCGGCGGCTGCGGGGCTGGAAGCGGGACGGAGGGGGCTGCGCGGGGACCCCCGCTCCCCGGGAAGATGGCCGAATCAGGCACCGTGCGGGCTTCCCCGCCCAACCACCGATCTGCAGGTAGGGCCCCCGGGGTGCGGCGGGTGCGTGGGGGCTTCAGGTCCCCCCGGGGGTTGGGGCGGACCCTCCGTGGGCCGCACAGGGCAGCGGCTCTGGAGCGCGCGGGGCAGGGATGCAGCGCGGTGCTGGGCTAAAAGCCCTTCTCCCGGCTCGGGGTCGACTAGGTGTCCAGGGCCGCGACGCTCGCGGTGCCGGTGGCAGGGGCTCCTCTCAGGTGGCCTGAGTGAGTGGGTGCAGTTGGGGGGGCTTAGGGTGAGTGGCAAGTATGTTTGGTGTGGGGAGTCTGGGCCCACGCTGGATGCCCTAGGGGTCCCCAGGGGCCGGCCCCTTCTCAGGGAGCAGCCGGCGTGGGGGGCTCTGGGGAAGGCTGAGCGGGCTCCCGGAGGTCGCCAGGGCCTGCGCGCTTGCCCACTCTGCGTCTTCGGAAATGCGCGCGAGCTGCAGCTGCTGGCGGCCCTGAAGGTGGACCGGCTTCATGCTTCGCGGCATCCCGGGGGCAGATCCAGCACTTCATCTACTGGCAGAGGCAGACGGAGCGACGCGTGGGCGTCCCGGCGCGAGCCCGGGGCTAGGTTGCTCCGCCACCCGCAGGCGCTCCCGAAGGCCTCGGGTGCGCTGCCCAGGGCTCTGGCGGGGCCGCAGGCCCCCTCAAATGGCAGCGCGACCACGGCGTCTCCCAGCCCGCGAGGCTGCAACTGCTAGGAACTGTGGAGGGCTGGTCCCCGGACGGGCTTCCCAAAAATGAGCGAAGCAGGGGGAGATTTTGAGGACATTTGGCAGAATTATAGATAAGCAGGTCTCACGTCTTCGACGTTCTGTAAAGTGGTTGCAGGTAGTGCGGGGGTGCAAGCAGCTGGGAAACCGATTTCCTGCCGTTTTTCCTGGCAACACCTTTTTTTTTTTTTTTAAGTTAATGTGACCTATTTTTAAAACATTTTTTACTGTAGTATAACATGCATACCACAAAAGCGCACATATCTTATGACTCGAAGAATTATCGCATAGTGAAGATAGGAGTATTTTATATGAAGTGAACCAAGGAAGGGAAAGAAATCAAGGGAAATGTTCATTAGTCACTTAAAACATGCTTTTCGTGGTGGGTGGGAGGTATTTTCTGATTGGGCCTTCATTTGCATCGTTCATAGGAGGAGGTGGCTTAAGTCTTTCCCAATATGCGTTTTTCATCATGCATTTTTTTAGGCAGAATTTAACCAATATCACAGGTTAGTGATATAAATACTATAAATATGTATACTTCTGTTTTCATTCTTTTTGCTTACTTTGAGAAACTCAGATATGTCTGTTAGGGAAGAACCCAGAACCCACCAATCCACCCATCCATCAGAATCAGCCTTGGGAGAGGAAGACCTAGCAGAAGAGAATATCAGAAAGGTTGTTGAAGTTTGCAGTTTTATTTGGGAGTTTAAATAATAGGTAATTTCCATGTTTTTTTTAAGATTTTATTTATTTATTTAACAGAGAGAGGGAGATCACAAGTAGGCAGATGAGGCAGGCAGAGAGGGGGGGGGGGGAAGCAGGCTCCCTGCCGAGCAGAGAGCCCGATGGGGGGCTCGATCCCAGGACCCTGAGATCATGACCCGAGCAGAAGCAGAGGCTTTAACCCACTGAGCCACCCAGGTGCCCCCGTTATTTCCATGTTTTAAGGGTGGGGAGGGGCTTTTTGGTTGGGCTTGCTGTTTATCTGTGGGATTTAAATTTCTTCGAAGGAACTAAATAAAGGGGCATTCTTACTAAGCCCTGGTAGGAAACTTTATTGTAGAACCATAAATGCATTCTCTACTGATATTAAAATTAGCTTAAAGCTGTTTTCCTTTATTTGAAATTAGAACCATAGAAAGACGTGAAGGTTTAAAATACTACACTTACATGCATTACGGTTGGTGTGGAAAAATTGGGAGTGTTCAATTTAGGGACCAGTTAGTACCATGGTTTGTTCTTTTGAGGGCGGGCTAGTGAGGCCAGATACTTGGAAAAATAATATCGTTCTCAGTAAAATCTGGATTATTGAGGTTTTTTTTTTTT
>CM052801.1:13557754-13572878 GCA_028533885.1 Nasua narica | reverse complement strand
CCAAAAAATCAAAGAGAATTAGCATATCACCCAGCAATTCCACTTTTGTGTGTATATCCTAAAGAATCGAAAGCAGGGACTCAAACAGATACTTGGACACCCATGTACATAGCAGCACTGTTCACAATAGTCAAAAGGTGGAAGCAACCTAAGTGTCCATCAACAGACGGGATAAACAAGTGCAATCTATCCATACGATGGAATATTATTCACCCGTGAAAAGAAATGAAATTCTGATATATGCCACAACACGGATGAACCTTGAGGACATTAAGCTAAGTGAAATAAGCCAGTCACAAAAGGATAAATGTTGTATGAGCCCACTTATATGAGGTACCTAGAACAAAGAGACAGAAAATAGAATATTGGTTACCAGGGATTAGAGGGAGGACATGATGGTGAGTTAGCGTTTAATGAGTATAGTTTTTGTTTGAGATGATATAAAGTTCTGGGAAAAGATAGTGATGGTCACATAACACTGTGAATGCACTTAATGCCACTGAATTGTACACTTTAAAATGGTTAAAATGGTAAAGCTTATGTGATATATAATTTACCACAATAAAAAAAAATTTAAAAACTCAGGGCTCTCTAATCTAAGAATCCACACTTGATAGCTGCTTCAGGGTAATATGGCAGTACGAAAAAGACTTCAGAAAGCAAATACCCTTTTTACATTACAAATATGAGGTCAAAATATTTTACATGCATCAGTCAAGGTTCAGTTGATTAGGCAGTTACATTTAATGCTTATACATCCAATTTGGATCATTTGAAAGAAGGATCAAAACCATCACAGTATGGATAAACATCTATGTTTTGCTCTGTTAAGTAGCCTACAACTGTTAAGATAACCGTCTCAGTCAGTGCTGGCCCATGGAACTTTATGAAATGAAAGGAATGTTCTCTATCTGTGTTGTCCAATACAGTAGCCAATAGCCACACGGGACTACTGAGTACTTAAAATGTGACTAGTGCAACTGAGAAGGAAAATGTTAAATTTTATTTAATTTTAATGAATTTTTTTTAAAGATTTTATTTATTTATTAGAGAGAGAGAGACTGAGAATGAGAGGGAAGAAGGTCAGAGGGAGAAGCAGACTTCCCGCAGAGCTGGGAGTCCGATAGGGGACTCGATCCCGGGACTCCGGGATCATGACCTGAGCTGAAGGCGGTCGCTCAACCAACTGAGCCACCCAGGCGTCCTAATTTTAATTAATTTAAATAGCCACACGTGGCAACTGGCTACCATACGGGCCAGTACAGAGTCTAAAATCCTAAACTGATAGCACACCACTCAACTCTCTTATCTTGACAAAACCCATGAGTTTCCAGTTCCAGAAAGTTGAATGGTGTCTTGATCTCCAGGCCAATTTGTAGAGCAAAACATCTATAAGTGGGTGTCAAAGAGGGATAGAGGACAAAAAATAAGAATTTTCCTCTATTCTCCTGTGTTCCCTGTGGAAAAATGCTAACTATGCAAAGTGAGAACAGTAAGTTCATCTAGCACAATGAGAAAATGGACTTAGGACAAGTCTCAGATGTATTTACAGAAAGAGAAAAGGGAATGCCACTGGCTGAATAGGCTCCTGCATAGGGCACAACTGTATCCTTCATTATTTCAATATATAAATTGAGCTTGAGTGGAAGAAAAAGAACCACCATTCCTATGCAGACTGGAGAGCATGGCCAAAGACAGGCCTCCACTAACAATACGCTGAATACTTGGCAGTGGTGTTCTGCTAACCACAGGACACCTAAATGTAAGTGACTGTGAAGACTCACACATGCACAAAGACTGTCCCTAGATCCTCCACCAGAATAAGCTGTGCTTATCTATGGGCTCATGGTCCATTTTGTATTTCCATTTATGGTACTTTTCAGTGTTAGACTTGGATTATATTAAATTAGAGAAAGCCCATCTCACCAGGTCACTAGTTCCTTGGAAGGCAAAGCCAGATTACAAATATATCAATAAAAAAGTACATTGATATAAATGTATGCTATATACAAATGTACAGTATATATATATTTTATAGATTTTATTTTTAAGTAATCCCTACCCCCAACATGGGGCTTAAACTTACAACCCAGAGATCAAGAATCACATGCTGTATGGACTAAGCCAGCCAGGCACCCCAAAAATCTATTTTGTATATTCACAGACATAAGGTCTGGGGTCTTATACTCAATGCACAAATGATGATGGCCATACCACCTACCTCATGGAGCACCTATGTGCCGGACACTGTACTGAACACTTTCCATGCACTACCTCATACAATCCTCCTGTCAACCCTGTGAGGAATTTGTTATTTCCCCATTTTATAAGAAAAGAAACTGAGGCTAAGAATAAAAAAGAAACTAGTCCATGTCGTCACAGCTACTTAGTGGCTAAGCCAGTAACTAATCAGATTAAGGTCTCAAATGGTAAATTCTTTTTTTTTATATGTAAACTTTTATTTTTTCAGTGTTCCGAGATTCATTGTTTATGCACCACATCCAGCGCTCCATGCAGTACGTGCCCTCTTATATTCTTTTTATTAAAGATTTTATTTATTTATTCATGAGAGATAGAGAGAGAGAGGTGGAGGCAGAGGGAGAAGCAGGATCTCCAAGGAGCAGGGAGCCTAATCCACGACTCGCTCCCAGGACCCCAGGATCATGACCTGGGCCAAAGGCAGACGCTTAACCATTTGAGCCACCCAGGCGCCCTATCTACATTCTTTTTGTTTTTTGTTTGTTTTTTAAAGATTTTATTTATTTATTTGACAGAGAGAAAGAGAGATCACAAGTAGGCAGAGAGGCAGGCAGAGAGAGAGAAGAGGAAACAGGCTCTCTGCTGAGCAGAGAGCCCGACAAGGGGCTTGATGCCAGGACCCTGAGATCATGACCTGAGCCGAAGGCAGAGGCTTTAACCCACTGAGCCACCCAGGCGCCCCAAGATCTACACTCTTAATAAACTTATCTTTTAAAGATTTTATTTATTTGTTTGTTTGTTTATTTATTTATTTGTGTGTGTGAGAGAGAGAGAGAAAGAGAGAGAGAGAAATACACAAGCAGGGGGGAGCAGCAGGCAGAGGGAGAAGCAGACTCCCCACTGACCCACTGAGCAGGGACTCGATCCCAGGACCCTGGGATCATGACCTGAGCTGAAGGCAGATGCTTAACTGCCTGAGCCAATGTGCCCCTCTTAATAAACTTGTAAATGTACAATACAATATTGTTGACTCCAGGTACAATGTTGTACAAATCTCTAGAGCTTACTCATCTTGTTTAACTGCAACATTATGTCTGTTGATGAATAACTCCCCATCCCCTGCTGCCCCCAACTCGTGGGAACCACCAATCTACTCTTTGATTCTGTGAATTTGTCTATTTTAGATGTTTCATATATGTGGAATATATGTATAGAATATTTGTCTTTCCATGACTGGCTTATTTCATAATGTCATCAAAGGTCCATCCACCTTGTCACATGTTGCAGAATTTTCTTCCTTTTTAAGGCTAGATATGGGGCGCCTGGGTGGCTCAGTCGGTTAAGCATCTGCCTTCAGCTCAGGCCATGACCTCAAGGTCCTGGGATCGAGCCCCACATTGGGCTCTCTGCTCAGCAGGGAGCCTGCTCCTCTCTTTCCCAGTGTCTTTCCCTCTGCCTGTGCTCTTTCTGTCTGTCTCTCTGTCTCTCTCTCTCAAATGAATAAATGGAATCTCAAAAAAAAAAAGGCTAGATAGGGGCGCCTGGGTGGTTCAGTGGGTTAAAGCCTCTGCCTTTGGCTCAGGTCATGATCTCAGGGTCCTGGGATCGAGTCCGGTATCAGGCTCTGTGCTCAGCAGGGAGCCTGCTTCCTCCTCTCTCTCTCCGCCTGCCTCTCTGCCTACTTGTGATCTCTTTCTCTGTGTCAAATAAATAAATAAAATCTTAAAAAAAAAAGGCTAGATAATATTCCATTGTATGTATATACCACATTTTCTTTATCCATTCATTTGTACACAGGCATTTGTTAGGTTGTTTCCACATGTTAGCCATTGTGAACGGTGTTAAAATCCCTGAGATCTTGATTTTAATTCTTTTGGATGTATACTCAAAAGTGGGATTGCTGGATCATATGGTATAGTTCTATTTTTACTTTTTTTTGAGGAATCTTCATACTGTTTTCCACGGCAGCTGCGCTGTTGCTTTTGCATTCCCACTAACAGTGCACAAGGGTTCCAATTTCTCCACATCCTCACCGGCCCTTGTTGTTTTCTGTTTTTTGGTAATGGCCATCTTAATGGATATGAGGTGATATCTCATCAGTAAATTCTTAACTGAAGAAAGAGGTAAAAAAGCTACACAATGGGTAATTTGTGCAAAGAGTTAGAGAAGGGAAACACCAATGTCATGGAAGTAAACATCAAACAAAAAGTCATGTAAGGAAGGTTTAGGGAGCTGGGCCCCAGAGAAGACCCCAGTTCCTTATGGAGACTGGGAGGCTTTGTCAAAAGGATGCTGAGTGGTTGTTCTGTCTTTTCACAGAGGGCAAAGCAAGAGGGGAGGCATTTAGAGGAGAGATGTCTATATGAACATAAAGGACTTCTTGACCTACGAGGTAAGGGGTGCCCCTCCAGCCTCAGAGAATGTGGAGCAAAGATCCACTGTCTGTCCTGGAAAAATTTAACATGCACCTGCTTACAGTACCCCATGTTTTCTCTCAAGATCCCCTCCAGACCTGGAGTCAACAGAGGGAACTCCAAAAGGCCAGGCCCTTGGTCTGAGTGTGGGAAGGTCAATTCTCAGCAGGAATGCAGCCACATGACTTTTCCAAAACTCAAATACACCAGGCAGAGAGGAGAGGACATCCAGGAAGTCACAGGGACTCAGTACACATAGCCATGGCTCTGTTCAGCCTATCCCAGTTCTCCCAATGTGTGTGTCGTCCACACCACCCTGGCATGGCTGGCTTGATTGAAGATCATCCTGTGACTCACATGTGTACTTACCCAAATCACTAAAGCTGTGACATTGTTAATATGTCTCAACAGGGACCAATAACCCCAGCATAGGCCCAAGACAGTAACTTCTACCCTGAGCTAGTATTTTTCTCAAAAGACCAACTCCTTTATGATCTAAATTCTGACAAGTCAGGTCTTCTCAGTGACAGAGAGGCTTTCTCCTAAGTGCCAAAGAAGTCCTCTGCCACATTGATGGCAACATTTCTCTCACACACGCCACACCCCACAGGGTCAAAGTAATGCCAAGCCACAGGAATACTGCCAACATATTCGTGGCCTGGAAAGATAAGACTGAGGCCCTGAAACCTTATAGCCCTCATGAAACCAGGGGTGTGCCCAGCGAAGGAAACTGGAAACAAACAAGAACAAGAGAACAGTTTCTCATATTAGAATCTTTTTTTTTTTAATATTTTATTTATTCATTTGAAAGAGAGAGAGAGCATGAGAGGAGAGAAGGTCAGAGGGAGAAGCAGACTCCCGGGGGAGCCGGGAGCCCGATGCGGGACTCGATCCCGGGACTCCGGGACCATGACCTGAGCCGAAGGCAGTTGCCCAACCAACTGAGCCACCCAGGCGCCCTCATATTAGAATCTTCCCAAAGGAAGCCACAATCCTGTCTGCCTTTTGCCTAATACTAGTTCCTCCTTCCAGGTTTATCTCCCTAGTGTCAAGACATTCGCACCCACCGCTCTGTGTCCAGGGGCATCAGAAATTCTTTTCTACTCTGCCTTCACCTTCGTCAGAAATTCCAGCCTCAAGTCTTGAAGGTGGGTTTTAAGTCTACACACACTGAATTCCTTGAGATCAAGAAATCCCATCCACCTTCCAGTCCTTCCTTCTGCAAGCCAGAAGCTGCAGTGTGTTGCTATACTGGAGCAGAATCCAGGAAAAAAGAAAGCCAGACACTGCTAAGGTCCAAGATCAGACTCCCCAGAAGACTGCCTGCTGGAACTGCATTCCCCTCTCATTCACATATGAGGTGAAGTCATTTCCAACCAACGCCCTCAGAAGTTGAGGCCCACGTCTCCTTCTACAGCGTTACTCACTTATAGATTATCTATCTTGGGAAGACAACAGCATGCAAAAGTTAGAAACCAGGTTATTTGCTCTGGTCCTACTTTTTATTTGGGAGAAACTCTACTTCAGGCCAGAGATGGGGTTATAAGTACATGCTTTCATTTAGATCGTTAGCTCTGCTCACTTCTCTATTAAAAAATGCTCTCAGGGGCGCCTGGTGGCTCAGCGGGTTAAAGCCTCTGCCTTCGGCTCAGGTCATGATCTCAGGGTCCTGGGATCAAGCCCCGCATCGGGCTTTCTGCTCAGCGGGGAGCCTGCTTCCCCCTCTCTCTCTGCCTGCCTCTCTGCCAACTTGTGATCTCCCTCTGTCAAATAAATAAATAAAATCTTAAAAATAAAGAATTTCAGGGCGCCTGGGTGGTTCAGTTGGTTAAGCGACTGCCTTCGGCTCAGGTCATGATCCCGGGGTCCCGGGATCGAGTCCCGTATCGGACTCCCGGCTCTGCGGGAAGTCTGCTTCTCCCTCTGACCTTCTCCCCTCTCATTCTCAGTCTCTTGCTCTCTAATAAATAAATAAAATCTTTTAAAAAAAAATGCTCTCAGTCATTACTTACCATCCAAGAAGTATTTACTGAACAAGCTACGACCTGCTGCATGGACGATATACAGTTTGGGCAAGACAGAAGCATGTAAACAAATATTTATAATACTGTTAAGCCGCACCTCTGCCTTCGGCTCAGGTCATGATCTCAGGGTTCTGGGATTGAGCCCCACATCGGCCTCTCTGCTTGGCAAGGAGCCTGCTTCTGCCTCTCTACCTACTCGTGATCTCTCTCTCTTTCTCTCTCTCTGTCAAATAAATAAATAAATAAATAAATAAATAAATAAATCTTTAAAAAAACACTGCTAAGCTGCAATAAAGCTGCATCAGAGCAAAGGAGGACATACTATTTGGAGGTGGTAGCTGTAGATATACCCCCACATTCCCATCAGAATGGCTAAAATCAAAAAGACTGAAAATACCAAGTGCTGACAAAGATGTGGAGGAACTGAAACTCTGATGCTTTCCTGATGGGAATGCAAAATGGCACAGCCATGTGGTAGACAGAATAATGCCCTACCCCTCTCTGCCGAGATGTCCATGTCCTAATCCCTGGAATCTGTGAAAATGTTACCTTATGTGACAAAAAGGCTTTTGCAGATGTGACTAAGTAAAGGTTCTTGAGATGGGGAGAATATCCAGGATTTTCCAGGTGGGCCCAATGCAATCACAAGGGAGGCAGGAGAGTGAGGGTGAGAGAGGAGATATGACAATGGAACTATTGGAGAGAGAGATGCTGGAAGATATTGATTGCTATGCTGCTGCCCTTGACAATAGAGGAAGAACTCACAAGCCAACGAATGCAGGCAGCCCCTAGAAGCTGGATGGAGAAGGCAAGGAAATGGGTTCTTGTCTTACAGCCCCCCGAAAGGTTCTACTGACATGCATTTTAGGACTTCTGACTTCCAGAATTATAAGATAATAAATTTATGTTGCTACAAGCCATGAAGTTTGTGGTAATTTGTTATAACCACAATAGGAAATAGCTTCCAACTCTTTGGAAAATAGTTTGGCACTATCTGCTAAAGCTGGACATATGCCTACCTTATGACCCAGAAACTCCAGTTCTAGGCATATGAGCAATAGAAATGCATTTGTATGGGCACCAAGAGATCTGTACAAGCATGTTCATAGCAGATTTAGTCAAAAGAATAAGAAGCTGGAAATAACCCGTGTGTCAATTAGCAAAAGAATGGATAAAACAAACTACAGTAGTAGTCACACAATGTAATACTCCTATCAATGTAATGCCAATGTAATGCCTAACCTCCTCTGACATCTGCCTAGCATGAGTGTAGTCATATACTTATATACTGATAAGGCAGGTGTGTTGAAATGGGGCTCCTACTTACCCTTTCAGCCCCCTTTCTCTGGCCAGAAACAAAAGTAAATGAACTTCTGATAGATACAACATGGGTGAATCTTACAGACATAATACTGAACGAAAAAAAACAGACACAAAAAATATATACTTGGGGCGCCTGGGTGGCTCAGTCACTTGAGCGTCTGCCTTCAGCTCAGGTCATGATCCTGGGGTCCTGGGATTGAGCCCTGGGTCGGGCTCCTTGCTCAGCAGGGAGCCTGCTTCTCTCTCTCTCCCTCTCAAATGAATGAATAAAATCTTTTAAAAACAAGTATATACTTGATGAAAAGGTCATGACCTCCTGGGTGGTGAAAGCGATCCCTGTGTAGCACTCCATGCTCAGCGTGGAGTCTGTTTGAGTTTCTCTCTTCCTCTCCCTCTGCTCCTCCCCACCACATGCAGTTCTCGTTCTTTCTCTCCCTCTCTCTCTCTCTCTCAAATAAATAAATAAATAAATCTTTTAAAAAGAGGTGAGAAAAATGGTTTCATTTGGAGGCCACTGTCTAGGAGGGGGCATGAGGAAGCTTTCTAGGGGCTGGAAATGTTTTTTGATCTGGGTGGTTATATAGGTGTATAAGTAAACATTCATTACACTATATGTCTAAGACCTGTGTACTTTAGTTTCCAAATGCCAAACCCAAGTTTATTTGCACATGATCTGGTTTACCTGCATTAACATTATCAACACTGTAATGGAAATGGGGGAGATAAGAAAAATCCACCAAAAGTATGTGGTCAGGGAAGGCTTCAATGAGGAAGTGAGATGTGACACAAGTACTAAAGGATGAACATGGCAGATACAGAGAGGAAGGGAATTCTGGGCACAGGGAAGAGCATGGCCATGAGCAGTGAGGTGCAAATGGGGGGTGCAGAGTGTGTTGGATGCTGCAAGCTTCAAGTGGTCACTGGCCAGAGAAAGGGGGCTGAAAGGGTAAGTAGGAGCCCCATTTCAACACACCTGCCTTATCAGTATATAAGTATATGACTACACTCATGCTAGGCAGATGTCAGAGGAGGTTAGGCAAGAGAGTGATAAGATGGATCCATGACATGAGGGTGACCTGGATGGAGGTCCAGAGGACGGAGGGACAGAGACCTATAAGGCTCTTGTAATAATGGTCAGGCCCCAGATAACAGGTCTAACTCAGGCAATAGTGAGGGGGTCATAAGAGATAAAGGGGGCAGAGTCCCTACTTGGTTGTAATGGGGGAGGTTAAGGGGAAAGTTGGCTCCAAGCCTACTTGACTGGCAATCTCCATAACAAAAGGGTGAAGACAAACCTACCCATCCCCTTGCCTCCTGAGCTGGCAGTGGAGGAACACAGTATCTCAAGAGCTGGAAAGCACCAGTCAGATTTCCTAGTGTACCATCTTAGAGACAAGCAACTGAGTTTTTCTCATGGGCCAACACCTGTAGCCACAGTTTGTAAGGAACAAGCTGGAACAAGAGCTGAGGCTTATCTCTTTAGTGATTACATCCTAGAGAAGAGGGAACATGACTCATTCAGCTGTGCTGCCCAATGCTCCCAAATGCCCTCACCAACCTCACCTTCCACCACAGGGCTCTCTGGCCTAAGCCTATGGTCTCAGTCCCTGCCAGTCTCTCACTGGAAAAGTTCCTCCCACAGACCACCCAAATCCTGAACAGCTAATGGTTTCATCTAGTGGTTTGGTAATGCCTTCTAAGTCAATCCAATTTATCCTCCCACCAATCTGTGTAGCCAAAAATGAGGCAGGGACAGAGAGGAGTTGGCTGACCACAGGCACCCCAGGGCCACCAGGAGCCAAAAATAAGTCTTGGGTACTATAGCCCATCATGGCCCTACAGATCTGATATGAACCACAGGAGGTAACTTCTGGGTTCTGTGCTTGATGGCCTGTGCATGTCTGAGAGTGACTGAATAAAAACAACCAAATACCACAGCCTGTAGAGGAGAAACCAAGAATAGATGAGTTTTAAGTAACTTGTTTAAGGCCTGAAACTTATTCCTCATTTCTGATCCTTATCTGGCAAGATTAGTCAACATTTAGTTAACTGCACAGTCCAATTCAGGAGCTACTACCACGTGGGGCTATTTTAATTTAAATTATCTAAAATCAAATACAATAAAAAACTCATTTCCTCAGTGCTACACAGCCATTTGGTGGCTGGTGGCTACCATTTGGAGCAGACGTAGAACATCTCCATCCTCACGGAAAGTTCTATTAGATAGCCGTGGTCCTCGAATGTGGTATCTCCTGCTTGAACTGGCCTGATTATAAGAGGCATTCACTCCAGGAGCATCTGGGTGGTGCCGGAGGTTAAGCATCTGACTCCTGGTTTTGGCTAGGGTCGTAATCTTACAGTAGTGAGACTATGCCTTGTGCCAGGCTCTCTCCTGTCCCTCCCCGCCCAGCTCTCTCTCTAAAGTAAATAAATCCTTAAAAGATTTCACTCTGAAATCTTCTTTACATGCCCAGTGGCAAGAATCCTTTTAATTTCTAACTAATAAAGATGAAATTATGTACCACAAAGGACATTCAGTACTCCTTAATAGAAAGGCACCAAGTCTTCTGGAGTCCCTCAGTCAAAACTGAGAGAAAGTAAAAGACAACTAAGAGAAATAAATTAAAACTAACAGGGTAGAGTGAAACAGTCCACATTCTGCTTTCTTGACCATTCTACTATAAGAAGAGCTAATCTCATCCCAGAAGATTAGGGATATGTGGAAATTAATGGACCATTAATAAGAAGCAATTATTCTTTAGAAATAATTTATGATTGACAAAAAGTGGAACTTTAAAGGGGTGAGGAGAGGGAAAAAGGAAAGCAGAAACACGTATTGCAGTAAAAAAAACTACAAGTAGAATTAGTAATTTTTAAGGGAGAGCTTACAGTCTGAAGATGTAACTAAAACAATTTAAATAATACTGGTTACCTAGCATTATGCTAAGCGAAATAAGTCAGTCAGAGAAAGACAATTATCACATGATCGCTCTAATATGAAGAATTTGAGAGACAGGGCAGGGGGTTATGGGGGGTGGGGAAGAGAAATGAAACAAGATGGGATGGGGAAGGAGACAAACCCTAAGAAACTCCCAAACTCACGAAACAAACTAAGGGTTGCTGGGAGGTGGGGGGGTGGATAGGGATATGGACATTGGGGAGGGTATGTGCTATGGCAAATGCTGCGAAATGTGTAAGCCTGATGATTCACAGACCTGTACCCTGGGGTAAATAATACATTATATGTTAATAAAAAAATTAAAAAAAAAATACTGGTTACCTAGCTAATGAAAATGATCACTTAAATTTTGTTCATAACACTTATCTCCACTGGGGGAAAAGTCATCCAAGTGGAAGGAAAGCTTCCACTGAAGGCTATCATAATATTTCACCACCAACTGTCACCCCTGACAAGCGCTCCAGAGAATCCAACACACAAAATTAAGGTAGAAAAGAGCAAAAACTCCTAAGAGGCAACACCACTCCCAGGAACAAGAATGGTTCCTTCTCTGGTAAGTGGAGAGCAGACTCAAGTGCTCAAGGAAGAGGACAGACAGGAATCTTGGAGAGGGGGAGGTGGTTAAAAAATAAGCTCAGGAGAATTCCATTTTGTCCAGTTTACAATTCAGATGGTTATTTCACGTTAAGGGCACACAGTAAGGTGTTCTGAAACAAGGACACAAAGCACTGTTTAATTAAGGGCTTTACGTGCCTGACAAAAGACTCAAGCTACAGGGGCATTTCCTGCTCTATATTTATTAATTTCAGGCATTCATTTATGCCCTCCTTCTGCTTACATAAAATAGAGCAGAAATAAATAGAAAAATAGAGCTAAGGGGCGCCTGGGTGCCTCAGTCGGTTAAGCATCGGGCTCCTTGCTCACCTGGGATCTTGCTTCTCCCTCTGCTTGTTGCTCCCCCTGCTTGTGCGCATGGGCACACTCTCTCGCTCTCTCCGACAAATCAATAAAATCTTTTTAAAAGATTTATTTAACCCAGTTTACCCAAAATACTATCATTTCAACATATAATTAATATAAAGAATTATTCATAAGAGATCTCACAATGTATTCTTTGCACTGAGTCTTCCCAAACCAGTATATATTTTATGCTTTCAGCAGGTCTCCATTTGGTCTGGTCACATTTCAAGTACTCAGGAGCCAACTGTGACTAGTGCCTAGCATACTGGACAAGACTCACTGATCTAGACCATTTCCATCATGGCAGAAAGTTCTGCTGCTGCAGGAACGACACCAAGGTCACAGAGGGTACACTGATAATGAGTGCTGTCTAGAGTGGTATGAATGTGTGCTGTGGTATTCAGTCCAATGTGGGTACGCATAACGGAAATGGAAAGACGCTTTGATAAAATGGTCTCCCATACCATAAGGCAAAACAGGCTTAATCCCCAGGTGCTTGAAGGGAGAAGCAGCATTTGCTTTCTCCAGTGGGGCCAAGTGGTAAGGTCCTCACACAAAATGTCTTGGTGACTTGACCGGTTGTGGAAAGAGGGTGGGCCTGATTTCATGGTAATCATTAAGCTGTTATCAATGGAAAACATGGTATAATATTGCTAGAAAGATGGGAGGAGATAGCAGTATTAACTAGCTCAGGATCTCCCAAGTTCAGTGTTGAGGTCCTGTGGAGAATTCACTGGGTTAGGATGGGGGCTCTGTGAGGCCAGGTCTGGTCCTTTACTCCCAGAGTTGGTACTGGGTCTTCCTAGTACCTGTTTACAGAAGCCACCTGCTCATTATGACCAACAAGTTCCTACCGGTTGACAGGACAAACTCTAGGGACCACATTACTGGGCAGTTCCAGTGAATTCACAGGCTGGTCCCATCCCTATGTCCTGGGTTTCATTATGTGAGAGAGCTGGCACTGGCTATAAAGGGACTTCATTGGGCAGGGCCAGTTAGCCAGCACTCACTTTCAGGGCCTACAGGACAAGTCCCTGCCCAGACCAAGTTGTCTTCCTCCTGAGCAGCTGGTCTTCCTCTGTCTTTGACATCAAGTCTTTAAAAATTAACTTCTGGGAGGCGCCTGGGTGGCTCAGTGGGTTGAGCCTCTGCCTTCAGCTCAGGTCATGATCTCGGGGTCCTGGGATCGAGCCCCGCATCGGGCTCTCTGCTCAGCAGGGAGCCTGCTTCCCCCTCTCTCTGCCTGTCTCTCTGCCTGCTTATGATCTCTCTCTCTCTCTCTCTCTCTCTCTGTCAAATAAATAAATAAATAAATAAATAAATAAATAAATAAATAAAATCTTTAAAAAAAATTAACTACTGGTTGGGGAGTCTGGGTGGCTCAGTCAGTTAAGGGGCCTACTCTGGATTTCAGCTTGGGTCATAATCTCAGGGTCCTGGGATAAAGCTCCCCATCAGGCTCCCTGCTCAGTGTGGAGTCTGCATGAGGATTCTCTCTCTCTCTCTCTCTGGCCCTCCCCCCACTTGCATTCTCATTCTCTCTCTCGCAAATAAATAAATAAGTCCTAAAAAACAAAATTAACTGTTGACTTAGCAAGTCCACCAGTGTGGAACCTGGGTTGGTGTGGTAGATATACTGGCTTAACTTCCTTCTCAGCTCTATTTTTTTTTAAGATTTTATTTATTTATTTGAGAGAGAGAGAGAGAGAGAGAGAGAGGCAGAGGGAGAAGCAGGCTCCCCATTGAGCAGAGAGCCCGACGTGGGGCTCCATCCCAGGCCCCTGAGATCATGACCTGAGCCGAAGGCAGAGGCTTTAACACACTGAGCCACCCAGGCACCCTGAGGTCCAAGCAGTTTTAGAATCCAAGTGTTCAGGGTGCCTGGCTGGCTCAGTTGGTGGAACATGCAACTCTTGGTCTCAGAGTTGTGAGTTCAAGTCCCACACTGGGTGTAGAGATTACAGAAAAGTCTTTTAGAAAAAAGAATTAAGCATCCAAAACGACGTGGATGGAACTAGAGGGTATTATGCTAAGTGAAATAAGTCAGTCAGAGAAAGACAATTATCACATGATCTCTCTGATATGAAGAATTTGAGAGGCAGGGCAGGGGGTCATGGGGGGTGGGGAAGAAAAATGAAACAAGATGGGATGGGGAAGGAGACAAACCATAAGAGACTCCTAAACTCACGAAACAAACTAAGGGTAGCTGGGGTGTAGGGGGGGTAGGGATAGGGTGGCTGGGTTATGGACACTGCGGAGGGTATGTGCTATGGTGAGTGCTGTGAAATGTGTAAGCCTGATGATTCACAGACATGTACCCTGAGGCAAATAATACATTATATGTTAATAAAAAAAGAATTAAGTATTCAAGAATAGTTTTAAATACAATTTTGAAAAAAAATGAAGAATTCTGATTTCTTGGGGACCTACTCTCAGCCTTTCCTATGCAGCCCCACACTACTTTGCCCCTGCGGGAGGGTCTCCTGAACTTCCAGTTTGCACCCCTACTTTCTCCTGATCTAGGGCAGGGGATGGAAAATTTGCAAGTGGAAGGACAAAACAGAACCTCATCTTTCGAAAAAAAAAAAAAAAAAAAGAACCTCATCTTTCGTCAAAGCAATTCTCTCCTCACCAGGGAACAATGGGGAAATGAGTTCAACTCAATAAACATTTACCCATCAAATGTACCAGAAAACTCAACAGGTCTTAGGAAACATGTTTTGTAATTCCACTACCACAAACTCCACCAACACACTGCTTCCATCCAATTCAGGAATATTTACTGAAAGCTGAACCCAGGGTAGCTGCTCTCAGCATAATGCAATTGTTAAACATCAGTTACAGACTTACTGTGTACCTGTACCAGGTGGCACTGAGAGAGGCACCTATAACCCAGACCCAGACCTTGTTCTCAAGTTGATGATACAATGGGAAATAACCGCCAACCAGCCTGAGCACTTACTGTACGCCAGGCACTGCTTTACAGATACTAATTCCTTCCTCAAAGCAGTGCTTCTGTTTCCCATGTTGTTCTTAAGCCCATTTTAAAGGTGAGAAAACTGAAGCTCGAGATGTCAAATAACTTCCCTGAGGTGAGACTGAGGAAAGTGGCGAGGTGGCACTCACCCCCAGGCACTGGGGCGCTCAGTCGACTCAGCTTCAGCAGCGGCGGTAGCCACCTGCACAGGGTCCGGCTTACAGTGGGCACTCAAAGAATGCCTGCTGAGAGGAGCTGGGTGGTTAAC
>CM052801.1:13537439-13557254 GCA_028533885.1 Nasua narica | reverse complement strand
AAAAAAAAAATAAAACCCTTGAGTTGATATGTCTGCATATTTTTGAATCTTGTTTGGTTGTTAGACCAATAGTTTGCAGAGAGGGGAAATGATTTCAGCTATTTTTGTTCAGCAGTAGCCAGTCATATGTGTCTGAAATAATACAATTTCTAAAAATATAGAGGGCTTGATTTGTGAAGTTTTATTGTCCACGGCAGGTTCTAAAAGTCCAGTCCTTAAATGATTTAAACACCCAGAGTTGAGTACATATTGTAGATGTCTGTTGTCAGTGAGTAATATATTTTCCTTTGTAAGCAATGCCTTTAAGGCAAGGCCTTGCCTTTCATCTCTAGGCAACTCCTCCACCCTGCCCTCTGCCAGTCTATAGTTCTAGAGTCAGAATGCCTGAGTTTGTACGTAGCTTATGCTCTTTACCTGTTGTGTGACCTCAGGAAAGTGTTTAACTTCTGAGTTTTCCCACCTGGAAAATGGAGACAATATTAGTACTTACCTCATAGATTTTTTGGGAAAATTAAGTGAGCATAGACATGTCAAGCATTTAGGACTGGGCCTGCCATGATCATTGTTGGTTATCATTACCATCATTATTGTTGTTACTATCTTTCTTTTCTTTTTTTTTTAATTATCTTTATTTTTTAAACTGGCTTTTGGCAGAATCTCCCATTGAGCTATTTTCTAGGTTCCCCAAATTCCTTAACAACCAAACTTAACTCATTGCTCATCACCTTCCCCCCAAGTTCTCCTTATTTTTGTGGATGGTGTCAAGCCACTCTTCTTCAGGCTGCCTAAGCCCAGAACTTCAGCTTGCCTTTGTTCTCTCCTTTCCACATCCATTAAGTTGCCTATTTGTGTAGCATCTACCTTTCTATCCTTTCCTTTCCATTCAATTCCAGTTTAAATCCTCATAAATTCTCACCTGGATTATTCATTTACTGTGGAGCTGACATAGGAGGACAGGGTTTCTGTGGAGCAGGTCCTGGACCCACCTTGGTGGGCTGGGAGGACAGGATGGGGTACAGGGTATGCCTCAGCAGTGTGAGGAACAGGGCAAAAGGACAGTAGGGAGAGGGCTCTGAGGAAGACGAAGCCACACCTCAGAGCCCCCCTGTATTTGAATTGCCTTTAGCTTTTATGTTGTTCATGGAAATCTCTTTGCATAAAGTCCTTAGATCAAATTGAACCAAATGGCTTGTTATCAGCTTGAATGATCACCTGGAGAAAAATTTCAGGAAATGTTTTACCCCAATACCTGCTCTTTATCTTTGTTTCTGACATTTGGTGACCATCTTAGCTATGGTGTGTGTAGGACCGTCATGCCCTGTCCTGAACAGAGAACTCCAATTTTGAAACCTCAGGAGATTGATACTATGCTTGGCAAAAGAACCCAGTGCTGTATTGATGAGTGAAACCTCAGGTTGCCTTGGGAACACAGACATCCTTCCTGTTACTATAAAAAGGGACACTGGCTGCAGTCATGAGGCAGCCTACATTTTACTGATTCTTTGTGGTATTAAAAAAAAAAAAAGTACCCACAGGGAAATGCTTTATTTTTTAAAAACTCTGATCAAAAATGTAAAACTTACTGTTAGTCCTGATCAAATCAGGTAAAAATCCAATTTTTAAATGCTTTTGGATTTTACAGGGACCAAAGTTGTTCCCATCCATCTTTCTTCTTACCCTCTTCCCTGGTGCTCCTGGGATAATTGTTGCAAGATACAATATAAATTGTTTCCATCAGCAGGGGTTGTGATTAAGCATATAATTTGTACTAATGGTCTTAGGAGGGAATTCCTTTGCCCAGTAGGGCCCGTGAAGGCCACTAAAGGCAGAGGGAATGTGTGCCTCCCCTGGAGTGGCCTGTTGAGGGGGTGATGTGGCCAAGTAAGCTTTCTCACTCCAGGTCCCCAGGGCAGTGCATTATCTTTGCCTCTGTTGCAGCTTCGCACCATAGTTCTACTGCACTGCCATCCAGGTAAGTGGCATTGGGGCAGTTTGTTCCATAAAGGATGTTATGAAACCCTTAACAGTACTACTAATGAATTTAGTCACAGTTCTGCCTAAGGAAATGAATCATGCTTATTGATGCTGTCAAACACTAAAAAGAATCTTATTGATTCTCTATTTTTGAAGAACTTTTAAAACTACTACAAATTGCTACAGCTTTTTTTTTTTAATTTTATTTATTTATTTATTATTAGAGAGAGAGAGAGAGACTGAGAACGAGAGGGGAGAAGGTCAGAGGGAGAAGCAGACCTCCCGCAGAGCCGGGAGTCCGATATGGGACTCGACCCCGGGACTCCGGGACCACGACCCGAGCCGAAGGCAGTCGCCCAACCAACCGAGCCACCCAGGCGCCCCCAAATTGCTACAGCTTTTAACAAAGTTGCCCAAATGGGAATAATGTTTATTCTGTATTTATCATTTTCTAGCTTTGTTCTTCCTGCTCTGTATTGTTGTAGCGTGAATCAAGGTGTCTACAGTGGGGAAAGGAAGTCTTTCTCCTTGTCACATGTAGCACAGCTTACTAGAGTAGGGTTTCTCAACCTTGGCACTACTGGCTTTCAGGGTTGGAAGATTCGTGTGTGTGTGCGTGTGAGAGAGAGAGAGAGAGAGACAGTGTGTGGGGGGGCAAGTGGCCTGTGTCCACTGTGAGATGTTAGCATCCCTGGCCTCAACCCACTAGAGGCGGGTAACATCCCCCTCCACCCTAGCTGTGACAACCCAAAATGTCTTCAGACATTGCCAAGTGTCACTTTGGGGCACAATGACCTCTTGTTGAGAACCTCTGTATTAGAGTATAAGGTTTATGTAGCATGCTGTTTTTAAAAGCAGTAGTCATTTAAGCATTGGTTTGGGTCATCTATAATAGAAATGTGTGTAGTGACCTTTAAGTGTGACACTTTGGCTAATTCAAAATAATGTGGTGAATCCAAAACTGGTTTGCTTTAATGCGCTAGCATACTTAAATAGCAACAGTATATTGTCGTTCTCTCTTCACGGTTTTTGCGGGTGAAAGGCAACATGCAGGATTTAAAAATACATACATCATCAGTTTTTATCTTCCTGCAGTGGAAAACAAGGAAGAAACAGTGACAGCCACCATAGGCAAGGCAGCCATGCTCCGATATAACTGTAGTGCACAAAAGGGTGTTTCTTGCGTGTTGTTCTGAATGGCAGGGGCTTTTTCTGTGAATGAGCCAAAGAGGCCTTTACATGTCCATATACCTTGGGATTTCACTTCTCTGAAGGCCTTGTTTTACTTTACGGAAATCTTGCCCAGAAACAAATACCAAGATTTACATTTTACTTTTTCTCTTGTCACTATGACATGTGTTATCTTACTATTTTCAAAATAAGCTTTTGACCAATACAGCAATAAGTAGAACTTTAAGATTCTTGTGCCTTTTCTTTTTCCAAAGTGGTATTAGAGGGGCAGTTGGAGGGGAATGAAGTAGGGTAAACTTAATCAACAAGCTAGAGATGGCTGCAAGTCTGTTTAAAAAGACAAAGCAGCTTGATCGGAATGACGCTGAGGGAGGGCGCACATTTTGCTCTGCTCCTGTGGTTTAAAAAGAATCTATTTGAGCCAGGAAGCTGTTTTTACCTCACGGCCTCAAAATGTCCTTGAAAATTGTCCTTGTTTAAGAATTCTATTGTGGAAAAAAAAAAAAAAAGCATTCTATTGTGTCTTAGCCGAAACTGTCAGATGCCAGGCCTATATATTGGGATGGGAGTGGAGCAACCCTCTTGGGTGTGCTTTTTATTTATTTTTTATTTTTATTTTTTAAAATATTTTATTTATTTATTTATTAGGAAAGAGAGAGTGAGAGAGAGCATGAGAAGGGAGAAGGTCAGAGTGAGAAGCGGACTCCCCATGGAGCTGGGAGCCCGATGTGGGACTTGATCCCAGGACTCCGGGATCATGACCTGAGCCGAAGGCAGTTGCTTAACCAACTGCGCCACCCAGGCGCCCGTGCTTTTTATTTTTTATTTAATTTATTTATTTATTTATTAAGAAACTAACTTTCTTTCCTTCCTTCCTTCTTTTTTCTTTCTTTTCTTTCTTTCTTTCTCTCTTTCTTTCTTTCTTTCTTTCTTTCTTTCAAAAGATTTTATTTATTTGTCAGAGAGCACAAACGGGATCAGCAGGGAGCCCGATGCAGGGCTCTGATCCCAGGACCCTGAGATCATGACCTGAGCGGAGGGCAGATGCTTAACTGACTGAGCCACCCAGGTGTCTCTGGGTGTGCTTTTTAGGGAAAAAAGGAATAGGGGGTTATGACTGAAAAAAAATTTTTTTGGAAGATTTATTCACTTGAGGGGGAGGGTAGGGGCAGGGGGAGGAGGAGAGAGAGTCACAAGCGGACTTCACATGGAGCATGGAGCCCGTTTTGGGGCTCATTCTCACGACTCTGAGATCATGACCTGAACCGAAACCAAGAGTCAGATGCTTAATTGACTGCACTACCTAGGCACCCGGACTTTGAAAATTCTTAATATGTCTCTAAATTGCTTGTAATACAAAGAGTTTGTAATACAAAGATTTTGTTATACAAAGTTTTTTCCCTAAGCTCTTTATTTCCCCTTTGTATTTCTTTTTAAAATTCAGAAATCTTCTAACTGCAGGCCTGACAAGCACACTGATGACTTGGATTGGGTTTCCAAGCCATATCAGTGGCCCTTCAAAGTGCTGGTGTAACTGGGGACATCTCTGATGTGGGGTTGCTCTGCCAGGAGCTGAAACTGGGAATAGAGGGTCTTGGAGCAGGGAGGGTTCACTTTGAATAGTTGGGTTGTACAGCTATGGTCACAGTTCAGCTCTGGTGCCCAGTGAGACAGCAGAGCGGAAGCAGGCACCTAGGAATAGGGGGTTGTCCACAGGAAGAGTGTCTAAAGGCTCCTGCCAACTCTGTAACGTGAGGATGGAAGGACCTTAAGTCCCTATGAGCATGTCAGTGTGTGGAAGCACTGAGAAAACAAGAACAAAATAAGGGACTCAGGACAAGGAACTCTCTGGCTTGCCTAGCTCATGCTCAAGGATGTGAGCTCTTCCCACCATGGGGACTCTGAGCCTTATGGGCAGCCAGGTCAGGAGTGGCATGAAGATTGGCTGGAAGGGCCTCCAGTGATGCTCTGGGATCCTTGACACATCTTTTACTTTCATGGTCATCAAACATACACACCACCCTGAAGAGAACATCAAATGACAGTACTAATAATGGAGTGCCATAGTTAATGTCTCTTTACTAGCTGTTACCTGCTGGATTCTGTCCACAGTTTCAAAGAGATGTTTGTAAATCTCTACTTTGTTGCTGAAAAAGCAAGTCAGAATCATCCTTTTCCCCTGTGGTTAGCCCTTTTAACAGATGTTCAAGGCCTTTCCGAATCTTACCTCAGGAGGGTGAGTTGGGGGCTTGCATTTTCACACATGACCCTCACTGTAAACAACCACTTGTCCTGGTATGCAACCTGAGAATCTGCCCCTACCACACCCCTGGAGGATAGTCCTGGGTAGTTTAGTCTTAGGAATATCGATGCCTAACATTTACTGAGTGATGACTGCAGCAGGCAGTGTTCTGAGCAGTACACACACACTCATTCACTCACTCAGAGCCTCCCTACCTCTTCTCTCCCTCCTGCTTTCCCCCTCCCCCTCTCGTCCTCCCTTTCCCTCTCCACTGATGCTCCTTGATCTCAGTGGGATTGGAACCAGGCCCACCAGGCTCCTGAGCTCTTGCTCCCAGACACTGTACCCAGCTGCCTTCTCCATACTTTCTGGGGGATGGGAGGGCTATTCAAGGGTCATTCTATCTGCAAATCAGAGCCTTACCCCTTGCTTGGATTCCTGTATCAAGTGAGCCTCTGGATATTCAAACCAAAGCCCCATGTATCAGAGGCTTCTCACCTGTGAAGGACCTTGAGGCCAACTTTAGACACCTGGACTTGTATGCCCTGTCTATGGTAGAAATCTCTATACTTGCTCTGCTCTTTCATGTTCACTCCCTTTTCTTTCTTTCTTTCTTTTTTTTAAAGATTTTTTATTTATTTATTTGAGAGAGAGAGAGAGAATGAGAGGGGAGAAGGTCAGAGGGAGAAGCAGACTTCCCGCAGAGCCGGGAGCCCGACATGGGACTCGATCCCGGGACTCCGGGATCATGACCCGAGCCGAAGGCAGTTGCCCAACCAACTGAGCCACCCAGGCACCCTCACTCCCTTTTCTTGTGTCAGCTCCCACTTCTCTGGATTTTTTTGTGGTCACACTTGACAGGATGGGTGGAGTCTAAGTTCTTGTGATTGCAAACAATTTCTTGATGACTAGAGACACAAATGGGGGAGTGGGCATGGATGTGGCGGAGATGTGGCGGGATGTGGTGACTGTCTGGTCACCACATGGCACGGCAGGCCGAGAAGGTGGATATTGGCATGGAACCACTCAGTTGCTTGGTGAGCCCTTTGCTTAGCTGTTGAAGGGTCCACCCAAAATATGCCTCTTTTACATAAGGATTATTTTGTAAGGGAAGTTTATATTTATTTCAAAAAAATTTTTTTTGCAATGGGACACCTGGGTGGCTCAGTCGGTTGAGCACCTGACTCTTGGGTTTTGGCTCAGGTCATGATCTCATGGGTTGTGGAATAGAGCCCTGCATCAGCGGGGAATCTGCTTGAAGATTCTTTCCCTCTGCCCCTTTCCCCTCTAAAATAGATAAGTAAATCTAAAAAAAAAAAATTGCAGTAGAAAGGGTACCTATATCAGGAAGAGAGCTATTACCGGAGCAAACTTTTTTACGAAAAAAGGCACTCTTGCACAGCAGAGCAACTTTTGTTTAAAATTTCCTCCTCTCACCTTCCATGAATTGCATTCCTCCCCACAACATCTTTCTTTTGTCCCTTGCAGAAGATAGAAGTTAAACTTGTCTTTGTATTACAGGGGGTCCCAGCCAAGAACTCAGATTTGTAGGGGGAAAATTATGTAGGTTTCATTTAACTAGCAAATCATGCTATGAATAGAGTATGCTGTGCATATTGGGTCCTTTTGAAATGATGCATACTTATATTAAATTTATTGTGGAAACACAGGAATCCAGGTAACTCCCGCCTCCAAGATCAAGAGCCAGGGTGGGAGATAAATTTGTGTATCACAGTGCTCAGTGCTTAATGAAGTTGAATTTTTTAGCTGTTTGTTGTCTTCTTTTAGGCACCTTTGAATTTGTTCCTCTCACTTTCTCAGTGAATTATCAGCAAGGTGGAATAAGTCTTAGAATAGAAACTGTGACTTCTTAGGAAGTTGTTGGGGGTTTCCTGGGGGAATTCTGTGGGACTCTTGGGAAGACTGAGAAGTGGAGGTTCTGATTACATGGCCCAGGGCTTGGGCCCAGTGTGCGTCTGCCACAACTTCTTGAGTCTGTGTTCTCATGTATCATCAAGGGAATGGGGCCAACTGTGACTCCTCCTGCTGCCAGGTGTTTCACAAGACCCCCCACAACCCTGAAGTAGGTAGTGATGTTCTTGCTTTACAGAAGAGCAGCTGGAAGCTCTGAGATACGACGATTTACTCCAGGTCCTTTGACTGGGGTACTTTTGGGCAGGCCCTGTGGTTGGAAATGAGAAGCAGCCCCCGGGGCCAGGCTTTAAACCTGAATAGGGAAGTGATCAACAGAGAGTTTTCCTAGTGACTGTAGAAAAGAGCGATGCCATTTGGACATTGGTAGATGATCTGGTGTGTGTGCAAACAGGTAAAGGTTTATGGTGAACCTGGAAGGAGGGTGATTTTCAAGGCAGGGTTCAGAACCAAGGAGATAACTTGTTAGACCTCCTTATCTCCTGAATCATGAGGTATTTTCGAAGAGCCCTGCCTCTTGAGTCTCCCTCCCTGGGCCTTTGTGAGCGACTTCCATTTTCGCACTGGCTCTGGTGAGGCATACCTCTTGTCTGTCTGCCATGCTGCCCTTAGGAGTCTGAGTCCCCACACTTCTTCACAGGGTCACAGTGCGAATGCGTTGCCTGGGGTGTCGAGGGTTAGTCATGGCAGTCTGGAGGTACTAATCACGTATGGCAGGGCACCCAGCCCTAAATTTTGCCTTTTCCGTTTGTTATCATAGTTGTTGTAGTGTTACAAATAGGTATCATACACAAAATGCACACGTTTTAAGTGTACCATCACTTAAATGATGGTGATTTTTTTTTGACAAGTGTATAGATTCACCCAAGCCCCCTTCATTAGCTTAGTAGTCCTCCAACAGTCAGGGCCTTGGCAGGCAGGGGCAGGAGTTCCTGAGATGCCCAGTGGGTCTGCCATTAGAGGCCTGGTGCAAGCTGAAGACATCACTGATTTGAAAGCAGAGTTTAAAGATGAGGAGAGGAGATCAGGGGCTAGTTCTCGACTATAGTAGTATTAGCCATTGTGGTGATGGTAAGGGTGATAATAATGACTGATACTGATGAACCTGATTGCACTCTGAGAGCTTAATATCTCCTAAGCACTTGTATTTACATTCTTAAGGACCACATCTAAACCAGTAATGTAATGATGATGATGGTGATATCGTTAGCTAATATTTACTGTGTGCTTTTCATATGTGCTAAGAGCTTTACACATATTCTACTTCAAGCTTCACATTCCTTTGCAACACAGGTACTGCTATTATTCCTATTTAACGGATGAGAAGACTAAGGCTTAGAAGCGTCCTTAGTAGTCATACTGTCAGTGTGTACTGAGCAGGGATTTGAATGAGCCCGTTTTCTTATGCTCCTTTGTGCATCCCAATAATTATAGCTCCCAGTTTCTGAACATATAGATCCCTAGGTCAGTATTCTTTCCTTTAGGTGGCCTTCCTTTCCTGTCAGTACTGAGTTGGTGCCTGTCAGCTTGGATGTCAGCCAGACTGGCCTCAAATCCAGGCTTTGCTATGTAGCACCTGTGACTTTGAACAGATTCCTTAACTTTGAGTCTTAACTTTGAGTTTTCTCATCTGTAAAATAAGGGTACATTCCACCTCCTAGGATTATTATGAGCATTAGATAATATTTGGAGAGTATAATGCCTACTTAATAAATGGTACCTTTAGAAAAAGACAGTCTGGCCCATGAATATGTGTACAGTTCACAAAACTGGGCACAGTTGCATTTTGTAACGTGACACATTTTCACTTGATTCTGGGGAGCTTTTTGGAGTTGCTGGAGTGAGTATTTTTGGGACAGCTGATTATCTGTATATGAATATAATTAGGAAATTTACTGTTGAAATAGTGAAGAACAGCATCAGCATCATCATATACAGCCTTCACAATTAATGTTTGAAATGTCATCTACTATTCTTTTTCTGGTAAGAAACTGCTTATGCTGCTAAAGACTGGATCTCATTTCTGCTTATTTCCCAGAAGGGGCATGTGTCTATCTGTGTAGATACAAATGATGATTGATAACTGATACTCTTGACAGAAGATGAGAAATCATCTATATATAATATAATTTTTATGGAAGAAGGAGGTTTGCCCTCTTTTTAGCCTGGTCCTGTTGCATGTACACACTCTATCTAACTGCCCCATTAGGAAAGGTGCAGGATTGGTTTTCTGAAGACTTCAGTAGTGGAAAAGGAAGAGCACTGAACAGGAAAAGCCTGGCTAGAATGGCTAACAATGAATAGCTCAGTTTGTTGAGCTCCCACCATGTGCTGAGCACAGGGAAGCAGTGCCTGTGATCTTCCCTTTAACCTTCATTGTGAGTAAGATAGGGACTACTTTTATCACCATTATTTAAAAGAGGGGTCTGAAAGCACTTTTTATGGGACTTTACCCTTCTTCCTTCTTCGAGTAACCCTCTGCCGAGAATTTTGTGACATATTGGTGATGAATATGTACCAGGTTCTAGGGTGAGGAGATTCATTCTTGTCATTCAACTTTAATGTCAAAGTGCTCTACTCTTTATGATATGATTGTTTGAACTTCACCCAGTTCTACACTTAAAAAAAAAACAAAACAACCAATTGTTCATTCTCTCTGTTATATAATTGTTAAGAAAATCATTTAAGAGGGGAACCTGGATGGCTCAGTTGCTTAAGCCTCTACCTTCAGCTCAGGTCATGATCTTGGGATCCTGGGATGGAGCCCCATGTCAGGCTCCCTGCTCAGCAAAGAGTCTGCTTCTCCTTTTCCCTCTGCTCATCCCCCACCCCTGCCCATGCATTCTCTCTCTAATAAATAAAATCTTTTTTTAAAAAAGAATCATTTAGGGATCATTCGAGTCATTTAGTAATACTCTTATCACGTCTGCATTTTTCTAGAAAATGTAATTCATTTAGCTATTTTAAAGGAAACCTATAGGAATGTAGTGAGTGTATTTTATAAAAACATAACAGCATAGATTTGTGTACATTCTTATGTCATTCCCTATTTCTCCACTTCTTCCTTTTCAAGCATGTTTTAGTATCTACATACATTTTAAAAAATTTATTTTGATACTTGGATATCTATACCTTCATCCTGTTGAACATAAAAACTAGTTCCAGTCTTTCCTCCTTCAAAAGTATAAATTATGACATCATCCTTGAAAAAGAGACATGTTGAGAGTAGTGAACTGGGTGTGTATTGCGGAACCTGGACTGGATCCTGGCGGAAGAACCAAGCGGCACTTGGAGACTTTGGAGGATTGGAGATTTACGTAACACCGGTGTGGGCTGAGACCCTTCTCCAAAGGTCTGAGCCCCGAGCACAAGCAGGGAGGGTAATTTATATCCCCCTACTTCCACATACTTGGTATTTTGGCGCGTGTGGGAAATGGGATAGGAAAGAAGAACCCAGAAGGGCTTTGAGACAGGGACTGGAATTCCCTTGCCAGTTTGGTTGGCCATCTTAGAGTACATTTTTTTCCTTATCAGGTGGTAATAGTGACTTTTTCTCACCATTGAAAATAGAATTTAAACCAGTTCAGAAGATTATAGCATTCGAGAAATGGATTGGATCAGTCATTCTCAAAGTGAGGTCCCCAAACCAGTGACATTAGCATCACCTGGGAACTTGTTAGAACTGCAGATTCCCAGGCCCTCCAAGCCCTACTGAATCAGAAGGTCTGGAGGTGGAGCCCAGAAATTTGTTTTTCACAGACCTTCTAGGGGATTCTTCTGATATGTGCTAAAGCTTGAGAATCACTGGATTAGTGTTTGCCCCAAAATTCTCAGGGGAGTTATTAAGCTATGGGGAGAAGTGGTATCTTTCCAAGACACAAGATTGGGGGGGAAGCCACCCAGTTCTGCTATTATCAGAGACAGAAAATGGAATTAATGGCCACCAAAGGGTCTCTATAACCCTTGATTCTCCTGAGGTTAGCTCCTCCTAGGTATTTGTTTCTAAAATAAATATCCCAAATAAATACCGGACGCTCACGTGATAGCCAAAGTAATAGAACTCAGCAACCAAAAGAGATTAAAAGCAATTCAGATCTTTGCTGGAGATTAGCAAATTCTAACCTGCAGCTCTTTGCCTATTCCTCTGGCTCCCAGTGTTACACTCACATACCATACCTTCCAAGAGTTTCTTGAAACCCTTCCTGTGTTCAGCTCCCAGGCACAACTGTACCCAGAAGCAGCCTTAACATGGCTTCTGGCTCCCCTGCCCATCTTTTACTTCCTTTTCTCTTTTGTTCCCTCTTACAGGTTACCTTCCTTTTCCATTGTCTGCTAATCAAAGCTGATTCACTTCTTATACTCCTGAAACCCTTTTTATCAACATTCTCCATTCGTGTGACAAAAGCTCAAGAATTCATCCAGCATATCAGATGGGTAGATCAAAGAAGCAAAGAGGCTAAATAAAGATAGTTCTTTTTCTGGTGGAGGAAAGGGACCAAACTCCCCATCTCTGTCAACTCACTCCCTCTTTAACTCATCACTCTTAGCAAGTAGAGGGTTGAATTGGGTCCCTGAGAGCTCTTTCACCCGAAATTCCATGATTTGGGATCTCGAAAGTGCCGATCATAGGTTATTAAATTTACTTTTTGGGAATTTTTTTTTTTTTGTGCACTGTACACTGGCATGATTAAGCCCTGATTTTAACAGTGTAAGGGTTGATTTATTATTCTCAGAGTGCCTTTTTTTTTTAAGATTTTATTTATTTATTTGAGAGACAGAGAAAGTGAGAGAGAGCATGAGAGGAGAGAAGGTCAGAGGGAGAAGCAGACTCCCCGTGGAGCTGGGAGCCCGATGTGGGACTCGATCCCGGAACTCAAGGATCATGACCTGAGCCGAAGGCAGTTGCTCAACCAACTGAGCCACCCAGGCGCCCCTCTCAGAGTGCCTTTAATGGATATGAATTTCATTTTGGAAAAAAATCAGGTTGCCAGACAAGAATCTTCTTCAACTATTAGTGCTGTTGGTTTTCATTACAGTCCACTGCATAAAAAGTAGTTATCTTGAAGTGTGGATGGATGCTGACAGGCGAATTGAGATTTAGTTCCAAATTGAAAGATATTTAAATAGAAAGTTTAGTGACCCTATGGGATTATAGTTGTTTTTGAGAATTTTTTTTTTAGATTTTATTTATTTGACACAGAGAGAGAGATCACAAGTAGGCAGAGAGGCAGGCAGAGGGAGAAGGGGAAGCAGGCTCCCCGCTGAGCAAAGAGCCCGATTGCAGGGCTCGATCCCAGGACCCTGAGATCATGACCTGAGCTGAAGGCAGAGGCTCAACCCACTGAGCCACCCAGGTGCCCTGTTTTTGAGATTTTAATTGAAAAATATAAGGTAAGAATATGTGATGCTTTCTGGACAAAAACAATACCCTCATGCAAAGATGAAAAAGGTTCTAGATTCTGTCAATTGATTTTCAGTTTAGACTGGTAGGATTGAAATTCAGTGCGAAAAAAAAAGAAATTCAATGAGATTTCAGGCTTTAACTATTATTTTCTAGCATATTTTTGCATACATCATTACCCCTTCCTGGAATTTTCACCTTCCTGCCCTTCATTGATCTGAATCTGATCATGCAGCAGATTCTAGGAAAAATCACAGTGAATTAAAGGTCAGAGAGATAATGAGAATCCTCCCACTTAATATGACATTGGGTGGGTCACTTGAATTTCTGAGTCTCCATTTCTTTAATCTCAAAAATAACCCCTCCTGAGGCTCCTGGGTGGCTCAGTGGGTTAAAGCCTCTGCCTTCGGCTCAGGTCATGATCTCAGGGGCCTGGGGTCGAGCCCCACATCGGGCTCTCTGCTCAGCGGGGAGCCTGCTTCCCCCTCTCTCTCTGCCTGCCTCTCTGCCTACTTGTGATCTCTCTGTCAAATAAATAAATAAAATCTTAAAAAGAAAGCCTCCTAAAAATAATAGCCACTAGTATTTAATGACCATTTATCGTAATGGGAAGTTCTTCATATACATCACTTCATGTAATCATAACTGTTGATCATAACACATTTATCATTTATTGGTATTTTTTCATCACTTCCCCCCTTTGAACAAATAGCAGACATATTTCTTTTTCTTTCAACTTACATTGATTTTTTTTCTCCCCAGTTTTATAAAATATAACAAAGATCTTGAGATTGTGTGACAGATACTTTATAAGGATGTGTATGCATGTGTATATATATACACATATATATACATACATACATACATATGATTTTTACATACTCAAATGCACTACATTCATTCTCATTATATGGAAAATGCTTTGTTGGAACCAAATATATCATTTGGATATTTGAGAGGAAAAAGTAAAAGCAGTAACTTGGGAGACTTGAATGAAGGCCACAGATGAGATTAATTAGGGTCTGGATTTTATTTTTTTTTTGAAGAATTTATTTATTTTGAGAGAGAAGAGAGAAAGAGCATGAGCAGGGAGAGGGGCAGAGGGAGAATCAGACTCCCTGCTGAGCAGAGAGCCTGATGTGGGACTTGATCCCAGGACCCTGGGATCATGACCTGAGCCTAAGATAGATGCTTAAGCAACTGAGCCACTCAGGTGCCCAAGGCTGTGGATTTTAAATCTTGTTGTGGAGCCCTCCATAAGATGGTCTTAATTTTTTTTTCCTTTTTGCAAAATTGTGTTACTGCAATATAATTATCATAACAGTTACCATTTTGAAGCGTCATCTTTGGTGGGTTTTCGTATATTCAAAATGTTGTACAACCATCATTACTATTTAATACTGGAATATTTCCATCACCCCTAAAAGAAATCCTGTACCCATTAACAGCCCATCATCCCCTTTGTTCCTTTTTTTATGACTGAATAATATTTCATTATGTGGACATACCATATTTTATTTACCCATTCAATAGTGATGGACATTTGGTTTTTTTCCACTTTGTAGCTCTTATGAATAATGCTGCTATGAATATTCATATACAGTTTCTCCTTTTTTATATCTACCAGCACTTAGTTGAGGGGTCTGATCCCTGGGAACTAAGTGAGAGGAAAGGTACGTGAGCGAGGGAAGGGAAGGAAAGGAAAGGTGATACGTCGTCAAGCTGACCAAGGCCTTGCCACCAAACACAGCTGGCGGTGCTTGCGTCCCATGTCCAGGGAGGTTATGTATCCCAGTGACTCAGAGAAGTCTCTGGTAGAAAGAAGGGCAAACAGTTCATCATTGTTGCCTTCCTCTCCCAATCAGAGTGCATGCCACAGGGCCTTACCTGCTTTATCTTCTGGGTCTGGTTTCCTGGTCTCTGCAGGACTGGCCTAGTCAATGTCAAGGTGCTAGTGTTCCTTTGAAGCTGGGTGCTCTTCTGTCGGAGGCAGTGGCAGGAGCAGCTTCCAGGGCATGTTGAGTGAGGGAACTGCATGAGCCATCACCAAATTCTGCCTGAGAAGCGTGACAGGTAGCTGAGGTCCAGGGTTGGTTGTTTGCTTTTGGTTGATTGGTGTACCGGTTTTCTGGATATATTGCTGTGAAACAAAACTATACCAAGACTGAGCAGTTTATAATGTTGCCTTCTTTCTCATGGTTTTGTGTATTGCCTGAGGTTGACTGGGTGGTTTTCACTTGATATCTTTACTGAGAGGCAGCTGGAGGGCCAAGACGGCACATTCCGAGGCTGACAGTTGGTGGTAGCTCTGCTGGTTGGAGCCTTCCCTGAGACCTGCTGTTGGACTTGGCCTTCTCACAGCACGGAGCTGTGTTTTAAGATGTGAGTCCCCAGAGCTAGCATTACTGTGCCTTTAAAGTATGGGAAACTGAGGCTTCGCAAGTTTAAATAAGTGGGTCAGGTCATACAGAGGCCACAGGAGTGATGTCCTTGTCCTGACACTGTTATAGGATCGTAGGAAATAAGAAAATGTCTCAGTATACCCTCCGGGCCTGGCACATAGTAGGTGCTTGTGAACTCAGCATTTAATAGGTTCTTAATATGTACAAAATACTATGCTAGGCCCTCGGGGCTACAGGAAGAAATGGGACATGGGCCTTTCCATTAAGAAGCTTATATTGGGGTGCCTGGCTGGCTCAGTAGGTAGAATATGCAATTCTTGATCTCGGGATTTTGAGTTCAAGTCCCACATTGGGTGTAAAGATTACTTAAAAATAAAATCTAAAAGAAAGAAAGAAAGAAAGGACCTTATATCCTGACAGATGGACTAGAAAAGGGGGACGGTATGGAGGGTAGAGTTTCCTATGTTTGAGGACCATGAATGAGAGAGGGACCCCAATTCGAATTAAAGAGGGAAAAAGACTGAGAGAGGCGGAGCACTGATGGAATTTAGAGGAAAGATTCGTTTTAGCCTTGTGGGGGAGCATGGGGAGCAGTGGGAAAAGTTGCTTTCCTTTCTTTAGCTTTGTACTCCTTGCCCCAACTCTAGCAGTATAACAGGTACAAAGATGCTTCGAAATGTTACTGGTTTATATAGACATGACTGATAAAAAGGCTTAAATGCTCTACAGATGGGGAAGTTTCAATCAGTGGGACATAATATTCATGGCCTATTCGTTCAGTAAGTATTTGAGTACCATGTACAAGGTGCTGGAGATGCAGAGATAAGAGCTTAGAAGGCAAGGGGCAAATGAACAAGCCCAAATTGTAGCATGTGGAGGGGAGTAGGGGGGTGCAGACAGGTGATTGACTATCTCTTTGCATTCCTTCCATCCCACTTTGTGAGCCCCACATTCTTCTGGGTTCTGGACATACACAGAGGAGCCACAGGCAGGGCCCTGTCCTATCGAGTCAGCATAATCTAGAATAGTGGTTCTCTAGTTGTGGACCCTTGACAACAGCATCAGCCTCACCTGGGAGTGAGCCAGTGGCTCACCCCAGGCCCACTCTGTTACAAGCTCTGGGGGTGCCATCCAGCAGTAAGAGTTCACAAGCCCTCCGGGGGGTTCTGATGCAGTGGTAGGAGTATTGGGCCAGGACATTTCTCAGCCCTGCTGCATGTTAGAATCACATGGGAGCTTTTTAAAGCACTGCCACCCCATTTACACCTGAGATGTTAGGTCAGCCTCTGGGAGGGAGATTCATGCATTTGTCATTTTAAAATCTCCCAAGGGGGGCGCCTGGGTGGCTCAGTTGGTTGAGCGACTGCCTTCCGCTCGGGTCATGATCCCGGAGTCCCGGGATCGAGTCCCATATCGGGCTCCCGGCTCTGCGGGAAAGTCTGCTTCTCCCTCTGACCTTCTCCCCTCTCATTCTCAGTCTCTCTCTCTCTAATAAATAAATAAAATCTTTAAAAATAAAAAAATAAAAAAAAAAAAAAAAAAAAAAAAATAAAATCTCCCAAGGTGATCCCATTGTGTAACCATAGTTGAGAACCACCGGTCTTCATGCACTTAGAAGACAGCACAAATGAGTCACCACAGAGCTGAATGTGTCCATACCTGCCAGTCCACAGAGGGGACGGTGCCCCACAGGAGGGGGCTGGCTGGCACTGAACTTCTTATTTGATAAGCTCTTCATTTCTTTTCCCTTTCTTTTTTCTGGACACTGACTCAGTTGCAGTGATATGAATGGGATTGGGAAAATTACTTTAAAATTTATTTAATAAAGTTAATTTTAAATAAATAAAATCTAAAAAAAAAAAGTTAATTTTTAGAAGTCCAACACAGCTGACTTCCCCTAAAAACTTTGTATTTTGAGGGCGCCTGGGTGGCTCAGTTGGTTAAGCGACTGCCTTCGGCTCAGGTCATGATCCCGGAGTCCCGGGATCTAGTCCCATATCGGACTCCCGGCTCTGCGGGAAGTCTGCTTCTCCCTCTGACCTTCTCTCCTCTCATTCTCAGTCTCTCTCTCTAATAAAAAAAAAAATCTTTAAAAACAAAAAAACTTTGTATTTTGATAATGGTTATTACCAGTACCGTGAATAATTGACTGATACCAGCTCATTAATATTCTAGTGGGAGAGTGCTCAGGCTAATAAAATTCATTTTAAAATTAGTTTTTAAAAATGTGTTACCACAGCCTAAGGATAATGGGAAGTTACTCCAAGCAAGAGCACATCAGTAAACCATGAAATTTTATGCTGTTCTTTTAACATGAAATAGTTTAGCTGCTCACTATTCCCGTTTCATTCTCATTCGTGTGGGATGAGTTGTCCAGAAAAAGGCCTCCGTTTCAGTAGTGCATGTTACCTGAATGCTGTTGTCCTGGGAAGCATTACCTCATCAGGAATGGGGCACACTTGACTCTGACATGTGTACCACTTGTCCTTCTCCTGGGTGGGACACCTCCAGGAAGGTGTCATCGGCGCGCTCTCGCGCTGTCTCTCTCTCTTTCTCTCTCTCTCTCTCTCTGTCTTTGGTTTTCCTCCAGGGCTTCACCCCTGGACCATATTTTTTTTTTTAATTAAACTTTTTATTTTGAGGTCATTGTAGATTTACATGCAGTTATAAGTGATACTACAGAGAGATCCCGTGTACCCTTTACCCAGTTTCCCCCAATAGTACTACCTTGCAGCACTATAGTACACTGTCCCCACCAGAGTGGTCACACTGGTACAGTCAAGATAGAGGACATTTCCATTACCACAAGGATCCTTCATGCTGCCTTTTTATAGCCACCCACTTCCCTTCCGCCCCTCTTCCCTACCCCCTGACAAGCACAGATCCATTCTCCATCTCTTCTCGTGGGGTTCAAAAATAAAACTGGGTCTCTGTTGAGAGACAAGGACAAGGGATGCATAAAGTAATGAGGTATAATGGAAAAAAGATGATTGATTGGGTAGGAAAACTAAATACTTGAGGATGTCAGGCCATGCAGAAAGAAGGCTACCTTTAGGAACCAAATTCAGCATTGACCCTTAAGTATACTGGAGGGCTCTTGGTATTGTTAATGTTCATATATTATTTACCCTGGCTGTGTTAATCATGGTCTACTTCGATTCCTCTGGCTGTGTTGCACTAGTGGTAATAACCGGTTAAGTCCATGGCCCCTAACAAATAGAGGTGGTCTGGTTTGTGCTCTGCCCTGGGATAAGCCCAGTGCTTCTCAGCAGGGGCTCCTGGAGGATCATGGAGAGTCACAAGATGGAAGTTGGAGATATGAGTTAATTATTTGGCTTCTCTTCAAATGGATATTCTAGAAATAATTGCTTGACAGTTGTTGTAATCAGGAGAGGCCGACGCTATGTTGAGGAATGAGGCCTTACCTCAGCCTTACTCACCCAGCAAAACTCAACCCCGACTGAACTATGAGATCTTCCTTATCCACATGTGTCCCAGAGAAGCTAAGTGTTAAGGAGGAGAATCACAAGAGGGAGTTGCCAGACTTCTCTTTCTCTTTCAGTGCTGTCTAGTATGGTAGCCACCAGCCTCATGTGGCTAGCGGGTGTCTGAAATGTGGCCAGTGTGCTGAGGAACGAACTTTCAATTACATTTAATTTTTTTGTTTATTTATTTATTTTAGTAATCTCTATACCCAGTGTGAGACTCGAGCTCACAACCCATGCGATCAAGAGTCACATGCTCTTCTGACTGAGCCAGCCAGGCTCCCCTAATGGCATTTAATTTTGACTGTCTTCAATTGAAGTACCGCACATGGCTTGTGGCTGTGTGTGACAGTACAGACACTCCAGGTTACCCAGCTTGGACTGTTGGAGTTGCTTTACCCTCCTTAGTGAGGCCGTAGCAGAATTGCTTTTCATGGCTGTTCCCAGCATTCTCTGGCTAACCCCTTTTCCCACCTAGCATCAGTCTCTCTAAAACATTTCCAAATCATCTGTTTGAAGAGGAAGCAGATATTTACTCTGCCTGGGAAGTGGCTATATCTGCAATCAGCTAGCCAGTGTGTGGTTCACAGTAGTGCTTACTTGATCCCTCTCTAATGAGTTAGGCTTGGACCTCTCCTCGCTTCTGCAGGCTTATTCCCGGGACGAGGATGGGATTTGTTACTTGTGTGTGGTACTGGGTTATAGCTTTTTGTTCGTAGGCACTAAGAACAAGCTGTTACATTTCTTCCTTTGCGGGAGAGCAGTAAGTAAGATTGTGGTCCTAGAGTCATGTTCTTGGGGTAGGATCTGGCTTTTCTACTTTCTTTCTTTCTTTCCTTTCTTTTTTTTTTTTTTAAAGATTTTATTTATTTATTTGTGGGAGAGAGCACAGGCAGGCAGAGAGGCAGGTAGAGAGAGAGGGGGAAGCAGGCTCCCCACTGAGCAGAGAGCCTGATGCAGGGCTCAATCCCAGGACCCTGAGATCATGACCTGAGCTGAAGGCAGAGGCTTTATTTTTTTTTATTATTTTTTTTTCCTTTTTCTGTGAATATTTTTATTTTTTTTATTTTATTTTTTTCTCCCCAAATTTGTTTATTTTAATTTTTCAGTGTTACAAGATTGATTGTTCATGCACCACACCCAGTGCTCCATGCAGTACGTGCCCCTCTCGATACCCACCACCAGGCT
>CM052801.1:13517473-13536939 GCA_028533885.1 Nasua narica | reverse complement strand
GCTACAGTGAATGGAATCGATTCTCTAATTTCCCTTTCCATATTTTCATTCCTCAACATCATAAAGTCTATCTATGAAAAGCCCATAGCAAATATCATTCTCAATGGGGAAAAGCTGACAGCCTTCCCTTTGAGATCTGGAACATGTCAAGGATGCCCACTCTCGCCACTCTTGTTCAACATAGTACTAGAAGTCCTAGCAACAGCAATCAGACAACAAAAAGAAATAAAAGGTATTCAAATTGGAAATGAAGAAGTCAAACTCTCTCTCTTCGCAGATGACATGATACTTTATATGGAAAACCCAAAAGACTCTACTCCCAAACTACTTGAACTCATACAGCAATTCAGTAATGTGTCAGGATACAAAATCAATGCACAAAAATCAATTGCTTTCCTATACACTAACAATCAAAATATGGGCCTTCAAATTCTTGATGATGATCATATTGTTGGTACTGTCATGGTTAAGAGTTAACTAAGGGCGCCTGGGTGGCTCAGTTGGTTAAGCAACTGCCTTCGGCTCAGGTCATGATCCCGGAGTCTCGAGATCGGGTCCCACATCGGGCTCCCAGCTCCATGGGGAGTCCACTTCTCACTCTGACCTTCTCCCTTCTCATGCTCTCTCTCACTCTCTCTCTTTCCTAATAAATAAATAAATAAAATCTTTGAAAAAAAAAAGAGTTAACTAAAAGAAACATGGGTAATGACATTTATAGTCCAGGTTGATTCTCTAGTACTTCTCTCTTGAACTTTAATATTCCTGATATGTAATCCAGGCTGCAAAATCAGATGCCCATGGGGAGTTGTGACAGTCCACTGTTTATCACATCCATCTCTATTTGCATTCCTGCTGCCTACACCGAGTCCAAGTCTCTGATCTCTCTCCTGCACAGTCACAGGAACCTCCCCGAAAGGGATGCAGGTCACTGTGGCAGCAACGCACACAAAGAGGTCAGCATGTGATGCTACCAGAAGGGAGGGCCTGGGCATTGTGAAAGTGAGTCTTGTACTAACACAGAAGCTGATTTCTCCAAGATGTTGTGCTTGAACATTATATAAGTAATGCTCATGAATGGTTGATTGTGACTGAGTGCAGTAAATTATTTGTAATCCTAAAATGACCATGAAGATCATTTGATCTTTGATTCAGAAAGCCCTTTATGGTCCTGTAGAAGATGGGTGGAGATGTGGAGTTCCTGGGATGTTTCTTGCATATTTTGTGGGTGGGGGGGAGAGCTGCCATCTGTTCTGTTTTATTTGTTGCAGATGTTTAAATGACAAACAGGAATACATTATCTTTCTTCTTCTTGATTCCAAAATACTAAAAGATTGACATTGGAGCAAATTTAGCTGAACCAAAATCAAACTCGAGTGTTGTATTTCTCAGTACTTACCCAGGGAGTTTGTATGTGTTGCTGAGCAGTTGGCCTCCTTCAGAAAGTAGAATGTTGACTATCTGTGTAATAATTGTGTCCACTTTTGTGCTTCTCCTCTCTCCTGGGAGCCAGGCTTGGGGAAGCCTGGTGGGCTTTTCTGTACCCTCCCAGGCCTCCCTGGCACTTGCTGACCCCCTCTAGGTCCAGTCTTGGAGACAGAGGGAAAGGGTGTTGTTCTCCAGGATTGGCATTGGGGCCATGACATCACAGCTTGGTGGGTGAGTGTGGAAGCTGTGGCTGCCACCCCTCCGCTCTCAGGGCCTGGCTGCGTGTGCGCATGTGTCTTGTATATGTGTGTGTGTGTGTGTGTGTGGTGGGGAATGGTGTATTGGGTGAAGTAATGGCTATTGATGATGTATGTGTGTGGCCAGACCGAGGGCGTGGGACCAGTGGGCCCTGGCACTCAGCAGGTAGGGAAAGAGGGAAGAATTATTGTATCATGTTTTATTTTGTATAGGCATGGATGGATTTTTAAGATCGGATGAGAGACAAAGACTAGCTAAAGAAAGACGAGAAGAAAGAGAAAAATGTCTTGGTAAGTTCTGCCCTTTGGCTGTTTGGGTCCAAGGGAGTAGAGATGTGGTGGTATCTTTTCTGAAGATCCTTAGAAATTGATGACTGGATGGGAAGAAAGCTACGATAATTGCTAGATGAACATGAAGCACTGGGAAGCAAATCGACACTTTGACGTGCTTACAGTTGTTATTGAATTCTCAGAAGAGTTCATTTACTCACTTAGCAAACATTGGACCTCTGCTATGTTCTAGATACTCTGCTAGGGACTGTGGGTAAGATGGTGAATAATAAGAAACAGTCACTGCCCCCACCTCCTCAGGCATCCACTATGTGCACTCACTCAGGCTCTTCTTTCCAGGGCATCTAGAAGGGCCATCCTCAGAACTGAGAAAATTAGCAGTTAAGACATTTTCTGTGTTAGGATGGGAAACCCAGTTGAGAAAGGCTTTCTTAGCTCTTGCAAACTAGACAGATATGTACAATGTGTTCCCCACAGGATACTGTGACGTAAGTAAATAGTGTTTTCCCCATTGAATTGACACAAGTGAGCTTTCAGGTTCTTCTTGATTGCCTGCTGCCAGTTGGTTCACACACTGTTTTATAGGGAACCCTTCCCTGACACCACCAGATAGATAGTCCTTAGGAAATATTGTGAGGGGAATATCATGAATTTGTGCCCTTGCAGTGGTACGTGTACAGTCAACGTGATTTTTTTTTAAAGATTTTATTTATTTATTTGAGAGACAGAGAAAGTGGGAGAGAGCATGAGAGGAAAGAAGGTTAGAGGAAGAAGCAGACTCCCCGTGGAGCTGGGAGCCCGATGTGGGACTCGATCCCAGAACTCAAGGACCATGACCTGAGCCGAAGGCAGTTGCTCAACCAACTGAGCCACCCAGGCGCCCCCAGTCAACGTGATTTTTAATGGATGTCCCCTTTGAACTCACTGGTCAGCCTAGTGTATGGCTTAGCCATTGTGACAGGTCCGACTTGCTGATAGCAAGCAGTAGTTGCATACTGTGTACTTTCCATGCATGACCTTATTTAATCTTTACCACACTGTGATTTTGCAGACATGATGGTCCCCACCTCACCCCACCTTGAAGAGGAAATCAAGGCAGAGAGATGATGTGGTTAGCATGGCCAGCTTCACCTATCTGGTGGCAGCAATGCCAGAACCCTTCATCTCAATCACTGTAGCCTAGAATCCCACTGGGCTCTTTTTTGTCTCACTTTTGTTTCTGCATTTTGGTTAATCCAAACCATGTGGGGTGCTCTGGTAATGACACCTCTCTTCTGCTTTCCTTCCCCCAGCTGCCCGGGAGCAGCAGATCTTGGAGAAACAGAAAAGAGCGAAGCTCCAGTATGAAAAGCAAATTGAGGAGCGATGGCGCAAACTCGAAGAGCAGCGGCAGCGGGAGGACCAGAAGAGGGCAGCTGTGGAAGAGAAGAGGAAGCAGAAGCTCCGGGAGGAGGAGGTAAGTTTCCAGGACCTTCAAGCCATCCCAGCAGCTCCCACAGGGCTTGGTGCTCAAGGGCAACTGAGTGGCCCACCCAGGTCTGGGATATGAGAGAAATCTACTACTGAGCCTTCTCCCTCGTGCCTCAACATGCCTTGTCTCCGCAGCAAGACGCGATATAGTGAAAGCAGCACTGGACTAAGAATGAAGAGACTTACTCATTCAACTCAGGTGTTAATTTGCTCTGTGACCTTGAACAAGCCATTTGGCCTATCTGGGTATTTGCTTGATTTGCTTATCTCTGAAGTGAGGGGTTGAATTTGGCAGTCTGCAAGGCCTCTTCTACACCTAACCTTCTCTGACTTTGAGACTTAGAGAGGCTGGTGGATAGGGGCCTGGTGATGTAGCCTGCAGGAAGGGCTGGAGGAAGGGATGTGGGGGCAGAGGGTAACTTGGCCCTCTTATTCACAGCAGTCTGCCTTCAAATACAAACATGCTAGTGTATTTAAATTTTAATGCAGTTCCTTGCTTTAATCATCCTTTCTCTCCAGTTAACTTTTAAAAAAGAAATAGAATATTATTACCACCGCAGAGTCCTTTATTACTAAACTTTTAAAATATATTTAGGAAGCACATTTGGGGTATAGATTTTCTTAACAAATATATTTTAAGGATGTAATCATAGCCTTGTATCAGGTGATGATCATTTTTTATTCATAAGATATAATGACTCATCATTTAGTATGAATAATATAGAGGTTTATTAATCATCAGCTCTATAGGATTCAGAGACAGTTGTATAGATTTGATATCTTTTTAAATATCTGTATGGTTCATGACTATACATCTTTTACCCCTTCCTTTTTTTTAAATGAAAAGAACATGAATATGTGCACATGTGTGCACCTGTGCACGCACACACACAGTTAGACCCATCTTTGTCCACAAAGCACTCGTTTAAATGGTGATTGCTTTGTTCCTCTTGGCAAATGCAAGTCATTGCAAGGGTCTTAGCCCCAATTCACCATTGCTGGCTATTGCCCGACAGCTGCATGGATTCATCTGCTCTCTGTGCAAATCCCAGTTCTACTCCTGGGCAGTTGGTAGCCAGGAACACCTAGGAACACCTAGCTCCTCATAACCCTCTAACTTCAGTCTCTTCAGCCCAAAACAGAGGTGGCCACAAGAATGAAAGGAAGTGACTTCTGCAAAAGTTCAGCAAAGCATCTTGCACAGAGTAGTGTTCACAAATGTTAGATTCCCTTCAGTGACTTCAGCTGAATCTTTAATGGTTGCACTTCAGGATAATTTTCTGTTTGCTTTGTGTGCTTCCTTTCACCCTTAACATGGATGATAATGGGGAACGGGAGAGTAATGCCTAATCTTAGTCACTACACATACAAGCCGAGCTTGCTTCCCTCTTCTCCCCAGACACAGCAGGGCAGGGCTGAGAGTCTGGGCCTCCTGTGGTTGTGTAGCAACGCAAGGAAACAGCAGCCTTCCTCTGCCACCACTCCCCACTTCAGGGCCCCCAGAGTCTGAGGTGGAGGTTAGGGACTTTCCATACACCTGCCAGCCTGTTAACCACGTAAGTGTCAGCAGTGTACTAGTGATGAGACCTGTTTGGCATTCTTGTGGGTGCTCTTTGGAGAGGACGGATAGGTCTACAGTGCAGGGGAAAACCTGCATTTCCAAAGGAAAACCTGCATTTGCCCTCCTGTTTCAGTAGAAATCTTTGGCAGGGCTACTGACTGCTTGGCACATGGCTGTGTAGATTCTCCAGTCTTTTCTTGTTGTTCTTGTCATGTTCTGTCTCTGTCAACCAGAGAGAAGCCTCTGCAGGAATGGTTCATTCCATTGCAGCCCATTTTGTTTCTGTAGCTTATTGGAAATTGTTTGGGTTGCCCGCCAAGTCCTACCTCTCTGGGGCAGATACTGGGATCTCATAAAAGACCCGTTTACTCCCCACCTCCTTCCTTGCCCTGTCCTTGTTCCATGTCCTTAGAGTTGCCATGATGTTGCTTTTTGTAACTCCTCACAGCTGTGTGGGTTAGCCCCAGTCTTGAGCCAGGAGGCTTCCTGTCTGCCAGTACCGAAGTGGCCACCACAAACAGCCTGGCTTCTAGAGGTCTCGAGGACTGCAGGGGCTAGAAGCTGGTCAGGCCTATTCTGGGGAAGGGGATGTCCAGTGTCCCCTGGTCAGTGATACTGACCTTGAGCTCATTCTCTCACTGAAGGCTGCTTTCTCCTCAAGGTGGGTTCTTCTAATCCTTGCATGCCACACAGCTCCCAAGAATCAAGCTTTTAGAATAAACCCCTGTCACTTGCTTCAGTTAGGACCGACAACGCAATGTACTCACCCATTCTCCCCTTGGGGGAGTATAGTTTCCTGACTAGAGTCCCTGAGAAATGGGATTTGGTGACGCCAACTCCATGTTCCTCATGCTAATCAGATAACCAGGAAGGGCCTCTTTCAAAGAGTAGTGTCATCTCATACTTCTCAAACTCTTATTGTTTGATACCTAACAAAACCCACCAGCCTGAGTGTAAAAAGGAGAAATTTCTAAACTCACCTAAACAAAAACTTCACTAAACTGAGAGCTAACTGATCTCAGAGGGCATTGGCTGGCTTGGGGCTGTGGTGACTATGTGGCCTTCTGGCCGTAAAGAGAAAGACCTTCTGCAGAGCCCTACTGAGAACCCCTTGGGGGCTTGTCCCCACACTGTTTTCCCAAGAACACATGTAGTAACAGCAGAGGAAAAGGCACAGCCAGCTCTCTACTCCTGCCAGAGATGGCTGTCTGGGTCATCAACAGTGCCTAGGCTGTGCCCTGCTGGAGGCTGTTTATACTCCTTGGCCAGCTCCGTGAGCCATCTTGGTCTTGGTTCTTCTCTTCTGAGTTATCCAGACAGATCTAGGCCCAGAGATGAAGGGGTCAAGGGTGAGGTCCCCTCATTCCTTCCTTCCACTAAGCTGTTCCCAGTAGAGGACTTTCTAAGGACAAGAATCTGCCTTGCCCTTTCCCCATCCTCTATTGATCAGCTGATGATACTCAGGAGAACAAGAATTTGGCAGGAATTTCGGAATGCAGTATGCGGCTCTCACATTTATTACTACTGTTCTTCTGGCGTGATTGAACTTTCTCCCATGCTCTCTCATGCTCACCCTTTACACTAACCAGTGGTTTTCACAGTGAGTTCCAGGACCAGCAGCATTCACATTGCCTGGGAACTTGTCAGAAATGCAAATTCTTAGCAGGTACCATCCCAGACCTGTAGAATCAGAAACTCTGCATGTGGGGTCCAGCAATTGGTTTTTTAATACGTGCTCCAGGGGATTCTGATGCAAACTCACTCAAGTTGGAGAATCACCGCTTTAAACTGTCCTGTTAATAATTTTCCCTTACCAATTTGGATTCAGTTAGTATTGGTTAAGGACTTACTATGCTAGTCATTGTCTCGTAGACTTGAGTGATCTGATGATACAGGTAATGTCATCCCCATTTTATTAAAAATTTTATTTATTTGAAAGAAAGAGTGCTTCTGAGCATGAACAGGCAGAGAGATAGAGGGAGAGGGAAAGGTAAAGAATCTAAAGCAGACTCTACACTTAATACTGAGTGTGGAGCCTGATACAGGGCTCAATCCCATGACCCTGAGATCATGACCTGAGCTAAAGCCAAAACCAGGAGTCAGACATTTAACCGACTGAGCCACCCAGGTGCCCTCATCCCCATTCCATCAAATGAAGCAACAGAAAAATTCCCTTCCTGCCTCTCTCTCTCTCCCTCTTTCTCTCCCCCCCCCACTGCGTGTGCCCGCACGTGCGCGTGCGCACACACACACACACACACACACACAGTAATAGGGACTTACATGGGACTAACCTCTAACAAGAGTGAAGTTGACCTGTTTTGTTTTTAAGATTTTATTTATTTGAGAGGGAGAGAAAGAGAGAGAGAGAAACATGAGCAGGGGGAGGAGCAGAGGGAGGGAGAAGCAGACTCCTCGCTGAGCAGGGAGCCTGATGTGGGGCTCCATCCCAGGACCTCGGATCATGACCTGAACCGAAGCCAAGCACTTAACCAACAGAGCCACCCAGGCATCAGTTTTGGTTTTGACATGTTTGAATCACCCCATTCTGATGATTTGGGGTTCCATAAGTCTCCTTACCGTAAAGCTTGGTTACCACCTATTTTTTCATCATCTCTGCAAAAGTAGGTGACACAGAGTGATCATGTCCTCACTCAGGGACAGCTTCATTTTCGTAAGCCTGCTTATGATTCAAAGGAATGTATCTCTAACAGTGAAATTTGGAGCAGCTCAGTGGGTTGGAGGTAGATGGTAGAAGTTTTGTTTGTTTGTTTGTTGTTTTTAAGGTAACTGAGCAGTCTGGTGGTAGGTCTGGATTTGGGTGAGCATTCCCTTGTAATTACATAGCTGCTCAGTGGTAAGTTTGGGTGGCAAGTCTTGGTGTTATTTGTTGTCATTGGTCTCCTAATAAATGAAAGACTGTCTTGTGAGGTCCTTTTGGCATGTAGGAAATCTCCCATAACCCACTCAATACTAAATTCACTCTGAGGTAGAAGGTTTTAACACCTAAATTAGGTCACTGGTTAAATATTTTATGTTAAATCCATATAATTGAAATAACTTTCAGCCCCAGTCTCAAGTGACTGTACTTCAAGTATCAAATAGTCAAAAAGTTCTAATCCCTCCAAACCGCCAACTTTTCTTGGGTAGGCCCCGGGGGTTGGCCTTCAGAATTTAATAGGCCAGGGTCATGAGGACAGGACTTTGCTAGGAAATGCACACTCATGATTGTAGAGTCTCAGCCAAAAACTAGAGCAGATAAAAACCCAAGATTTACAGGAGAAAAAAAAAATCCCTCTTCTATGCAGAGGTCCCTAGAGAGGCCCTCTCTTAGCAAAGTGCTATTCAGAGAAAAATTATGCAGAGGAAGCCGAGATATGGATAATGCTCATCCTATCCCTCTGGTATAGACAAAAGGGATAGATGTAGATACCTCCTAAGTGACCTTTCTGTGTTTCTTGTAAGTGAAATAAAGGAGCATTTCCCTGATTCTTAAGTCGTGGTTATGCAGTTGGTGCTCCCCTAAATTAAGTTTGCTTACTTTTTATTCACGCCATGAGAAAATACTTATCTTTTTGTTTTGGAGTTGGGCTAGGATGACCCCATTTCTTAGAGCACCTCAGGGTTGGGTTTTATGAAGGCAAAAGGGCATCACCATGTACCTGTTTACCTTGCTTCAGGTCTTGTCCAGTAGGGGCAGGGAGAGGATTCGGTATTTGCAGTGTCATTGGGGTCGTGGGGAATGCAAAATTAGAACAGCTTCACTCCAGGGCCAAGGACGTATTTGCCAGGATTCAGACCCAACTTTATGAAAATAACACTTTGGTTAACACAGGAGAGCGCTTTTAATAAATGTTCTGCTAAGGGAGAAGCCTGGTTGTTGTTTTCTCTTCTGGCTAAAAACTGTTTAGTTCCTCCTCCTTCCCCCTCCCCCATCTAACTCTTGAGAATGTGTAGATGCTTTATTTTATGGCCAGGAGGTTCTCTTGTCTCTTATAAATTTTGAAATATGCAGCATTATCCCCAGAATACTAGATAGCAGGAAAATGTTACAATGTGGAAAACAATGGATTCCCCTTTAAGAAGTTTTAAGATGAAAATGAGTCTTGGTAAAATAGATCTTAAAGCTATGTATTACCCCAAAAATTTATGCTTAGGGATATAAAAATTCAAATTATATTTTAAGTTTTCTCAAATCAGAATGCTTCATGCTTTTCTACTGGAGAGAATGTCCTTGGTTCCAGAGCACAATTCCAGTTCTGCTCAATGAGGCAAAATGGTCCTTGAGACAGGCCTGAAGGAGTTAATGCTTGCCTGGCATTATTCTTAAACAAATCAGGGCCTGGCTGCTGCAGCAGCCTATCCCCTGGGGCCAGGAGCCAGCACTAGCTGCATTGTTTACTCTCCATCCAGTAAGATCTCAGCTGGTGTGGTGGAGAGCACGTGTGCCTGGGTTTTGGATGCTGAGCCCTGAGAGCCCCATTTGGTGACTCAGCCTGAGCCCTGAAGCAAAGCAGCACAGTGGGGCTGGGTGGTTATGTTGTTCTCCCTTGCGTGAACTGGGTAGGAGCGGCTGGAGGCGATGATGCGCCGGTCCCTGGAGCGCACACAGCAACTGGAGCTGAAGAAGAAGTGCTCATGGGGAGCTTCGCTGACCAACGGGCCTGGAGGTCGTGATGGTGAGTATAGGGCTGTTCCTGCATTGCAGGGCCCCGGTGGGAGATCATGGGGCAGGCAGCTGATCATGGGCGCAGGCCGGTGCCCGTTGGATCTGGGGCAGGCTTTGTAGTCATCTGCAGGCACCTTTTTCAGATGTGATGCCAAGCTTCCTGTGTGTGCATTTCTCATGAAGGGAGTCTGTGCTTTCTTTTTGCTAGAAAACAGCAGTTAATACAGTAACTGGGCTTTAAGGGAAAGCAAAAGAAAAATGAAGGAAATGAATGCAGAGCCTGGTTAACCAGATACACCTGGCAAGCCTAGCGATAATCTGATTTCAGGGAAGGTCAAGTGGCAGTAGGCTAAGTCACTGCTGTACTGCGGCCTGGAAAGGCTGAGCAGCGGTTACCCTCCAAAAGGGGCTGCTGGTTTTCCCTCCTCATTATTCATTTTTGTTGCTCTTTCGATTTTATTTCAAGGTGACTTATTTATTTCATTTTCCAGATCATACTCATCTTTAAATTTTCAAGTGTTTAATGTGCGGACTGCTACTAGTTTCTGGGTGGCCTTTCTCTTCAGTGTCTTATTTTTTGTGATCTTGTCATTCAGTTACACAGGAGTTGTATACTAGCTTTCTGAGAACAGATGGGTTCTGTCTGAGGTACAGTTGTTTGACCTTGCTGTATTGTGCTTTTAACCTTTTGTCAGTGAATGTACTTAATTTTTTTTCTTTTTGGGAAGTCAGTAACCCATTTCAGTTACTTTTTTCTAATTTCCTAATTAGAAACTAAAACTAAAGTCAACCAGAAATTGGGACTTTTTTCTTTTACCTCTCTTTGCTCTGATTTTTTGCTGTGTAGGTGAATCAGAAAGTACCCCACTCCCTCCTCTAGGTTTAGCAGCCAGCACCCTCCCTCCGGACACAGGGACCGCTGCCACCACTGCCGAGTCCACCAACGGTACAGCTGAGCTTCTAATCATTCCCGTCCGTCACTGTGTCTGTCTCGAGTGCTTTTACAATTGATTTCTTACACTGACTCCTTAGAACTTTTTTTCTAGAAATGTGAATGACATGCCCATATTTCTTTGTTTCCCTTTCATCATGGAGCTGTGCATGCCTTATACCCTAGTGCCCTGGAGACATTTCATCTTTACCTCACTAACTTCTGCCTTGAAAATGTTGTCAGTGTTTGACTTTTGTGCATTTGGATCTTTAATACTCTCATTAATTATTGGTTTTAGGCATTATGTGGTAGGGCGTTCGAGTTACTTCTGATTACTAAAACCCGTACTCCACAGAGTTCTGGGTGTTCATGTGCTGGATTCCTGGAAGAGGTGTTTGAGACAGAGTGGTAGGGAGTTTATCAGTACTAACACTGAGAATCCAAACAGGGAGATAAGTTTGCTTTGTTCTTGATTTCGTCTCTTTAATAGGCTCTTTGTTTTTGGATTCAGGCCTGGGAAATTCCTAGGGTCTAGAACAAGAGTGGAATTAGTAAAACGTTTTCCCAATTAATAAAGACTTTAGAAATTCAACCTATTTTTGGCTGGCAAAGAAAAAACAAGATGTAATAGGGATGCAGTATTCACCAGCAGTACAGGTCAAATTATAGCCGTAGGAATAAATACCTTTGGTTTCCAGCATTCCTTTGACAAAGAAAAATCCTTATTGGTGTTGCTGAGTAGCAGAGAATTCGCTCCATAGGCCATATTAACTGTAGTGTGGCGTTGATCTTCCCCTAAAAGAGAGGGGCAGTAGGTTGAGTTGATAGTACCCCTTGGGAATCACATCCAGGGCTTAGGGCCAGGCTGAGGCAACCAGATACTTGACTTGGGCATACAGTTTAAGGGAACACCTTATCAAGATGAAATAATATTTGAGTAAATCAAAATTAATGCAGAACAATCCATGATGAACAAAATACCAAATTTCTACTGAGCCAGCCATATTGGAGCATGAGGCAAAAGGGTAGAATGTGTACCCCTTTACACATACTTTTACGTAATTTCTACCAGTTAATTTTTTTTTTCGTTAAAGTAGTTGAAAAAATGCTGAAAAATTAAGTAAATATGTTAAAACTTACATCGTTTTAAATTTAAATGCTTTATTTAGACCAAAATAGAATTTATTATAATTTCACTTCAGCTTAAGAGAATTAAAACTTACTTAAGATTGTCACTTGGTCAGGACATTGTGTAAAACAGCAAATTTCTCATTCGGAAACAAAATGAGAGGAATAGATTCTGAACATAATTAGTGATGAGTTTGCTTCCTTTAGAGCCAAGGGTGCACATCTTTCCTTTTGCTTCAGGCTTTGATATGGCTTGACAGGGCATTATCAGCACCTCTTCATTTGCTGTAATGGTTTAATTTAGAAACCAGTCTAAAACAATGGCTGGAAATAATACCAAACACAGGACCACATGTTAAAATCCTAACCAATAATAGTCACAGCATTAGAAAAAGTGCTACTGTAATCCCATCTCTTGAGAGGAGAAAGAACTCAATTGCTAAAGGTTGTTCTGCTTTAAATACAGCTACTTGCATCCATATCGCCCCTTTCTCAGCCCTGCGCCTGTAGATAACCTTCAGAAAAAGTCTGCTTTCAGCTCACACAGTCTCAGACCATAGAACATTTTCCAGTGGTGGTTTGTCTCTGGGTCCAGATTGGTTTTGTTTTTGTGTAGTCTGAATATGCTTGAAAGTCCCTGGATACAGGAAATGATTTGCCGGTGGGATTAGCATGGCTTTGGTTGAACAGTTGAGTGAGGTTGACTGAAATTGAAGAGAAGATCTTGCTTCAGACTGGTGGCTGCAGTGGCCTGGGCATTTCCAGATAGGCTAAGTGCATCACAGGATGATGGAAGCCATGTGCTGTGCCACAACACTTTAGGAGGCGTGTGGATGAGGACAGGAAGAACACTTGGGATATGTGTTTCTCAGTCTACAGTGGTGTGAATACCAATATCTTTAATGCATTTCTCTGCAGCATGTGACAAACTTTCAACATCAACCATGAATTTGCCAAAGCAGATGGAGCCTCCCATGAGTAAGCGCCTGTCTTCATCCACCGTGGCAATATCCTATTCCCCAGACCGAGGCAAGTGAACGTGTAGACCTGGTCTCTGTGGTTTTCTTCTTTCTAGTGTGAGCGTCTTAACAGTCTTTGTGAGAGCCCTTCTTGAGCCTTCTGCAGATGCCACCATTATTTGCATTCAGCCTTGTGGTCTGAATGTGCGAGCCCCTAGGGCCTCACTTAATGGGACTTTGGAAAATGGCCTCACTCTTTAGAGCCAGTTCGTTGCTGAATAGGTACAGGAATTAATGATGTTCTTTAAGCCTGAAAGAGACTATTCCATTTTGCACAGTGCATGTAGGAGTTATCCTGCCCTAGAATTAATTGACCAGTAGGCAGATATGACTGTTAAAAAAATAACTGCCTGGTTATTGATGTGATCTAGTTGTTTACCGATAAACAGCAGAATTGATCATGCAGAGATAGGTGGAAAACTTAGATTATGAAAAGAAAATGGGACTCTGCTATTGTCTGAAGTCTGTAGGCCTGCCCATTTCTGTTTTGAAAACTGAAGTTCAGAGCTAATATGAAGCCTTTAAAATAAGGCAAAAAGGATGGGTGGCCTGGTCTGGCACTCATTTTGAGGTGGAGGATGATTTGTATAGGACATGTGCCGGTTCCAGAAACTGAATAGATTTAAAACTGCTCATATTCTAATGGAGGCTCAGATGACTTACTAAATAAAAGTATGAATTTATACCTTTCAGAGAATGTAGGTTAAGGAAGAGAGGGAAACTCTCCATGCATTAAATGTGTATTTTAAAACAATACTGGAGGAGTGTCAACTGCCAGTGGACTATTCAACAGGTCAGGCATTACCAAGGGGCAAGCACGAGAGTGTGACTTTGAAAAGGCCAGTGCACCTTTCTGGTTGTTTTTCACTGGCATTGACCTTGTACCTCCAGCACAGGGGGCCGTCATGTGTGTCAGAGACCCCATAAGTGCCAGTGTTGCGGATCTCTGTTGCAGTTCATGGTTGAACTGAATGCAAGAAACCTTGAATTAATTGAGAGCTGAATGAGAAAACATCTACTTGCCTTTAATTCTGTATGACTTTTCCATAGTGAGTGTATTCCACATGTTTTCATTAATTCACATGGTTACAAATTGAGGTTAAATTTATATTTGCATTGACTACTGCGTAAAGATACCAGTATGATATTACATATTGTTGGCAACTGAATTATCTGCTTGTGGATTATAAATTGAAAAATTTTAATTCCCAAACCATTTACTAATAGGTACCCAAGAAATTCAAAGTAATAGAAAAGTTAATCCATTACCTTATAATACATTCCAAAGTCATCAAAATGACATTTCAGTTGCTGTATTTTAGATTGTGATAACTGCTACTTCCATTAAAGCCGATAATTAGTTGGCTATTTTTGTTTTTGTGGTTCTTACTTAATTTTTGCCCTTGTGTACATGGAAAAAGTATGAACAGATGCATATTTATACATTAACAAAATCATCGTATAATGAAATGTTTTTTAACAGAGGACCCTAAAGTGTTTCATAGGAGTAATCTTTTTTCAATGTTAGATCTACTTGGTGAGTAAATGGTTTCTTGAGTCCATATTACATCTTGGGAGATGGGCTAATTCTTGTCAAGTGAAGCAGATAATATTGTGATACTGTAAGAGCACATTGAATGGATTCTGGCACCCCAAAAGAATTAACGCACTCTCCCAAACTCCAAATGACACATCGTTTGTTTTATTTTACTATGACAAACTCCAAAGTCATCCTTTACTAGAATATTTTTATTTTCCACCTTCATTCTGCCACCTAAAAGTTAATTTGCGTCATACACTGTGTTGTTTTAGACATTTTATTTTGTTTTAATTTTGCTTTTTAAAATTTTCATTTGATTCCATCCCCCAGCTCATCGTACATACCTTAGTCCCATGGAAACCTTTCTTGTTATGCGACTCTTGACACCTACACAGGCTTCTGTAGCCAGAAGCAGAAGTGCACTCATGCTTTCTGAGCAGGCCAGTGACTCAGGTAAAAGAGGCCAACCTGGTGACGCTGAGGAAAATGCCCAAAGTGGTGTTGGTTGACCTACAAGTTATTGCTGAAGTTTTGTATTTTGTTTTCCATCTGCAGACTTCGTGAAATGTCTTCAGTGGTTAATAACATTTGCTACCCACCAGTGTTTTGCTGTTACTATGTTTTTTTTTTTCTTTTCAGTGTCACGGAGGTGAGTAAATTATTTTTGATTGAGGGCATGTGGATTAGGAAAAAATCTATTTCATGAGCTGCGGAGGTCAGTAGACTTTCTTAAAGAGATGATTTGGCAAAGTCACCTATACACTGCAGTCTCTGGGGTCCCATACTAGTTATTATCACGTTGGGTAAATTAATTAACTTCTCTAAGCCTCAGTTTCCTTTTTAAAGATGTATTTATTATTTGACAGAGAGAGCACAAGTACAAGTGCGTGCTTACGGGGAGGGGCAGAGGGGGAGGGAGAGAGAGAATCTTGAGCAAACTCCCTGCTGAGTGTAGAACCCAACTCAGGGTTTGATCTCATGACCAAGCCAAAATCAAGAGTTGGACATGTAACCAGCAGAGCCACCCAGGTGCCCCTAAAGCCTCAATTTCCTTATCTATAAAATTGAAATACTTTAAATTGTCATGAGGATTAAATGAGATAGGGCAATGATTGGCACGGTAAGAGCTCAACAAATATCTAGAGTCTTGCTGCTCAAGGGGTGGCCCATGGACCATCAATATTGTTATCAGCTGGGAGCTTGTTAGGAAGACAGACTTTCATTCCCCAGAAGACCTGCACACTGAAGTCTCAGAAACTCTGGGCCACCCTATCAAAGCTTCTCCTTGACTATATCAGATCAAATTTTCATGGCAAGATTAATGAAGGCTGACATTCTCCGTTTGCAGATTAGCCACACTGTGTCCACATTAAAGCAGATCTAGTCTTAGTTCCCAAGATAGTGTGTTCACTTAGATGACAAATAAATGACATATAATCCTCTACCTACTTCTTACTAGTTTTCAGAAACAACCTCCTAGTTTGAGTAGTTGTGGTGTTTCCACGAAGAAGATATACAGATGGTCAATAAGCACATGACAAAATGCTTGACATCATTAGTCATTAGGGAAATGTACATGAAAACCACAATGCGATACCACTTCACACTTACTAGAATGGCTAAAATTCAAAGAAAACAGGGAAAATAATAAGTGTTGGCAAGGATGTGGAGAAATTGTAACCTTCATACATTTCTGGTGAGAATGTAAAATGATGTACTCACTTTGGAAAACAGCTTGGCAAGTTCCTCAAAAAGTTAAACATGGAGTCACCATGTGACCCAGCAGTTGCACTCTTACCTATAGAGCCAATAAAATTGAAAACACACAAAAACTCAGTTCTTAGCAGCATTAGCCACAAAGTGGAAACACTTTGATGTCCATCAACAGATAAATGAATGGATAAACAGAATGTGGTCTATCCATAAAGTGGAATATTACTCAGATATGAAGAAGAATGGCTTACTGATACATGCTACACAGTGAACCTTGAAAACATTAGGCTCAGTGAAAGAAGCCAGAAACAAAGTGCCACAAGTAACGTGAGTCCATTTTTATGACTTGTCCAGAATAGGCAAACTTCAAAAGACAGTAAATTTGTGGTTGCTAGGGACTGGAGGAGTAGAGAAAGGGAATGAATGCTTAATTGGGTACAGGGTTTGTTTTGGGAGTGTTGAAAATGCTCTGGAATTAGAATGTAGTTATGTAGAAATGTGATTATGTAGTTATTGTAGAAATGTGAATATATTGAAAACCACTAAATTGTACTGTTTTTAAAGGATAAATTTTATGGTACATGAATTATCTCTTAACCAAAAAATTCCTGGGAAGTAGGAAGTATCCCCCTTTTGAGAATAAGGAATGTGTCAGGAAGTCCCCAAGACCATTTGCAGGACCATTGATTCTCTAGGAGGACTCCTAACTATGATTTATTATAGTGAAAGGCTACAGAGCAAAATCAGCAAAGGAAAAAGCCATGGGATGAAGTCTGGGGAAGATCAGGAACAAACTTCTGGAGTCTTCTTCTAGTGGAGCAGTACAGAGCACTTTCCCTCAGCAATGAGTTGTGACATTTCTGAAGTGTTACCTACCAAGGAAGCTTATTAGAGATTCTGTGCCCTGACTTTTTATTGGAGGCTGGTAATGTTGGTACCCCCTGCCAGGTACATACCCAAATTCCAAACTCTCAGAAAGAAAGCAGGTGTTGAGCATAACTCATGTTGTTTATACAAACAGCTTAGGCACAGTGAGCCACTCTTAGCAGTTAATGGTGGGAGCTCTCCGAAAAACAGGATGCCAGGGCCAACCTTGTAAGCTGGCCTTTCCAAGGACAGCAATCACACCTTCTATGTTACTCTTTTCTTTTCTTTTTAAGGATTTATTTATTTATTTATTTGAGAGAAAGAGAGAGAGAGAGAAAGAGCACATGAAAGCAAACACCAGCAGGGGGAGAAGCAGAGGGAGAGGGAGAAGCAGACTCCCTGTAGAGCGTGGATTCTGACTTGGGGCTCAATCCCAGGACCCCGAGATCATGACCTGAGCCGAAGTTAGATGCTCAACCAACTGAGCCACCCAGGTGCCCCTTCTCTTTTCTTTTCTGCATAGTTCATCCCCCTGGTCTTTGGCATCTTTATAGCAGAATTACCAGCAGCAGGGTTCCACACAGCAGGTTGAGGCCAACCTACAGTATGACCTCACTTACACCCTTTAAGTGTAAGGTTAGGGGTTCCGGACTTAGCCGGTTAAAATACAGACCATTAAACATAAAGGTCTGTCTTAGAAAGCCAGGTGACTTCTTTCATGACTTTGTGTATGTACCTTTTTTATTTTTTTAACCTGGCCCAAGGCATCAGTTCAGGCCCAGCACAATCTGGTCAGTAAGCTGAAGCTGTCCCCAAGCCTGCCAGGCCTGAAGCAGTGTCACAACAGTCAGAATACACCCAGGGACTATAATCCCTGAGGACCCACATGCTCTCTGGAAACAGTTTCCAGTGTTCCAGAACCCCGAGTAGGACATATCTTAGGCAGTACAAGCTAATAGGGCCCTTACTGTCTCTTTCCCCGCCCCATGGTTCCTCCCACCCCAAGGTTCTCAGTCTGACCGAAGGAATTCAGTTCAGTCCTTGCTTTCGGAGGGACTCTTTGAGGTGGTCAGTTCCAAACAGTTCTGTCAACAGCTTGAGTTCATTACCTGCTGCGTGCTGACAACGTATGGAGGTGGTCTTTAGAGACCGTGCAGGAACTGGCCTGCCCTGCAGCTCCTAGTCACATTATCATCTGTGACCTGGGCTCAGCAGTCCATGGGAATCTGAAGTCCTCACAGCAGCTGGCACAGGCCGCACAGTTTTTTCTTCAGGAAGAGAACAGAGCTCCCAGGAACAGTTCTGGAAAACAAAGATCCTGAATGACCTTCCCATCCCCTGCACCACTGTAGGTGCTAGGTTTTATTGTGATTTTTTTCATTGTTACCCTTGTGCCCATTCAGTAATCAAGACTTTACATTTTCTCAATCATCCTCTACTTTTAAAATGACTGTTCATAAGGAAAGCCTGAATGCAAGAAGGACAAGAGCCTTTCTACCAAAAAAAAAAAAAAAAAATTAACAAAATCCTGAATTTTCAAAAAAATTTCAGGGTAAGTTTGCATCAACTGTCATCTCTCTAGTCCCATTCATTTATCCAGTGAACAGCCTAGGAAAAAAGCTATCCCTCTCTAGGGACAGCTGCATTGCCTTTCTGAGGTGTGTGTAGCAGGAGAAAGGTAAGCGAAGTAGAGTCAGGCTCCTACTCCATTGTTACAAACTGCACCCAACCCAGCAAGTCAGATACCAGACATCTTGTCAGCAGGTGTTGAGTCTGATCATCATGGGTGGGTGAAGGGGTCATACTCCTAGCTCATAGCCGTGGCAGGAATCGCAGGCTAGGAATGTAATTAGGCTCTGCATCAGAAATTAAGAGCTGACCAGCAGTTCCATATCAGATGGTCCCATCAGGGAACAAGCTCATTCCTGTGAGCATTTGTCTGTGACCTGGACAGTGCAACCAGTGTCCATGGTACTTTCACAGGTTACCGCCCCATGGAGGGGTGCTCTGTATCTGTAATAGACCCGGGTTGATTTTTAAAACTCCAGATGATATCTCTGTCTGGAAATTGCATCTCTTTTTGTGTCTCCCCTTTTCCAGAGGCTCTGTTATGCAAAAGTCATAGCAAAAATCATCAGGTGTGGAGGTTTCTTCTGGTTCCAGTACTTAGAGTTTTAAATTCCTGCCAAATCACCGATGGCAAAAAACAAGGAGGTTGTGTCCCACTCCTACTTGGAGGAGAAAACAAAAACCAAACACATTACCTGGGCTGTACTTTTCCCCTCACTTTAGCCAGCATGGCCAAAACCAGCCAGAGGATCCAACAAGCCAGCTCTTTGAGTTGGATGGGTTCTCTTCAAATACCGTAGGTATTTTATCTCTTGCAACAGACAGCAGCTCGGTTGCTCTTTGATGCGGTGGCTGACCCCATAGCCACCGGGCACCAGAAGGTCATCATCCTCCATCCTTTAGCCTTTCTTTTTCAAACACTGCTTTTACCATTTGTCTGTGAATCAGGGTCATTCTTACAGTTCCTGCTTCTGGCACCAATTGTATCAAGGGGCCCCAGGACCAGCCCCAGGTTTGGTGATTGGC
>CM052801.1:13417011-13517373 GCA_028533885.1 Nasua narica | reverse complement strand
GCTATTTGGTGACAGTGCTAGTTCTGTCTGGTTCCAAAGCCCAAATTTTGAACTCCGGAAATGAACTGGACTGTTGAGCATGGAATATGGCAGTCTTTCAAGGTAGTGTCTATTCTGCATATACTAGAAAAAGTATGGTGGTATTTAGAGAATGTGGATTGCCCATGTTATGTTTTAACAGAACTGTATTCTTCCCAATTCCCTTCTCCCTCTACTTTTTCCATCTGTGCTCCCTTGTCTCTTTGGCTATGATATTGTAACTTTCTAGTATCCCATGCCTGTCCTCGTGTAGCTCCTGCTGGCCCTCTTAAATCTTCTTACAAGTCTTCTCCTACTCGGAGTGCTGAGAGAAAGAAGACTCCATCTACATCTGGTGTAGGGGATTCTGGAAAAGGAGCCCCTACAGGAGCAGAGGCCTCTCCGGTAAGTTTAAACCCACTCGCTCACCCCTTGGGACAGGTTTATTTAATAGTATGATTACTCTCTGTACTTGACTGGGGGTCTTTGTTTCCATCGGTCTCCAGAGACTGCTCAGCTGGTGGATTTGGCTTAAAAATTCACTCATCCTTTGAAAATCATTTAACTTTTTGCATCTTCCTAAGTCTAAGTGCCTTAGAGCAAATTCCTAAAGACCTTGTCTGTGGGGACAGGAGTCAAAAGGAATGTTCTAAGTGTCTTCTTTCTGCTTTTAAGGATGCCAGTCTCGCCTCTACAGGTAACTAGAATTAAGGTTCTAGGTCAACCTTCAATCCATAACAGTAGCCTTTAAACATTTTTGACATCACACTGACACCATCAGTAAAGCAAATGTTGAATGGGTACTCCCAATTTTGTGTATTTATTTAGAAGTTATACACACCGTGCTACTTTTATTAGTTATCACTTGCTACATTATAAATCACCCCAAACCTTAGTTGCTTAAAACAAATGTTTATTACCACACTGGCTCTTTGGGTCAGAAACTGAGGACGGCTTAGCTGGGTAGTTCTGGTTCAGGGTCTCTCATGAGGGTGTGGTCAGGATGACGGCCAGAGCTATAGTCATATGAAAGCATGGCTGGGGCTCTTCCAGAATGGCTCGCTCACATGACTGCTGGCCTCAGTTCCTTATTGCGTAGACCTCTCTATAGAGCTGCTTGAATGTCCAAATTACATGGCAGCTGGCTTCCTCCAGAGTGAGAAATCCCAGGAGGACGGGTGCAAGCATGCAAGAGAAAAGCTGCAGCACTTTTTATGCTCTAATCTTACATGTTACACACCATCATTCTGCCATACGTTGTTCCTTAAAAATAGGTCACTAAGACCAACCCACACTCAAAGGGAAGGGAGGAGAATCAAATGACGTGTGGACTTATTTTAAGACTGCCACACTACTGTATTGTTGGGCTTTTATTTTATAACACCATATGTATTTTTTTTAAGATTTTATTTATTTATTTGACAGAGACACACAGAGAGAGAACATAAATGGGGAGTGAGAGAGGGAGAAGCAGGCTTCCTGCTGAGCAGGGAGCCCGATGCAGGGCTCGATCCCAGGACCCCAGGATCATGACCCGAGCTGAAGGCAGACACCCAACAATTGAGCCACTCAGGAACCCCAACACCATATGTATTTTTAAATTCCATTGTGGCACTGAGGTTCTTAAATGAGAAGTGAATGTGTCAGACCCTTGGGTTTTACTATAAGGTCAGTTACTGTGGAAGGGGGCTAAGGTATGTGTGTGCATGGCGCATGGGCAAAGGAGGGTTTGTTATGGAAAAGTGCAATAGGGCATCACCCTTGTGGAGCCCCCACCATGTGCCACACACAGAGGCCCTGCCTCCTGCCTCTTGCTGAGGGAGGCCAAGAGGATGATGTACAGGGACAGGTGGCCCCTATGGAGCTGTAGTCCTGTTACTGCACGTACACTGTTAGAGTCCACAGCTCACTGTCTTGGTTGTTAACCGCATTTACACCCACCTGTAGTTTTTTTTTGAGCAATTGTGATTTTTGTACTCTTCCCAGTTTTTTTAAAGTTTTTTTTGGGGGGTGCCTCGGTGGCTCAGTTGGTTGGACGACTGCCTTCGGCTCAGGTCATGATCCCAGAGTCTCGGGGTCGAGTCCCACATCGGGCTCCCAGCTCTGCTGGGAGTCTGCTTCTCTCTCTGACCTTCTCCCGGTTCATGCTCGCTCTCTTTCTTTCTCTCTCTCTCTCTCTAATAAATAAATAAAATCTTTAAAAAAAAAAAAGATTCTTTAAAAAAAAAGTTGTTTTTTTTTTTTTTTTAATTCCAGTGCAGGCATACAGTGTTATATCACTTGCAGGTGTACAGTTTAGTGATTCAACAATTCTGTACATTACTCAGTGCTCATTGCGATGAGTGTACTCTTAATCCCCTTCACTTCTTTGACCCATCTCTTTCCCTCTCCAGCAATCACCAGTTTGTTCTCTGTATTTGAAAGTCTGGTTCTTTGTTTATCTTTCTTTCTTTGTTCATTTTTGTTTCTTAAATTTCACTTATGAATGAAATCATATGGTATTTTTCTTTCTCTGACTTATTTCACTTAGAATAATACACTAGATCTGTCCATGTTGTTGCATATGGCAAGATTTCATTCTTTTAAGATTATTTATTTATTTACTTGACAGAGAGAGAGAGATCACAAGTAGGCAGAGAGAGGGGGAAGCAGGCTCCCTGCTGAGCAGAGAGCCCGATGTGGGACTCGATCCCAGGACCCTAAGACCATGACCTGAGCTGAAGGCAGAGGCTTTAACCCACTCAGCCACCCAGGCGCCCCAAGATTTCATTCTTTTTTATGGCTAATATTCCATTGTGTATATATACCACATGTTGTTTTTTGACATTTATGCCACATATTCTTTATTCATTCATCAGTGGACATGTGGGCTGCTTCCATAATTTGGCTGTTACAGATAATCTGCAATAAACATAGGGGTGCATATATCCCTTTGAATTAGTGTTTTCATGTCCTTTGGGTAAATACCCAGTAGTGCAATTGCTGGATCATAAGGTAGGTCTATTTTTTTTTAATTTTTTTAAATTAACATATAATGTATTATTTACCCCAGGGTACATGTCTGTGAATCATCAGGCTTACACATTTCACAGCATTTGCCATAGCACATACCCTCCCCAATGTCCATATCCCTACCCGCCCCCCCCACCTCCCAGCAACCCTTAGTTTGTTTCATGAGTTTAGGAGTCTCTTTTTTAACTTCTTGAGGATGCTCCGTACTGTTTTCCACAGGGGCTGCACCAGTTTGGATTCCCATCAACAATGCATGAGGTTTCCTTTTCCTCCACATCCTTGCTGACACTTGTTGTTTCTTGTGTTTTTGATTTTAGCCATTCTGACAGATGTGAGGTGATGGCTCATGGTGGTTTTGATTTGCATTTCCCTGATGATGCGTGATCTAGTTTCTCTATGTCCAGAATCATAATATGGTTCTGTTGTTAGCTTTTTGCAAGATAGCAAAGAGTAGGAAATCTTTGTATTTTGAGGCCGAATTTTTGTTTTGTTTTGTTTTGTTTTGTTTGGATGACCTCAATATTGACCACCAGATTGATGACCTCGTGGTGCTTTCCTGTGAAGGTTCCCACTGTGGGAAGCACTGTAGTTTCATATGGACTCTTCTGGAAGAAAGCTGTGCATCATTTGCGTCTGTTTTTTTTTTTTTTTTAATAAATTGTAGAAGTATTGCCGGTAATGGGCCATGGCTGACCTGTTCTGTGTCCCCTTCAGACAGAGAAGATGAAGAGGGGTGCTCGAACAACAACTTCTGTTCCCAGTGTGGGCCTTGGGTCTCCTCTGAGAAGATGTGAGTTTCCAGGAGGCATTTCTAAGAGGTCATCTTCTCCAGTGACATCCAAGTAAGCATCTTTTTGCTTTGCCACAGTCAGACAGTGCAAGCGATTTGTACGGTGCAGTGTGTGCTTCCTGCTGCCACGAGTCGTGGCCAGCCCTGAGAGGCGAGCAGGAGGAATGCTGGACTTTGAGTTACCTCATTTACTCTCTGTGTATTGTTTGGATAAATGGTGGGCTCTTCAGGGGGTTGTTGCGTGGTAAGTATGAAACACTGGTTTGCTGAGATGATCCATTCAACATTTTCTCTTTCAGTCCATCAGTTCCATTCTACTTTTCTGGCATTCTCCTTCACCTGCATCTGGAGTGAAGTGATTGCATTATGCTTGGGTGCTCAAGCTCATGTATGTGGGCACTCACTCCCTCCCTCATCTGTCTCTCTGGCAGAGAGGCAATAAAGAAGTTGTCAGCCACCATCGGCAGTATGTTGTTGTTGTTTTTAAATGAAGCCAATAAATTTTTTGTTAAGCATTGGGTGAACTCTCCAATGAAACCATATCACTGAAAAACAAATTCACAGTGACCACTCTCGTAATTCGTTAAAATATTTTGCTTATAGTAACCAACAAGAATGACTCAGTAAATAATTCAGTCTAGCAGAATGGAATCATCTTCAGTAGTAGTGAGAGAGAAAGAGAAATATGATTTTAATTTGGGAAAATAGGAAACTTTGGAGAATCACTTAAGACTTGTTTAGTGTATCAGTTTGTTTCAGAGAACATAGGATAAAACACAAATTTAACAAACACTTGGGCATTTGTTAAAAATATTTCCAAGTAAAAAAAAACATTTCAGAGTGACATCAGCTCTTATTTCTCATTTGTTGCTTTCTAACAGAGACTTTTCCTCTTTTATTATTTTGTTCAGACAACATATGATTTTTATAGATTACTAACACCATTATTGATATATCTGTTTTCTATAAGGAAAATCCATACATAATGTATTGCTGAATTAACTGCATCAAGATTTTGTTTTGTTTTAAAGTCCATTGCGTTCTTTCTATGCTTGTATTGCCTGTTTTGGGTTATGGTATTGCTCTCTTGCAAAATCTGAATCCATTAGGTGGGGTATAAGGTCTCTGTCTTATTTCTGAGCCTTCTGTTCACATGTTACTCCTCTGCTGTTAGGGTGGAACATTAACAGAGAGAAAAAGCCTAATGAATCTTGGAACACTGAAAAAATAAAATAAAATTTTAAAAAACAACAACCCCAAACCACCTTTTTGCACCAGAAAGAAAGAAAGAAAAGAAAAAAAAGAAAAGCCTATTCATACTGGGGTTTTTCCAAGTTATACCCCTCATAGATACCGATTCATGGTCCCTGCGTGGAGAGTAGCTAGCAAGTTTCATCATCACTGTTGTAAATTTCACTAGGGTTAAACTAAGGGGGTTGTTGCCATCTGTAAAGATGAGAATTCAGTTTTTAGAGGCAGGCTCACCGTGGACTCTGCTATTTATTTGACGTTGAAAATCTTGATGGTGTTTTTCAGGAACTATTTTATATATATATATATATATGTGTGTGTGTGTGTGTGTGTGTGTGTACACACATGTGTGTATACACACACATATATATATATATTTAAAGATTTTATTTATTTATTTGACAAAAAGCAGGAGAGCACAGCGGGGGGAGTGGCAGAGGTAGAAGCAGGCTCCCCACTGAGCAGGGGACTCAGGGATCCCAGGACCCTGGGATCATGACCTGAGCCGAAGGCAGTTGCTTAACCAACTGAGTCACCCAGGTACCCCTGTTTTACATTTTTTAAATTAAGATATCATTGACAGATTACATTGTATTAGTTTCAGGTGGACAAAATGGCTCAATATTTGTATGCATTACAAAATGATGACCATAATAAGTCTAATTACCATCCATCACTGCAATATAGGTACATTTTTTTTCTTTTTTTTCTTGTGAGGGCTTTTAAAATTTATTCTCTTAGCAACTTTCTAGTATGCACTGCAGTACAATATTATTAACTAGAGTCATCCTGCTGTACATTACATTCCATGGCTTACTTATTTTATAACTACAAGTTAGTACCTTTTGACCCCCTTCACCCATTTCATCCATTCCTCCACCCCTGTCCAGAGCCTCCCCTCTGGCAACCACCAGTCTGTTCTCTGGATCTGTGAGCTTGGTTTTGTTTATTTTTTAGATTCCACATGTAAGTGAGTTCTTAAGTATTTGTCTTCATCTGATTCATTTCACTTAGCACCATGAATGCCCTCAAGTTCTACCCATGTGTTGCACATTTCAAGATTCCATTCTTTTTTTATGGCTGAATCGTATTTCATTGTATACATGTGGAGCTTTTTTTTTTTCATATGGAGCTTTTTTATATTCTAAAGGACACATCATCTAAATTTTATAAAACGTTCATTCTGACCAAAGAGACTTAAAATCTCAGACTGTTTTTTTTTAAAGATTTTATTTTTATTTATTTGACAGAGAGGGATCACAAGTAGGCAGAGAGGCAGGCAGAGAGAGGGGGAAGCAGGCTCCCCGCTGAGCAGAGAACCCGATGCGGGGCTCGATCCCAGGACCCTGAGATCATGACCTGAGCCGAAGGCAGAGGCCTTAACCCACTGAGCCACCCAGATGCCCCTGTTTTGTTTTGTTTTTTTTTTTTTTGAAGATTTTACTTAAAGAGAGAGCAGGGGTAGGGGAGGGGCAGAGAAGGAGGGAGAGAGAATCTTAAGCTCCACTGAGTGTGGAGCCCAATGTGGGGTTTGATCTCACAACCCTGAGATCATGACCTGAGCTAAAATCAAGAGTCGGATGCTCAACTGACTAAGCCACCCAGATGCCCCCAAATCCCGGAATTTTTAATGCAGCTCAATTGAGAGGAATTTTTTAAATTTCCCCTTTATACGGAAGATTAATGGATACCTCGTAGGTGCTTTATAAATATTTGTGGAATGAATGAATGCAAGTCCCTGTGCCCCATATGCTTCAGAGAACCCCCAAATGAGTGAGAACAGTTTCCATTTGAACAGGCCCCAAGTGAGGGGAGAGAGAGAGATGGGGATGCAGACGAGGACAGTTGCAGGCCTACTCCAGAGAGAATTGTCTAACTTAAACTGCTCAAACCTCAGCTCAGCTCCGCCGTCGTCCTCTACAGAATCAGCCAAAACTGAATTCAGCCCCCTCTCTGTGCTCAGAGACCCTCATGTGCATACTCAGTGCCTCCTCTGTGTCCAGCGTTCTCAGCCCATGGGAAGCTTACCTGATAGCGAATGAAAAATATGACACCGGGTGGTGAGAAGGTCTATGAAGAACGATAAAACCGGGTCCGAGGGCAGAGAGTGATAGAGGGGAGTAGTAGCTAGATACGGTGGTCAGGGAAGGCTTCTTTGGGGGAGGTGACATTTGAACAGAGCCCTGTAGGGAGGGAGGGAGCAAGCAAGCAGGCCATGTTGATCTGGGGCTTCTTGCACTGTCTCACCTGCTAGACTGCAGGGAGGGTGGGGGCTGATTGGATTTACTGTTACACAGCAGATGCTTAGTATGTGTCCTTGTGACAAAAACAAGAAGGGAAGTAGAGCCTAGAGGGTGAGAGCAGATTGGCTGGTGGGTATGGGCAATGCTAGGACCATTGCTGCCCAAGGACTCAGGCCCTTTGCCTCCTCTTTCCTTCTGAGCTGTTTGGTGGTTTTTTTTTTTTTTTTTTTTTCCTACTGGTCGGTTCCTTAAATGTTCTCTTTTTTGGGCTGCGTATTTCTCCTGGGAAATGCTTGAAGGATGAGGGATACTGGCTTCTATTACTGTACTACAGCATATTCCTGCTACTTCAGCAAAGAAAAATTAATGGAATGACCTTTCTTTTCAGAGCCCTATGCATGCCATCCCTAGTGCAGGCAGGAAAAATAGTAAACTCTTAACACAGCTGGACTTCTTTTGTACTGGTAGTTTTTTGTCAAAACTACCAGAATCATTCCCTCCTTAAGAAGTGCCCTGGGCACTGGGTGTGGTGCATGAACAATTAATCTTGTAACACTGAAAAAATAAAATAAATGTATTTGGGGGAAAAAAAAAAGAAGTGCCCTGGGGACCGGAGTTTGCTCCAGTACCTCTAAATCAGAATTACCAAGTCAAGAGGTCTAAGGAGAAGCAAACATTTCTTGATTTTAAGACATTCAAAAAGAAAGATAATTTCTCCTCAGGTAAAAATTAATGGATGAACCACAGTGGGTATGAACCAGGTCTGAGAAATGTGGAAAGTTAGGTAGACTGTAAGTAAGTTCTGAAAATTCAGCCAAACTCAGCAGCAGTGAAAAAGAATGGATCGCAGCTGCCCACAACCAGTGGGTGGATCTCAGGAACATAAAGTTGAGCAGCAAAAGGAAGTTGTAAAAGAGTATCAACAGTGACATTTATATTGAGTTCCCAGATGTGTAAAACCAGAATGTTTTTAAGAATATAAATGTGGTAAAAATGTTTAGAAAAAGTAAGAAAATGGCAAATATAAAATGCAAAGTAGTGATGGCCTCTGAGTGGGGGGGCGGTCAGGGAGAGGCACATTAAATGTTCTGATTCCAGAATATTTATAATGTCTTTCTTTGGAAATAGTTTTTAGATGTGTGGGTATTTGTTACATCATTCTTCATAGTTTTCCTATTTTATAAATATTTTTTTGTATGTTCAATATTGAAGAAAGAAAAAAAGAAACCCTTGATTTTTAAAATGGTGTCACACATGAAATCCCAATCAGAGTGGCATTTTCAACCTTCCCTCTGTGCAGACCAAGTGTGTGTGATCTTTAAAGCATACTGGAAGCGATGTGGCTCTGAACGGTGGTTTAGTTTGTCCTTTTGAACCCCCATCCAGAAACTCAGACAGGTCATGTGATAAATGACTCTGACAGTGCATTGTTCTCCTCCTGGATCTCAGATAAATTAAGCCACTGTTCCGTGGCGGTGCATATTAATGGCATTGCTCTTTTAAGCGTTCAAGTTTATTTCCATTGTTTGCATTGTTGGTTACTTGTATGGGTTCTAGAAAACTAGCTTCAGCAACATTCTCAAAGATGTGGATGGAGCATAGTTTTCTTCTTGTAACCTAGAGAGAGGAAATCAAGTGTGGCCATGTGTGTTGCCCAGCCTGTTCCTGTGTCTGAGTGTTGGTGCTGCCTGTACTCTTATTTTTCAGTGTGAAATGTTCTCTAATGGTTTCAGGTTTTTAGAAATATATTCTAAGTCACTTTGGTCTTAGGGAATGGGCAATGTTTCAGTTAACCTCTTGCTGCTATAATAACCCACCCCCCCAAAATTTAGTAGCATAAAATAACAATTTGTTATTAATTCTCACAACTCTATGACTTGGGCTTACCAGGAGGGTCTGTCTTGGGATCTTTTGTGTGGTTTTTCTGAGGTTTGACTTGGGTTTACCTGGTGGTTCTCACTTGGAGTCTTCCACCATAGGTTCAATGTCACCTGGGGCTGTGATTACCTGTCTTGACTGAGCTGCAAGTCTGAGATAGCCCATTCCCCTGGCTGGCATTTAATGCTGGCTATTGGCTGGAGCTCAGTGGGGGCTGGGAGCCAGAATAGAATGCCTATACATAGGCTCTCCATAGTACTTTGGCATCTCACAGCATGGCACTGAGTCCTAAGAGGGAGTGTTCCCAAGAGCAAGTATCACCCAGAACAGGAAGTGGAAGCTGCCGCGCTAGTTAAGTATGTGCCATGCATTGGCACAGCGTTCCTTCTCTGCTGTGTTTTATTGGTCAGAGCAGTCAGGCCATCCGAGATTTGGTGGGATAGAGAAAGAAACTCAAAAGATAATGTCATAGGAGATATTTTTGTGATCATCTTTGGAAAATACACCTCTGCCAGAGAGAATCACTTTGAGAGATAGCTGATACCTGAGATCGGTTTTGTATCAGGAGCCTAGGTAAACTCTACTTACAAAACAGATTTTGTTTGTCCACATGAGGGAAAAAATTAAGACCAGGTTGTCAGCGTGGCCCAAAATAAGTACCTCCCACTCAGAATCATGGGCTCATGATTCTGATTCTTTCAATGATTGAGGATGTTTAATCAATCATTACTGAGCATCATCGCATACATTGCCCAGGTGCTTATATAGTGTGGTTACCCCTGCCTACAGATGAGCATCTACTGTGGATCAGGGCCTCTGTATTGACAATCTGGCTGTTGTTTTTACCACCACCATTGTTTTCAGATAAGCTTTTACATTCTTTTTTTTTTTTTTTAAAAGATTTTATTTATTTATTTGACACAGAGAGAGAGAGAGAGAGAGAGAGCGAGAGAGGGAACACAAGCAGGGGGAGTGGGAAAGGGAGAAGCAGGCTTTCCGCTGAGCAGGGAGCCCGACGTGGGACTCAATCCCTGGACCCCAAGATCATGACCTGAGCTGAAGGCAGATGCTTAAAAACTGAGCCACCCAGGCGCCCGGCTTTTACATTCTTATCTGAACATTTTCTTGAAAGAGATAGTTGAAAATCTTAAGTTATACTCCCTCCTCATAGCCATCCTTATATATTCACCCAGTTTATACTCCTGTATTTTTTTTCAGTTTTACTAGAGAATAATTTGAGTTTAGACCAATTTTTTAGTTTAGACCAATTTTATTATTTTTATTATTTTTTGTATTATGTTAGTCACCATACAGTACATCATTAGTTTTTGATGCAGTGTTCCATGATTTGTTGTTTACGTATAACACCCAGTGCTCCATGCAATACGTGCCCTCCTTAATATCCATCACTGGGCTCACCCAGTCCCCCACCCCCCTCCCCTCTAAAACCCTCAGTTTGTTTCTCAGAGTCCAGAATCTCTCATGGTTCATCTCCCCCTCTGATTCCCCCCCTTTGTTTTTCCCTTTCTTCACCTAACGTCCTCCATGTTATTCCTTATGTTCCACAAATAAGTGAAACCATATGATAATTGACTTTCTCTGCTTGACTTATTTCACTCAGCATAATCTCCTCCAGTCCCATCCATGTTGATGCAAAAGCTGGGGATTCATCCTTTCTGATGGCTGACTAATATTCCATTGTGTATATGGACCACATCTTCTTTATCTGTTCATCTGTGGGAGGGCATCTCTCCTCTTTCCACAGTTTGGCTATTGTGGATATTGCTACTATGAACATTGGGGTGCATATGGCCCTTTTCACTACACCTGTATCTTTGGGGTAAATACCCAGTAGTGCAATTGCCAAGTCATAGGGTAGCTCTATTTTTAATTTTTTGAAGAACTTCCACACTGTTTTCCAAAGTGGCTGCACCAACTTGCATTCCCACCAATAGTATAAGAGGGTTCCTCTTTCTCTGCATCCTCTCCAACATTTGTAGTTTCTTGCCTTATTAATTTTTGCCACTTTAACTGGTGTAAGGTGATATCTCAGTGTGGTTTTGATTTGAATCTCCCTGATGGCTAATGATGATGAACATTTTTTCATGTGTCTCTTAGCTATTTGTATGTCTTTGGAGAAGTGTCAAAGGTTCTTTTTTTTTTTGTTTTTAAGATTTTATTTGTTTATCTGAGAGAGAGCATGAGCAGGGAGAAGGTCAGAGGGAGAAGCAGACTCCCCGTGGAGCTGGGAGCCCGATGTGGGACTTGATCCCAGGACTCCGGGATCATGACCTGAGCCAAAGGCAGTTGCTTAACCAACTGAGCCACCCAGGCGCCCATCTTTTGCCCATTTTTGACTTAGTATTTGTTTTTTGGGTGTTGAGTTTGAGAAGTTCTTTATAAATCTTGGGTACCAGCCCTTTCTCTGTAGTGTCATTTGCAAATTTCTTCTCCCATTCCATGGGTTGCCTCTTTGTTTTGTTGACTGTTCCTTTGCTGTGCAGCTTTTATCATGAGGAAGTCCTAAAAGTTCATTTTCACTTTTGTTTCCTTTGCCTTTGGAGATGCGTCTTAAAAGAAGTTACTGCGGGCAGTGTCAAAGAAGTTACTGCCTATGTTCTCTAGGACTTTGATGGATTCCTGTCTCACATTGAGGTCTCTCATCCATTTTGAGTTTATCTTTCTGTATGGTGTAGGCCAATTTTAAAAGCCTTTTTGTTTTTTTTTATTTATTCATTTATTTATTTATTTATTTATTTATTTTTTAAAGATTTTATTTATTTATTTGACAGAGAGAGATCACACATAGGCAGAGAGGCAGGCAGAGAGAGAGAGGGGGAAGCAGGCTCCCCGCTGAGCAGAGAGCCCGATGTGGGGCTCGATCCCAGGACCCTGACATTGTGACCTGAGCTGAAGGCAGAGGCTTTAACCCTCTGAGCCACCCAGGCGCCCCTTTATTTTTATTTTTTAAAATATATACCATTAGCTTCTGATTGTAAGGAAAACTATGATCAAATCAACGTTATACTTGGTCTTGAGATGGAAAATAATTGTCAAGTTGTATGTGGATGAGGTAAAATGCAAGCCAGTTTTCCAGTGATGTTCTCACGCTAAAAGGCCCGCTACAAGTGCCCAGGAAAACACCTTCTGTTAGAGCCAGACTGAGGGCCACCTAATGGTGTCATACTCGGCCTAGTGAATACAACTTGAACCTGATTTGAATTTTTAAAATTCAGCTATTTCAGTATCCAGTGTTTTACTGATTTACTGATAAAGAATCAGTCCAGGTTTCACTTCTATGGTAGAAGTTTTTTTGAACAGTCTGCTCCCAAGCTGGACAGCTCTGGCCCCAGAAAGAATAGTTTCATACTGGCCACACCTACTTCCCTGTGCCATCATCCTATAGGCTTAGAGCCATATAGAACCCCTGTGACAACTTGTGCATGTGGATGGTGCCTCCCCCTGCAGACTCTTCTCGCTCTGCCTTTGGGCTCAGCTGACTCAGGCCCATGATTCCTAAGGGACTTCTGAGCAACCAGGTATTTCTTTCCAGTTGCAACATTTAACCCTGATTTTGTAATTTATTCCTAAACTCTTACCAAAAAAAAAAAAAGAAAGAAAGAAAAAGAAAAGAATGCCATACACAGAATCCTGCCCTTTCCCTATATGTATCCATATGTACCAAGGTTTTTCAACTGTGCCATTACTGACATTTGGGGCTGGACCATTCTTTGTTGTAGGGCTGTCCCGTCCATGTAGGATGTTTAGCAGCATCCCTGGCCTCACCCTACCAGATAATAATAGCTATTGCCACCCCCAACTCTAGGTTGTAACAGCCAAAAATGTCTCCAGACATTGTCAAATGTCCCCTCAGGGACAAGGTCACCTCCAAGTGAGAAGCACCTGACTGACACATACAGTTACCCCCCCACACACACACACATTCTATTTGTATAAAGCAGAGAACAGTAGAGCTACTCTGGTTGGAGAGGCAGTGTCCTAACCCCCACAGTGACCCCAGGCCACAACTATGGGCTTCCAGAGATCCTTAGCCTGAGAGGTAATTACTAGTGGCTTATGTGTTTTGACAGAGAGTCACAGCTGGATCCCTCACAGCTGGTCAGACTGAGCAAAGGTGCTGAGCACACGCAGCCCAGTCCAGTCACATTCACTCTGGGACTTGCCTGCAGCAAGCACACACTCGGAGGTTCTCTGAGAAGTGCCTAAAGAGGTGGGCTCCCAAGGGGGCCTGCAGTGTGCTGGTGCCTCTGCCCGTAAATGAGGAGGTGGGTGAGAAGCTCTTCTGCAGACACAGCTCCCACCATGGCGGTCTCATGGTGGATGGAATGGGGGAAGGGAGTAAGAAGGCTGAACTGGCGGCAGGCCCAATCCATTCTCTGATCCCCTTAGCAGCCAGAATGCCTGTATGTGGATCCTGATACAGCCCTGAGCCTGCTTTAAAGGGTTCACTATCAGAAGGGTATGGAATGTGATGAAGTCACACCCTCAGTCAGTGTGCCTGAAACATGTAGGTGGAAATGCATGGCAGTATTGCAATCCCAGGGAGAAAAGGCTGGAATGGCCTGGATGGGGGAGGTCTGACAGCCTCAGGTCAGCTAAGCCCTGAGCAGCCTTGCTTCAATGGAAAGGTCATGCAATGGTTCTGTTTGCAGCACAGACTGTGAGGTTCTATTCTAATTAAAACTAGGTCACTTATCTGGGTGTACACATCTAAAACGAAGTTCTACCTGAGAAGTAAGGGTAAGTTTATTTGGGATAAAATTCACTGTCTTAAGAGGTCTTTACATTCCCCTACTCCAGCCCCTGCCCGATATACAGAATTAGAACACACACATAAACACGCACACATATGTACATACAAACACAACCTTTAGATTAGAGAAGTGTAGGCATTACAGATTATTTTTTAAAGAGTAAGTGACCGAAATACAGAATACAATCTTAAAAATGCCCTATTTATCCCCATTTATGTAGTTCCCTGCTCATCCTGTCTTGCTACTTTTCTATATGGATTTAGGACTCTGGTAGTGCCTGCAAGAGATACTGAGCACAGGCAACCTGAACCAGGTGATACTGGTCTGGCAGGCTCCACGGCTCTCTGACCAGCCCTGCTCACACTGCTGCAAACCAGACAAAGTCTGGCAAAGTTGTTTGTTTTTTTGTTTTTTTTTTTTTACAATTTCCTGGAAATAGGTATCTTAGCTGGTGAAAAAAAGTAAACATGAATTTATCAGGGGACCTTAACCATGCTTTCACAGAGAAGTGCTTTCTCATCTACTTAAAAAGTATCTATTTGACTGCCACAATAACCCAGTGAGATAGGTGGGAAATTGCTATTACTCATGCCTGAGATAAGAAAACCAAAGTCCTAAGCATTTAGAGGACCTTTCCCAAGAGACGTTACCAAATGAGACAGCCAGGGCTGGCCCCCAAGTCATTTGATTCTTCATCTTGCTCTTTTTATACTCTTCCCATTTTAATTTTTAAAAGTTCAATACCTCCGGGGCGCCTGGGTGGCTCAGTCGGTTAAGTTTCTGCCTTCGGCTCAGGTCCTGATCCCGGGGGTCCTGGGATGGAGCCCCAGATCGGGCTCCTTGCTTAGCAGGGAGTCTGCTTCTCCCTCTGCCCTCTGCCCTTCCCTCTGCTTGTGTACTCTCTCTCTAAAATAAATAAAATCTTTTAAATAAAATAAATCCAGCCACTTTCTTTAAAAAGAGTTCAATACCTCCATTGATTAAGGATCTAACAAAGGGGATTCACAAATTTTGCTGGGGTGGTAGAGACAGGTCTTCCTGGTGCAGAAAGGCAGGATTATGTAACATTCTGAGGTTCTATGACTGGCAGGAAATGTGAGCAAACCCCTCTGTAAGTAGAGCAGCAAGAATAAGTGTTGAGAGAGGGCTGTGACACTTTAGGATGTGAGTTTGTTGCAAAGCAGAACCCCAAAGGACTTTTTTCCTCCACATCTTGGAATCTAGTTCTAATTTCTCTAAAGCCACTTGACTCCAGGCCTAGTGAACAGAGCCCACCCACAGGATGGGAGGGGTCTGTGGCCTCCTCATCAGCACAGCTCGGCCAACATTCTGTTAAGTCCATGTTTATAGTCAGAGTTCATTCCTTTCCAGGGACGAAAAGAGCCATTCTATACCAAAGAAACTTGTGGGTACCAACCACCTTAACCCAGTGATCAAATTTCCATCACCAGTAACAAAACAGCCTGATGTCATGGCCTCCTGATAAGATGAACTGAGAAGGAACCAACATGCCTTCTGTGGGATTCTCACCCACAAATGTGTAACCTGAGTCTAATCATGAGACTGACCCAAACTGAAGGACACTGCTCAAAATATCTGGCCTGTACTCTTTAAAAATAAAGGGTCCTGGGATCGAGTCCCGCATCAGCCTCCTTGCTCAGCGGGAGCCTGCTTCTCACTCTGCCTGCTGCTCCCCCGCTTGTGCGCGCTCTCTCTCTCTCTCTCTCTCTCTCTCTCTCTCTGACAAATGAATAAATAAAATCTTTAAAAACTTTAAGGTCACGAAGAAGAAAGACTGAAGAACTGTTGAAAGTTAGACCAAGAAGACAAAACAACTAAATGCAATGTGAGAGCCAGGGTTGGATCCTGGATGTGGGAGAAGAAATGCTATGAAGAATCTTGCTGAGACAGTTAGCAAAAGTTGCATATAGACTAAATTAAGTAACAATAACATGCCAAAATTAAATTTTATGATCTTCACAATTGTACTGTGGTTACACAAAAATAATGTTTTCCTTCCTGGGGGTAAAGGGTCATGATGTTTTCAACTTACTCTCAAATGGTTCTGGGAAAAATCTGTGTGTGTGAGAGAGTGTGTCTACAGAGAATGAATGAAAGTGAGTGGGGGGATGGGAATGATGAAGCAAATATGGCTGAGCATTAATAGGATGAAAGGCATACAGGAGTTCTTTGGTGTAGTTTTGCAGTTCTGTAGGGCTGAAAGGATATAAAATTAAAAAGGCTTTTGAGGTGCCTGGGTGGCTCAGTGGGTTAAGGGTTTGCCTTAGGCTCAGGCCATAATCCCCGGGTCCTGGGACTGAGCCCCGCACCGGGCTCTCTGCTCACTGTGGAGTCTGCTTGTCACTCTCCCTCTGCCTCTCCCCCTGCTCATGCTCACGCTCTTTCTCTCGCTCTCAAATAAATAAAACATATTTTAAAAGATTTTATTTATTTATTTATTTGACAGAGAGAACAGCAAGAACAGGAACACAAGCTGGGGGAGTGGGAGAGGGAGAAGCAGGCTTCCTGCTGAGCAGGGAGCCTGATGGGGGGCTTCATCCCAGGACCCTGGGATCATGACCTGAGCTGAAGGCAGACACTTAATGACTGAGCCACCCAGGCTTCCCTAATTAGGTAACTCTTAAGCCTGTGATAATAAATGGGCCTTTAACATTATATTGAGTTGCTATATATATATATATATTTTTTTTTTTTTGCTGTTTTTATAGATCAAAAACAGTTGAATATTGGCAGTTCCATATGGTTCAGTCTGCTACAGGATTGAGAGTGACTATTTGTAATTTATGTACAGATTACTTCTTCCTAAAGGAACTCTGCAAATGCTTCCTCCCTATGCAACCCTCTGGGTAAATTCAGCTTCTGAAGCTAGGTTGTTACCTGTATCTTCAACACCTAGCACTCACCAGGAGCCAAGCCTAGATCAGTGTACTTACAATGGACCTTTTTTCAACATAAGACAGGCTCCTGCATTTTAACAAAGCAATATTTCCCTGAGTGACAGTAGACTTGTCCTCAGCTTTCACATCTTTCCAGTAGCAGGAGAGAGTCTTTTAAATCTCAGGAACCTCAAAAGAAGACAGTTCTTCTCCCCATTTCTTGGTGGAGTTGGTTACTTGGCATATAGAAAGGAACTGGATATCAATCATACTTCAGTAAAGGTGAATTAAAAAAAAAAAAGGAGGGGCCCCTGGGTGGCGCAGTTGGTTGAGCGACTGCCTTCGGCTCAGGTCATGATCCCGGAGTCCCGGGATCGAGTCCCACATCGGGCTCCCAGCTCCATGGGGAGTCCGCTTCTCACTCTGACCTTCTCTCTCTCACTCTCTCTCTTTCCTAATAAATAAATAAATAAAATCTTTAAAAAAAAAAAAAAAAAAAGGAATCAGGGACCTCGAAGACATTATGTTGGGTGAAATTAGCCAGACACAAAAGGGACATATATGATATGATTTCACTCCTCTGAGGAACCTGGAATAATCAGATTCCTACAGAGAGAAGGTAGAAAGGTGGTCGCCAAGGGCTAAGGGAGGCAGGAATAAGGAGTTTGTGTTTTGTAGGTACAGAGTTCTGGAGATGGATAGTGGCGATAGTTACCACATTGTGAACATACTTAATGCCACTGAACTGTACAGTTAATGGCTAAGGGACACTTGAGTGGTGCAGTCGATGAAGTGTCTGATTCTTGGTTTCCGCTCAGATCATGATCTCAGGGTCATGGGAACAAGCCCCATGTCAGGCTTGATGCTCAGCGGGGAGTCTGCTTGAGATTCTCTCCCTTTCCCTCTGCCCCTCTCCCTCCCTCCCCCCTCTTTCTATCTCTCTCTGTCCCTCTCTCTTGGTCTCTGAAATAAATAAAATCTTAAGAAAGAGAATGGCTAAGATGGTAAATCTTATGTTACGTGTATTTTACCACAATTAAAAAAAAATGAGCTAGCTCATGTATTGTCATATGCTGAAGCCAGATCCAACCCTGGTATTGGCATTCATTTGAAAAGAGGTAGGACAGGGGTGCCTGGGTGGCTCATCCATGAACCAGGCACCAGGATGCTTCTCCCTCTCCCACTCCCCCTGCTTGTGTTCCCTCTCTTGCTGTCTCTCTCTCTCTCTGTCAAATAAATAAATAAAATCTTAAAAAAAAAAAAAAAGAGGTAGAAAAAAAAGAGGTAGGACAGTGTCTAACACTTTATCTTCATATTGTCCATCAAACTTCAGTGAAGTTAGGACATGGCCTTACCAGCTGGCCTTCCTAAAATCTTGTCCCTTCCACCAGGGATATCTTACAGATATGTACATTGCTATTAGGAAGATAGTCCTTCAGAGACTTTTATTAGCACACTCAAAAGTGTGCACACTTTCAGTGTGCTAATAAGCCTTCCACTTGTTCCTCTCAAAGGATGAAATTGTTCAGCTTTTCGGAACCAAACCTGTTAGGAATCGAGAGAAGGTTCTGTGGTCAGGCTCTGTAATCCTCTTCAGGCATGTTTTTGGTTTTCCAGGGCAACTTCTAAAGTGTATCCACAGTCTCCAAAGAATATGAAGCCACCATATCCAGGGTCTCCTGTGAAGTACCGCTGTCCCACCTTTCCCAGCCAGGAAACACCCAAGAGGAAAGCAGAGAAAGAGAAGAGCAATAAGGAAAGGGAAGGTGCCCTGGCTCGGCAGGCAGCTGGCCTGCATGGAGAGGCAGCCCCAGAGAAGCATGTGGTGGACAAGCACGTCACTGAGAAGCATGTGGTGGACAAGCACGTCACTGAGAAGCATGTGGTGGACAAGCACGTCACTGAGAAGCCTGTGGTGGACAAGCACGTCACTGAGAAGCATGTGGTGGACAAGCACGTCACTGAGAAGCATGTGGTGGACAAGCATATCACTGAGAAGCCTGTGGCCACAGGAGGGAAGGCTGAGAGCAGTGGAGGTAGGCCCTTCTTGTCAGTGCTGCCCCAGGGCTTGGCTTTTACAAGCTGGTTCTCTCTCGGCCTGGATCCATGTGTGGGGGAGAGAAGGCGGGAGGGAAGGAGATGTTTCCCTGGGACAACCTCATGCCCTCATGCTGTTTTCTCTGGCTAGCACGTTGCCCAAGTCCTTCCTATGGTCTCCTATGGGTCTTCTGGAGGAGGAACGGACACAGGTCGTTGCTTTGGAAACCCATGGGGGTGTTGAGCTGCTTCCAGCCAGCATCAGCACTTCAAACAGAGAAAGTCTTCCATTAGTCCTTCAAGCTTTTACACTAGATATAGTGAGTTCACCCAGATGGGCACTGCAGTGGTGGCTCTTGTGGATCATGCTATCCTGCCTGTCTCTCCTCCCCACCTTTCTACCACCCTCCAGGGGAGATGCGTTCACAGGGTCACAGCCGTCTTGTTGCAACTTCTCTGCTCAGTGGCTAATTGTGCTCATCAACAGCATTTCCTGTCACCTGCTGAGTTGGACTTTTTGTTTCCAAGTGGCAGCTACCTGTGTGAGTGCAATCAGTGTTTCATTTCCCATGATCTTTTCCTCTGATACAGCCTCAGGAAAGCCTATAGCAGGCACCACTGATGCAGGAGAGGCTGCGAAGATCCTGGCTGAAAAGAGACGACAGGCTCGGCTACAGAAGGAGCAGGAGGAGCAGGAACGGCTGGAGAAAGAACAGGACAGGTATGGGGCTACTCAGAGTTTCATCACCATCTCATGTAAAAAAGGCTGTGGTAGAAAGAGCAACTCACCTTTCTTTCTAGAGTTTGACTATTCATAAAAGCTGGGCAGAAGTACAGGCCTGCATGGCAGGTGTTCAGGAGAGTGCATCTTCTCGTAGATGGAATTAACAGCAATGGAGCATTGTCCTTTTAAGACTACCTGGAAACTCATAACTCCTGGATCTGAATGTTACCAATGGCTTCCCATTCTCCTCTTGGACTCTTAGGACCAGCAAGGCCTTTTAGAGCTATCCAGGGAGTTTGAGCTTTGTTCATGGAATGAGATTCTCTCTGAAGATAGGAGGTTCCAGAGGTAAAGATCTTGATTCTGCTTCCGAAATCACATTTTTTCCTTAAATTATCCTAACTTGCACTCCTGGGTGAGAAGGAAGAAGGTTGAGTAAAGACCCCTAGATGGGGTGGAAGCTGATGTCATTGTCCACAAGCAACAAGGTAGAGGGACTCAATTCCTAGAGCACAACAGAGGACATCATGGTAGTGGTCCTTAAATATGGGAGGGAGGGGTTGGAACCATCTGGCAAGTAGAATGAAAATATGCAGGCCTAGGCCCTATCCTGTTTTAATAGCTCACCAAAGTGTGAGGACCACTGTGGTGTTAGTACCAGGGCACTTTGGTCAAAGTATAGACAGTCCTGCCTTTTCTGATCTTTGTATTCAGAAAAGAATGCACGCTGAAGGACAAGGTGGGTTTTATCATTAAATTGATAAGGAAGCTTTTAGGGTAGTCACACAGTGCAGTCCAATATGTTTAGAGAATTAACTTGACAGAAAACAAGCCATGCTGCAGCACTTCAAGACTGGTACTGAATTCTGAGTGATAAATAAGAGAATAGTCTTAATCCTTGAGTGACATTGGCAAATCTTTTGTGGTCTCTAATTACAGGGTTGCTGATTTATTTATTTTTTAAGGATGGGCAGTAGGTTTTAATTATCCCTTCTTCAAATTCTGTACTTTTCTTATGATTTTCCCACCTCCAGCCTTCTGGTCAATAGTGACACATCTTTTTGTTGAGTGATGTGTTTGGGCTGGTTTGAAGGGGCCATAGGATTTGTGAAGAGAGGTCACAGGAGGTAAAGATGAATCACAGGACCTCAAATGACAGGCTTTGGTGATTACAGGTTCTAAGTAGGTAAGTAACATCATTGTGGCTGTATGCTTAGGAAGGTGAAGTTCTTTACCTTCTAGCAATCCCCTTCTCTCTCTCTCTCTCTCACATTTCCTGCACAGCCCTGCTCCAAAAAGGATTGATTGTACTTCCTGTCTTTATTTCCTCAACTCTATTTTCATACCTCACACTCACCATACCCTCCCAATTGCCAGACTCCTAATCCATTTCTTTGTTGACTTTGACCTTGTCAAGCTTGCCCTTGCTTCTTTGCCTCCTCCTTCTCAGTCTCTTCTGTCCACCCCACATCCCCTCACATGTTGCCTGGACTCTCAACCCTCAGTCCTTGGGCAGCTTCACCAGACAAGCCCTCTGTGAGCAGTGGTATTCGCTCCTGTTCGGCCATTTTCCTCTGGCTTCACATGATTTAGGGCCCACATTTCACACTGCGGTTTCATGTTGAGCATTTGATGTGCTAAACCAACTCTGCTCTCATCTCCCCTTCACCTCATTTTTCCCTTTGCCTCATTTACCATATGTTTCTGAAGCTAATTTCATCTTGTTTTGAAAACCTTCAGTACTTCCTGGTGCAGGAGGGGCAGTAAATAACACATGCACACTGGTGACCTCTGACTCTGTGCCTGTGGCCTGGTCTCTTGCTAGGGCTATGCTGCCCACTACCATAGCCTCTATTCCCGTGTGGCTACTGAAATGCAAATGCACTAAAATTAAGTAAAATTTAGTTCCTCAGCTCTACCAGCTGCATTTCTAGTGTTCAATAGGTACATGGCCAGTAGCTGCCATATTGGATAGCACAAATCTCTAATAAAACGTTTTCCTCATCACAGAAAGTTCTCTTGGATAGCACTGGTCTAGATCCTAGAGGCCATATCCCAAGAGCATTATACTTTCATTTCAGAGTGTCCCAAATGCATCTCAAATTCAGCATGTCCAGAGCAGGTTAGGAGAGAAGGTGCTGAAGGACAGGGTGAGAACAGATCAAAGAAGCGCAAGTTCAGGATGTTGAAGATTAGGCTTTTTTTTTTTTTTTTTTAATGAAAACTTTGAAGCACACAAGGAAGAGAGAATCATGAAACCCACACCTTGTTCACAGATTGAATAGTTCAAGGCTGAGCTTGTGTCTGGGATGTGGTGCAAGTGCAGGAGGGCCCAAGGGCTGGAGGATGAGAGATGGGGGGTCGTTACACAAAGACCCTCACCAGTGGCCATTGACAGGGATAAGGATGCATATGTTAAGTGCTGAATGATGACCACAGTGCATAGTTTTTTGGTACTTTCTACCTGGTAAGGAAAGTGGCTAAGTTTGGAGTAGATGACAGGAATTAAGACACAGGAGTGATAGAACTGCACATGGCTCTTGTGAAGTCCAGAGGGGACTTGGTCAAAATGGCAAGGGGATGGGGCATCTTGCAGCAGCAGGACGTTGGAGAAATGACCAAATCCATGTTCTCTGGTTTCTTATGCAGGTAGAGAAAGAATATTTGTCCTTGGAGAGAATATTGAGGGTCTCAGTTTCACATAGGAAGCTAGTTTTCACCTACTTCAGGAGAAGCAGAGTGTGGTTAATGGGGTGTATTTTGTCTGTAACAGGATGGACAAGCAAGGGCTGATGGGCCTGTGGGAAGAAATGTGTGTTGTATATGACAATGAGGATTAGGGAGACTTAGGGGCCAAGAGGATGTATCACTTACTGTGTGTGTGTGCATTGGGCCCCTCTGAACTCCTCATGGTAAAACAGAAGAAACAGAATGGCTTTTCAGATCCTGAAGATGAAGATAAAGATGAAGTAGCTTGTGCATTAATTCATACATAGTGTATTAACTTTTTGGGGACAGTCAAACTGTCTCATCGGATGAGGGATAAGAACTAAAACAGTGCTCCGAATTAATCTTTGGATAAATTTTGTTATCGACACACCCATTTTGATACTCTTTTTTTTTAATTTTTTTTTAAAGATTTTATTTATTTATTTATTAGGAAAGAGAGAGAGTGAGAGAGAGAAGGTCAGAGTGAGAAGCGGACTCCCCATGGAGCTGGGAGCCCGATGTGGGACTCGATCCCGGGACTCCGGGATCACGACCTGAGCCGAAGGCAGTCGCTCAACCAACTGCGCCACCCAGGGGCCCCCATTTTGATACTCTTATGTTAGACATACTTGGTCTTTCATTGAGGAATCTAAGAACTGGAGTTTCTGATTAGGCTCTGTAATGCTCTTGTCCAGAGTTCTCCAGAATGTTTGTTAGTAATTTCAGTTGTTCCAGCAGTGCTTTTAGGCACTGTAGCTTTTGCTCAGGTAGAGTATGTTGTGCACTATTAGTCTTGGGCTAATGTCTTTCAGTATTTCTTAACCTTTTAAAATATTTCTTTGGTGATACATAGGCTACTTGCCTCCACATTTCCTGGGGGATAGGAGGATATTCTTTTTAAGTCCTGATCTTTTGGCAGGGGGAGGGCAGAGGGAGAGAGAGAGGGAGAATTTTTTTTAACATTTTATTTGTTTGTTTGAGAGAGAAGGAGACCAGAGCCGGCGGGGGGCGGGGTCAGAAGGAGAAGCAGACTTCCCACTGAGCAGAGAGCCTGATGCCGGGCTCTATCCCAGGACCCCGGGATCTTGACCTGAGCCAAAGGCAGACACTTAACCAACTGAGCCAGCCAGGCACCTCAGGTGCAGTCTTGTCCATATGTCACATTGCCATTCAGTGACATATTGTAAGATGAGCATGATTACTTACATTTTTTTTTATAGATGAGGAATGTGACACACTTGTCAATAGGAAGAACATTAGAAATGTGAAAACAAGCACTTAGACTTTATAGGATTTTCCCTCACTGCTTAGAGCTCTTTATCATTCTATTATCAACCATTCATCTGTGGATGAAAAATTTCTAAATGTCATTTAATTTTCATATAGCAAAGAATAAAAAATAAAAGATTTCTTAACACTTTATTTTTTAAAGGTTTATTATTTTAGAGAGCATGAGTGGGGAGAGGGGCAAAGGGAGAGGGTGAGAGAGAATCACAAGCAGACTCCCCACTTACTATGGAGCATAATGTGGGGCTCAATCTCATTTCCTGAAATCATGATCTGAACCAAAATCAGGAGTCAGATGCTTAACTGACTGAGCCACACAGGCACTCTAAGCTAAAAGACATTTTTGAAGATTGGTAAAACAAATGAGAAATAGATGTTTTAATTTCTATATTAAATGTAAGGTTTCTGTTGAGTGTTTTCTTCTACTTGCTGCTTCGGCAGTCACATAGCAATTGGAACCCAAAGTAAACTTTTTGAGCTCATAGTCACTGCTCTTAAATTGCTGACTGGCACAGTTGTAGCCATCAAGACATTTCTAGTTGTTTTCAGCTTCAATTAGTTTTAAATATTTATTTCACTTAGTTTTTAAAATGATTGTCATTAAGTAAGAATGATAGGGCTGTAGTCATTTGTAGGTTGACTAGGGAACATTTGTTTCTTCATTACGGTATGTTCACAAGTCAGTACATCGTTACTCTTTGTATTAACAGAATTTAAAGTTAACCCTATATATATGAATATATATATATATATATATATATATATGTATATACATATATATATATAGACTGAAGTGGCTTTCCAGGAAGGATGAGTCATTTTCTTGAGTGGATACTAATTCAAGTGCACATGTCTGGGACTATGTTGAACCTTGTGCTCTCCTATCAGCACACAGTTCTTTGACAATTTGCCTTTTGAGAATGTTAACATCTCCTAACAACAGTTATGTTCTCAAAAGGTTGGAGAGAGAGGAATTGAAAAGAAAGGCAGAGGAGGAAAGACTTCGCCTAGAAGAGGAAGCCCGTAAGCAGGAAGAAGAAAAGAAGCGGCAGGAAGAGGAAGAAAAAAGAAAGGCAGAAGAGGCTAAGAGAAAGGCCAAGGAGGAGCTGTTATTAAAAGAAGAGCAAGAAAAAGAAAAACAAGAAAAAGAAAAGCAAGAAAAAGTCATGATTGAAAAGCAGGTATTGCACGAGTTCTCATATGGACTCTCCTTAAGGGCTTTAGTTAATATTAAGTAAAATGAGTTAAATTTGAATGACTCATAATACTTACTTGAAGTTTTTTCTTAAACTAACTGGGCTGGTTATTAAGTATGAGTTACTTTGGACAATAAAGGTGAAGTTTGTAATGTTTGCTGTATGTCAGTTCACATTGCCCAAAAGGTAGACCCTAGGATGAGGATTTGGGTATCAGTAGTTTATTTGGGATAAGATCCCAGGAAGCTGGTAGGGAAGTGAGAAGAAAGCCCGTGTAAGTGAACTAATGAGTAGCTTACTGTGGACCACTGGGAGTTAGTCCCTTTGGCATTCTCTAAGAGACTGTGCAATATGTCTTAGAATTGTCCCTCTAAGGGGTGAGGAAACTGGATTATTTATCTTTCGACTCCTGCCTCTCATGGCTGTAGGTCATTCCTTGGGGGAATTAAGTTTCTGAAACTCCTGAGGTGCCTGGGTGTCTCATTTGGTTGGGTATCCACCTCTTAGTTTTGGCTCCAATTGTGGTCTCGGGGTTGTGGGATCAAGCCCCATATCAGGCTGCACGCTCAGTGTGGAGTCTGCTTGGGATTCTTTACCTTTTCCTCTCCCTCCTTCTTTGCCCCCTCCACTTGCATGTGCATGTGTGCATGCATCCTCTCTTTCTCTAATAAATAAATAAATCTTGAAAAGAAAAAAAAGTTTATGAAACTCCTGGCCACAGGCACATGGCTAGAAACTGCCCTTAGACACAGAAAGACCTTGGCGGGCAGTATGGAAACTGTAGATAATTTGCATGGTGGACTGAGGGCATATAAGTGAGGCCTGGCCACATCTGCTGTGTCATAGAGCAGGCTGTGTAAATCCACACTGAATATTGAAACAACATCCACTTTGAGGTAGATGATGAAGTAGAAGTTTATGTGCATATCCCAAGGAATCCCACTACGCTGTTTTCTCAACTTAGTAAAGTCCGTGCCTTGGTTTTCCTGTTTCTGTCAGAAGGAAGCAGCAGAAGCAAAGGCCCAGGAGGCAGCTAAACAGATGCGTCTAGAAAGAGAACAAATCATGCTGCAGATTGAGCAGGAGCGGCTGGAGAGGAAGAAGGTAAGAGCTAAGGATCAGGAGGATTTAGGGTGAGGCAAGAACAGGAAATGAATCTAGTTCTGTTCTATTGTTGTTGGGTAGAGTGATCTTAAAATTGTCTCGTTAGGTCAAGTTTTTTGGTAGTGCTGTTCAGATCTTCTTTATCACCATTGGTTTTCTTTCATCTTGTTCTATTAATAACTGAGAGAAGTGTGTTGAAAGTTCTGTGATTATGGATTTATCCATTTCTCCTTCTTGTTCTATCAACTTTTGTACGTTTTTGTAGCTCTGCTGTTAGGTGAATACATATTTCAGATTATTAAATTTTCCTGTTGATTGGACCCCTTTATCACTAATGCATCTTTATCTCCAGTAATAATTGTCTGAATGTCCACTTTGTCAGCCTTTTTGAAGGTTAGTGTCTATACGGTAAATATTTTTCCATCCTTTTACTTTGAACTATGTGTGTCCTTCTGTCTCTTACAAACAGCATATAGGTAGGACTTGTTATTTTAATCCAGTTTCACAGTCTTTGTCTTTTCATTGGAGTGTTTAGCCCATTTACATTTAAATAATTAGGGATAAAGTTGGATTCAAGGAGACTGATTTATAAAGCTCCATTGTCAAGGTGTCCTAGATCCAGCCCAGGCTTTGAACTACTTTAGGCCTGAGAGTTAGGAGACCAGTCTCTAGTCTCTGGGCTCCCCTCCTGACCTGCACCTCAGCTTCACTTTCTCTGGGGTGGTCCTCTAGAAGGGCAGGTGGTGATTTGTTGGTTTTTAGGTAACTATGGAGAGGAAGGAAAAAGATGGGATCTACACTGTTGCTTCTAGATACTAGTTCACTTCTCAAGCATTTGACCTTGTTTATAGGGCAGAGGTATATATCTGCAAAACCAGTGGAAAACCTTTTTGTACTTATTATCCTCTGCTGATGTTTCTCTTTTATAAGTTTTCTGACATATGAAATTACATATAGATCCAGCTGCTTTTATGTGTATTTGGTATTATTGTCCTCTTACCTGGTTCTTTTTGGTTTCCAGAGAATTGATGAAATCATGAAGAGAACAAGGAAGAGTGATGTGTCTCCAGAAGTGAAGGTAGGTGTTCAGAGCGCCATTTTAATAGTTTATTGGCTGAGGAGAAAAGAATGACATGGTATATTCAGTGGAATTGTAGGTCTTGGAGAGGAACAGCTAGAAAACTTGAACTCTTCCTACTTTGTTCCTGGCTAGATTAAGGAGACTGTAGGTACCTGGAAGGAAAGAGAAGTCTAAGAGAAGAGTTTCAGAGACAGGGTGGTAATGAAAAATTTCCTCTGAGACATGGGAGTGGGAATGCAGAGAGAGGCACAGTAGTCCCTGAATAAACCAGGAAATGGTGACAGGTTAATAAGGGAAACACAGCTGATTTGTAATAAGCTCAAAAGATTCCAGGAATTACCATGGAACAGGCAGATGGCTCAGCACAGTTCCAAATATCCTTTGATGCTTTTCAGAAGCACATGTCTTTCTGTGTAAAGTCATCCTTCCCTGTATTTGTTTTCAGCAAGAAGACCCGAAGGTGGAGCTTCAGTCTGCTGTGTGTGTGGAAAAGAAGACAAAACCAGTTGTCCCAAACAAAATAGGTGAGTGTGAGAAATGGTTCTCGAGTTCTTCCTCTCAGCAGGTATGGGCTCATGGCCCGTCCTGCAGGGGACAAGCTCCCGTGGGTCTTAAAAGCGTTGCTGCTGGAAGGAGACTGTGTAGTCTCCCTTCTGGTGGAGTCTCCATCTCCACCACAGATCTGTCAGGTCCGTTCAGAAAGTGGAACTCTAATAGTGCCAGCGCAGAAAGCTGGCCGCCTGCTGGTCCCTGCTACTTTCCAGGGAGCTTAACAGCTAGTCAGGTTCCATTCAGAACTGACTCTGCCATTCTACGGTGGTTTCTACTGTTTTCCAGACTTCGGGCAGTCCAGCTCTTCTCTCTCGAGTATACTTAAAACTCTCTAGCTGTGAATATATCATGGCAACCAAAATCAGAAGGCCGTGTCCATCTCAGAGACACTCTACATATTTCCTTTGCCTTAGAGCTCAACTAAATGCTATATGGAGCCTGGGGACCTGCACAGTATAAGACACCAAGCCTCCTGGGCAGGTCAAGAGCCCTGCACAGACACTGGTGATGTCATTAGTCTTCTTTCCGCATGTGAAGCTGATGACACAGGGTTTTTTGTTTTGTTTTGTTTTGTTTTTTTGCAAAAGATGTTGCACTGCTGGTAAGGTAGAGGATTAAATTAATTGCCTCAATATATATTTCCTCTGTTATTTCCTTCTTCTGGATATTTTATGGTTAACAGCATGCCTTTGTGTTCTCAATCAGAAATAAATGGAGTAAACACCTGCCAGGAAGTTAATGGTGTGGGGTGTACTGCCCCAGAAACTTTTCCCCGAGACATTTTCTCTAATGGGCTTAAACCAGTTGGGGGACTTGTTCATCTGGACACCCTTGATGGGAAATCAAACAGTCTGGATGATTCAACTGAAGAGGTTCAGTCTATGGATGTGAGGTATGTTGATTTATTTTGCATGTGAGCTTCATCTCTTCTCCAAACACCTCCACTGCCTCTTCATTGATTTTTTTTCTTCTTTTATACACCTGAATCAACTAAAGTAGGTTCCATTGGCATTCAGGAAAGCTGTTGGGTTTATCAGTGTCTTAGGTCGGGTTCCTTAGAAGTAGAGCCTGGGAGGGGTGCCTGGGTAGCTCAGTGGGTTGAGCATCCAACTCTTGCTTTTGGCTCAGGTCATGATCTCATGGGTCATGAGATTGAGCCCCATGTCTGGCTCTGTGCTCACCGGGGAGTCTGCTTGAAGATTCTCCCCCTTTACCCCTCACCCCACTTGTGCGCGTGCTCTCGCTCTCTCTAAAATAAATAAATATTTAAAAAAGAAGTAGAGCCTGGGACAGGTATTCTAAGGCATGGGATTTATAGGGAAAGAATTCTCTGGAGCATGGGGAGGGTGGGAAGCAGGATGGGGCAGGGTAAGTCACTAAGCAAGGATTGTGTCAGCTGGTCATACGGGAGATCTGGAGGGTGAATTTCTACCACAGAGAGGTCTGATTAAGGGAGGCAGCCTTTGTGCCACTGTATCCATCAGTCATTGAGTGTGGTCACCCAAGGTGGGGGATGCAGTTGTAACTTCTGTGGACATAGGGCTCCTTTCGGCCCAAGGCAGTTGTTCAGAGAAGGGGTGGCAGTTTTGAGATATTAGCAGCTTGCTGTCTCTGCAGCTGGGAGCCCAGTGCATCGACAGCTAAAGGGGATCTGAGTGCAACACTAACAGTACTCACTGTATCTAGTGTCTTTTGTTACATTAACTTGTCAGTGGAGACTTGATAGGGATTTGCATTTGCTTACAGATGCTAAAATCTTAAGGAATTCTTTAGTGTGTTTGTAGATGATATCACCTGGCAAATGAATCCCAATCAAAAGGAGAATTCAGTTAGCATGTGGTTGGGGCAGAGACACTGAAAGGGAAAGCCTTGGGCAGGGCCGTTGAGTGGAGGCAGCTGTCTGAGTCAGGAGGCAGTGACAGTGTTTTGCAAAAGTTCTGTCAGAGCTCCAGCCGGCCAGAGCTTACCCTTCTCTCCCTGGCTGTGAATTCTGTTTCATCTGGGGAGGATAGTCTTTCCTAGGGCACGGTGATTGTAAATTTCTCAGTTTGTGCATCCTGGCTGTGAGCAGATATGTGAAAACCCAGGGTCCAGCACCCTGTCACCAGTAGAGCAAATTTTACAGAGACAACCTTTGCCTCCGTTGTCCGGCCACTCAGCCCCGAGGGCAAAACAGCTGAGGCATCTTAAACATGAACAAATCTCTGCCCCTCCCCATGTCGATCCTACCTCTGCTTACTCCTTATGTCTCTGGGAGTGGGTATGGGTAAGACACAGCACCCGCCAGGGTTCGAGAAAGTGAAGGGGCTTTGTGTGTGCTCCGAGTTCTCCTGTGGCCATCTCTGCATTTAGAGAGAGATCACTCCTGGGGGTTGCACCCACACTTGTGGCATTTTCTCCTCCTCATGCTCTGACCAGCTATTTAAACCCAGGGAAGGGAGGTGAGGTGAGGTGGGGACGGGGTGGGTGTTTCCGTGGATGGGCCAGTTGGCCCAGCCTCCAGCCACCAGAAGGGATGTTAGGTCTTCTACTGCCCCTTAACGAGGCTGAGTGTAAGGGAGATGGATTTTCTGAGGTTCTTCAGTTCAGCTGGTTTTTATAGGTTCTTCTCTCAGATCTTATCAAAGAAGAAAAGAACAGTCGAACCTGGCAGCAGCCTTACTCTGGCAGTTAAGAAAGACTCCGAGTGACGGGACCTCACACGCCCGCCCATCACTCATCTGAGCTAGGCCTGTGGTTGATACAGCTGTGAAACTCCTTCTTCCATCTCTAGGTAGAAGAGAGAGCGAGGCAGGCCTGCTCGGCAGGAGCTGGTGAAGTCAGGGTGGAGTGCGGCCTCACTTGAGAGAGGGAACATGGGAGAGATCTGCTCTGCAGGTGGCTGGGTGGACGGTGGGGTCCTTGTTAATAATGGCTCCCACCTAAACTGAACGCTTACTCCAGGTGGCTCCACACGGACTTCCTCGGTATGATCATATCACACTCACAGGAGCCCTGGTAGGGAGAAATGATTGTTCACCCCATTGTACAGCAGAGAAACGGAGGCTGGGGAGAAAAGGCAGCTTGTCCAAAGTGGCACTGCTTGAGAAAAGTGGCACCAGAAGCCCCAGTGCTGATTAGGGCCCTTCCTCAGCTCAGTTTTAACTTCTAGTATTGGCTATTTGGTTTTCCCATTTTGAAGGTTTTGGAAGTGGCTGGCTTTTCTGCAGTGCTGGTGCCTTTGGTTTTTATTTTCTTTCTTTTTCTTGTGGAAGTGTGAGCTTGGTCTTCACAACTCTGCTCAGTCCACTTCCCTTGTTCTCCTCCATGGGGGCTTGTGTCTTTCAGGGTCTCCGAGTTGAAGTAACTTGTATTTTGTGTAGTACCTTTCATACCAGCTCTGGCTCTAACTCCATCTTCTCTAGAAAAGTAATATGATCAAATATTGCAAATAGAATTAATTTTTGCCTCTTTCTATCTCTCTCTTCCTCTGTCCTTCTCTCCCCCTCCCCACATTCCAGTCCTGTTTCAAAGGAAGAGCTTATTTCCATCCCAGAATTTTCACCAGTAAGTGAAATGATTCCTGGGGTGTCTCTGGACCAAAATGGAACTGGTAATGCCCGAGCACTGCAAGATCTCTTAGATTTCACTGGCCCCCCCATGTACCCCAAGCGATCCAGTGAAAATCTCAGCCTGGATGACTGTAACAAAAACCTGATTGAAGGATTTAACAGTCCTAGCCAAGAAACTACTCTGAACGCCTTCTGTTGACAAATACCTCTCTTTAATGAAAGGTACAGTACAGTCTTTTGATTATAGTCTAAGTTTATACCTCTCCACCTGGGGGCTTGTGAAGGTGGGATAAACATCATTCCATCTCTTCTTCGATGGTCAGTTTTATTTGAAAAATACAAATGTGAATATGAATACAGGTATCACCCGTTTTTCCAAGTTTGCACACTATGCAAAGTGTAGTTTACGAAAGACCTACATTACTACCTGTTTATTTTAACTGAAAGTAATCCAAAGAGGGTTCTCACTTTTACCAAAAAAAAGGGCAAAATGTGCAAATAGTATCCAGCATTCGTCTTGGAGCCAGCTGTTAGAGAGGCAGCGAGAGTGGCTCCGCCAGGCTCCTTCCTGACAATCGCACTCAGCATTCAGCTGCCATAGCTTTGCACTGTCAGTGAGCATCTGTGCTTTATCTCCACTTATTTTGCACATCCGTTGGCAAGAGGTGTCCTAAAGTATCAGAAAAGCCTAAGAGGTTATTTCTGGAGTCTGGAAATGCTCAAAAATTTTTTTCATGTAAGTTAGTGGTAATTGCTTCTTCACCATATGCCATTACAAAAGGTTTCATAGAAATGTTCTTTCAGATAGGGGAAAAACCTGTATACAGTATATACTGCAACACATATACAATAATTGAGATGGATTTTAAGTAAATATTTTGAGAGCCTTCATGGTCATACCCCACCATGCCTGCCCCTGCTGTTGGGGTTTATAGATAGGTGTGTGTGTGTTGAGAAGCACTGCTAAAAGTTTGACCAGCCATCCGTCTGGAGTAGCACCAATTTTAGAGGAAAAGAGAGGATGCCTTAATAGTGGTGCAAGGTGGTATTAATAAATGAATGACTCCCCTAGTTTCTCTCAATGACATCCCAAGTGCTAGCTACAATCATTTATATACAGTGATAAGCATTGGGCCAAATGATTTGCTGTTCTGTTGACCCATTCTGGAATCTTTTAAAGCAAATATTTATTCTTGGATCACACCTGAGGGAGTGGGAGAATGGAAAACTGAAGTTTGTGTCCCAAAACTTTCGTTCGCCACCTTTGGCCTTTTTTCTTGCCAAAATGGGTTACAAACACTCTGCATTTGTGTGACTTAGTTATACGTACTTCACATCGGTTTTACTTCAGTTTGAGGCTTATTTGTTTTTGATGATGAAAACAGAATTACAATCTGTCATTAAATCCTTTTGTAACTTGATTCCAATTGCCCTCCCACTTAAGACTCTTCAAAACATTTCTATATTCTCAGCACACTCTTTTTTAAAAATTTCAGTTTAATTCAATTAATTAACATATAGTGTATCATTAGTTTCAGAGGTAGAGTTCAATAATTCATCATTTGCATGTAATACCCAGTACTCATTGCATCACATGCCCTACTTAATGCCCACCTCCTGGTTACTCCACCCCCCATTTTCCCTCCAGCAAACCTCAGTTTGTTTCCTAGAGTTAAGTGTCTCTTATGCTCCACTCCTATAATAGAACTTTAATGCCTGATATGATACAGTCCAACCTTTCTGTTTCTAAAATGAGGAAACATGGGGTGCCTGGCTGGCTAAGTCAGTAGAGCGTGCAGCTCTTGATCATGAGGTTATGAGTTCAAGCCCCATGTTTGACATAGAACCTACTAAAAAGAATATTAAAGTCTATTTTGGGGCACCTCGCTAGGTCAGTCAGAGGAGCAAGATACTCTTGATCTCGGAGTTTGAGCCCCATGTTGGGTGCAGAGATTACCTAAGGAAAATCAAATGAGGAAACAGGTTGGGGAGGCCACACAACCAAAGTCACTGTATTTTGTATACATCTTCCTATGCTCAGCTTTCGGCTGTAGACAGTGCATCTCTTCTCTTGACTCCTGGGAAAGACGTGGCCCTTTCACACATGAAAGGGAATGCATGGCAGGTAATTTTTTAGAATAAACCATGTCCCTAGAGAGTATTATGCTAAGTGAAATCAGTCAGCAAGAGAAAGACAAATACAATATATTGTCACTCATATGTGGAATTTAAGAAACTAAACAAAAAGAGGGAGAAAAGAGAGGGGGGGAGAGAAAGGCAAACCAAGAAAGAGAGTCCTAACTGTAGAGAACAAACTGACAGTTACCAGAGGGGAGGTGGGGGGATGGGTGAGACAGGTGAAGGGGATGAAGGAGGGCACGCGTCCTGATGAGCGCCGGGTGATGTACGGAAGTGCTGAATCTCTACTGTACACCTGACTAATATTACACTGTAAGTTAACTAACTGGAATTTAAATAAAAACTTCCAAAAAGTAAAAAGAATGGGATAGAGATAAACATAAATAAGCATGTGTTTTGTTGTTTGTTTTGACTGCATTTGGTTTCTTAAAATAAGTTCTCTTCTGAAATCTTAAAAAATGTTGGAGGGGGTGTCGTTGTCACAGTGGCTGGGGGCAGCACTGCCATTTGGAAAGCAGAGTTCGGGACATTAGGCATCCTGCAGGTTTTAGGACAGTCCCACCCAAAGAGAATTTGGCCACCTAATAGAATTATCCTACCCAAAATGCTGTAGCACCTCAGTTGAAAGATACTTCATGAGCCAAGGAAAATATAATCAAGAAGGTAGAAAGTCCCAGACAGTGTGATCATTTTAGTGAGAGAGAATAGGTACAACGCGGTCTCTTCATTCATCTCACCTGATTTTGCTTTGAATTGACACAGATGGTGTTTGGAGAACCCATGAAGCTGCTGGTAGTCAAATCCGAGCTGCTGGTCCTCTGAAGAAGCTTCTGTTGTCCTAAATCCCTGGATTCCAAATTATTAGATCAAAATGTAACTGTATATTCCTAGTTAGTATGTCAAACCCTGGCCACTCTTGGTAGAAACCTTGAAACGTTGGCCTTGTTGGGCTTTAGCAAAGTTTCATGTTACAGTTCTATTTATGAGCTTCAGCTGCTGATAAAGCGCTTCCTGTACTACTTTATTATAGTGATCCTCTGAATAACCCAGGTGATTCTGTGTTGGAAATTCACCTTATAACTGTTCTTATTCCCAAAGTTGGAGTACATAAACATGTAGATGTCTTTTCCTGTAAATATTCTAGACGTTAACCCAGACTCTATTTAAACATATTACTGAACTTGGGCTGCTTATCTCCTTGTCTGTGTTTAGAGGAAGAAATTCCAGAGGGTTTCCCCCCCTTCTCTGGGGTTTCTTTGTTGGAAGTTACTATTAAGAAGCTTTTTTTATTATTAAGCTTAGCCACCTGTAAAATGCGTTGCCCCACCTTACTCCTTGGGGACCTAACAGAGTAAGTCTGGTTGATTATGGAAGCAAGCAGTGTGGGATGATTTCTGTTCACTAACGCATTTTCTTACAGACATGCGCACCTCAGTCTAGCAAGGATCTTGTCATTGTTGAACCTAAAAAAATCTCCAAGCCATCGAGTGGCTTTTGGACTGAAGGAAGTTTGAATGAATTGTGTGTCTCATGCACAGGTGGTTGGTTTTCATGTTACTATTGCTTTTCTCTTGGATCTTCAGGCCCTTGTTTGTTTGCTCCTGTGTTTGCTCAACTCTGATAAAGCCAGACACAAATGAAGAGGATAGTGCTATGGAATAAGGGGGCCCTGAACTGGACCCAACACATCACTTTAATAGACTTCAGCATAAAAACATCTGAATGGGGGACAAATGACACTAGAATGTATACTCCACGTGTTTCATGCACATTTTCAGAACACGTATAATAATGTGTTTTCTTAATTTTATTTCTTGTGGTGAAATGTGACTTTCAGATTAAAATGACCTTCTTTGAAACTTTTGACTTGTACAATAAAACATTTGGAAAAGATCCATAATTTTGACTGAGGTTTGCAACCAGGAGATAAAAATATAAGTCTCAATAGTAATCTTGTTCATGTGCTTTTAAAACCCGCTACAGTTTAAGACTTTATTAGTTATGGAAACTGTGTATGTTTGTGTATGTGTATATATTAAATAAAATACATGCCTCCAGTAATGCAGTGCCATTGATCTTGATGCATATCAGGGGAAAATCCCTTTTATGACAAGCACACAGAAAATAATAGCATGGTCTGACTTTCAAAAAATGCCTCACCATCTTTATTATAACTTTATTTTGCTAAATGTTTTGTTGTGATCTGTTGTACCTCACAGCACCATTGTGACCATGGTGATGCCTCATTTGCATGATGTGTACGTTGTGTTTAACGCGAAATACATTTTCATTGAAGAGTGATGGCTTTGCTAGTGTTTTGTTTGTTTCTGTAGGCTCAGTGAAGAAATGCTCTGAAACCAAATCACATTTTTTAAAACCTATGTGGAGAAAAACCGAAAATCCTGTGTTAGTGTCCTTTCCCTGTCAAACTCATTAAAATTTCTCTGTTATCAGTTCCAGGTACAGCCAATTATGGCAATAAGTGATGAACTGTCTCCAGGACGTGATGAACTTCTAGGTATATACAGTAAAGTTGCCGTACTTTCATACCACTGATGTGAGGCAATTCTAGCTAACTAAGATATGGTTAACCTTCGTGTAATTCAGGAAAACATCCCACCTATCTGGCATTTAAACAAAATTAAAATGGGTATGGTGACCCTTATTTTCCAGTAAGCTAAAACCCAGACCAGCTTTTTTTTTTTTTTTTTTTTTTGTATCTGATTCATGGGTTGTCTACAGTCTGGGAGACAGTCTCAGCCAAGACCAAGAGCCAGGAGGGCAGAACTGGAATGGCAGAGTTGGAACCCTCATGGTGACTTTCTGGGCTGCCATCTCTGAAGCCAGGGATCCAGTCAATGCAGCCCTCCTCAGCTCTGCTGACAAAGCCTCCGTTGAGTGCACAAGAGTGGACATCTTCTTTCCCTGCGCTGGTCTTTGACAGTGGTGTTACAAGTAGCTTTTGTCACCTTGAGCCCTGGCCACAGGGTCACAGTGGTGGCCAATCACTCCTAACAGCAATTTTTATTTTGTGAACATTCTAAATTTTTCTTAGTATGTACAGGTTTTCTATTAGTCAAATGCTTTGTAAACTAAATTTGGAAAGCAAATGCAAAGAGGTGCCTTGGAGCACAGTACCTATTACTTTGGGGGCACAACACAGAGTGACCTCCATCCCCATTCTTCAGTATCGTTCAAGAAACACAATTATGTGAGAAAGTAGAGTGAGAATGCTTAGAAACAAAGAGAAGCCTTTATAGTGTTTGGAGGTGGGGCAGACCCAAAGAGAAACAAGTGAAAAACTCTTACAATATTTTCACAGGTAAACCAGTACTAAAGAAAAATCAGTAGTTTTCTTACACATTAACAATTAATAGGAAATTGATGCCAAGAAAACCCAGAAAATTCTTAGAAATAACAAGCTATATCTAAAACTTGATTAGGGGACATTAGATATGAATGGAAAGACATGTCATGTTCCCAGGTGGGAAAATGTATGTGTGTGAAATAAACTAGTAGTAGGAAGCCCTCACATTTGTGCAGTATTTATAAATTAAATCAAGTCCCAGTCAATGGAATTTCTTTTTTTGCAACTTATACAGTACTTGTAAAGAAATAAACACAAAGCTTAAGAAAATTTTTTTAAAAATGAGCTTTTAAAAAGGGAGAAAAAAAGGGAGAATTTCCCTGAACGAACAGCTAAATATTACGATAAACCTTCCATAACTAAGCAGAGTCTGATAAATAGAATTTGGAACCAAAAATAGATATCAGCGATATACCCAAGAGACATGAGAATATAATATATACGGTGGGGCCATTCTAACTGGTGTAAGGTGGTATCTCAGTGTGGTTTTGATTTGGATCTCTCTGATGGCTAAAGATGATGGACATTGTTTCATGTGTCTGTTAGCCATTTGTATGTCTTCTTTGGAGAAGTGTCTGTTTGTACAACTCCGACTTTGATTCAGTCACAAAGTTGTGCAACCATCACCGCTATCTAATCTCCATTGGAGTATGCTTTTGCAAGCATGTCTTATCTATCCATCCACTTAAAGCAGCAGACCTTGGCTGTATTATTAGCTCACATTCCCTTTGTACCTAGAAGCAAGAACATGGGATTTGAAAGTAGAAGTCCCCGAACCAATCACTTCCCCATCTTTCTGTCCGAACAGGCTAAATTAATGTGGTGTTTATGTAACCTGATTTATGTGGGCTGTTTCGTGTTGTTTCACATTCTCTGTGCATAAATATTAGATCAAATGCCGAACACGGGCTCAGGTGCCCAGTATGGGCCTTCTAAGTTGATGAGAAACATGGAGTGGGTAAAATTCTGAACCTTTGAGGACGTGCCTTTAACAGTGACCATCAGATCTAGAGGGCATGGAGTGGCTCTACTTGCTCTTGTTTTCGGGACAGATGGCCCATGTTAACCAGGAGAGAAATGTTTTTCGTTTTTAATCCTAAGATCCAGGTCGGGGTCCAAGACAGTGGGCACTCCACATGGTGGAAAGAAATCACCCTTGCTGCAGCCCAGAGCCCAAGAGTCACCTTGCAAAAGGCAGAGGGAGTTGATAGGCTTTAGATGTGACACCTAGAGAATTCACACCCCAGCCCTCCCTTCAGCTGTGCAGTAAATAAGAGAGAAACCCCCGTGAAGCAGTTAGGAAATGCCGGTTTAATCCTCCCAATTGGTTCTGAGGGATGGTCGATGTTAGGGGAAAAAGGCTAAAGTGATCAGCCTTCTGGACTTCCAAGATAGTCTTAAGACAGGCTTTCCGCATGTCTCCTTATCTCAGGAAATAACAAAATACGGGGACTAGAGTTCCAAGGAATTGAACCTATGTGTAAAATAACTTCTTTTGCAAATTAGAACCAACAGCTTGTTAGTTGACTGTACTTGTCTTTTAATCACAATTTTCCTAGCAATGTGTGTATGCTCATCTTTGAAACGACCAGAAAGTTGTCAACAAAGAAGTGATAGCTAAGAAGGGGCTAGGTCATGCACAGTAGATGTATGGAGAGCTTGTTGGAATGAATGTGGTCCCCAGGGTGGGACACAAAGGTTGTTTTAGAACAAAGAGAATCTTACTGGTACCACCAGAAGGAAAGAATGAATTTCATTTGCTCATTGTACCTGACCTTCAGAGGGGTTCTCAGGGGTTGCTCCTGTGCAGTGACGGCCCTGATGGCTGGTATGGGGTGTTCAGTGTTCACTAATGGTAAGAAATTATCCAGAACGTGGAAATAAGGCCAAAAGATAACTGCATGCCCTTTCAAAGACCTACTAAAGCATGATCTCAGCACAGCAGCCTGAGTCTCAGGGGATGTAGCTTTGTATGATAGACCATGTGCTTGGACTAGGACCCAGGCTCTGGAGTTTTTCACTTGTAGACAGAAAGTTGCAGATGACTTTCATCTTACAGAAAAGCTAACTCCAAAGGTTATGTCTCTTTGTTCCTTCAGGGCACTGAACAGTATTGTATCTAACTTTGTGATCTCATCCGAGCATTTGTTTCCCCACTAAACATATGTCCTGTGGTGCTGTGTGTACCTACATCCATGTGCCCAATAAGCGGTCCCCATATCCTCCCCCAATCCAGTTTTCTCATCCTGCTCCTTGACGAAGTCAACACAGTTTTGACCCATGCTCTTGCATATTTGCAATGATTTTTGTAACCTTTAGGAAGTTACACTTTGACGATGAGGAAGCCTTAAAATCCTCAGCAGGTTTGGGAAATTTTAAGCACTTGCTATAATGGCTTTAATGGTTTACATTAAATGCTGATGTTGTGGATGTCTCGGTGCACCACCTGGATGGACCGCCTCTTTAAGACAGGTATTTGTCCTTCCAGATGTCTCCTTGCAGATGCTGGAAGTACAGTTAGTGAGGCTTGTTGGTGGAGTTCCTCTCTAAGAATTACCTTTGACTAAGGGAGGCTGCCTCACCGAGGTTAAACCCTCTCACGTGGGTAGCCTGTATCCAATGGATAATTTGGGTGTACAAAAATCCTTGCCTCCAGGTGGGACAATTCAGAAGGGCTGTCTCAGCTTCAGAGCTGCTCCCTGTGGGTTCACCCGAGGCCGTTGTTGAGGCTGCATTGCAGTCCAAGTTCTCCCTCCGGCTACCTCCACTCCTCTGTGCACTCCCCATATGCCTCCAACTGCATGCCAACTGGTCTCAAACCCTGTTGCTGGAGAACCAGACCTGAGCCAGCAAGGGTTTTCTACGTACTCTCTCTCTCAACCTTAGGAACGACTTTCTGAGACAAGTACTGTTGTCATGCTCACTTCACCATGAGGACCAAGACAGGTGAAGTTGCTCATGCAAGGCCACGTTCATCAAGAAGTACACAGTTGGGCTCCAAATCCAAGGTTTGCTTTTGAGCCCGTGCTTGCCCTGGCCTACTACGCTCAAAGTTTCTGCTTAGGGAAATCACACAGACTCAACCCTTCCGGGCTCTTGCCAATCGACCCATCTCCTAGCTATATTTGCAAGTTTCCCAGTTACTATTTGTAGTTGTGATGGGTAATGAGGTCAGGTCTGCTGTTACATATTTGTGTATTGTTATAGTTTGGGAATGAGACGTTTATTTGTGTGATTCTTTGATTAGTGTCTGTCTCCCTCACTGTAAGCTTCTTGGCATCAGGGCTGCCTAACTACCTAATATTCCTACCATCTAACACAGGAATTCAATAAATATTTGTGGGTGAATAAACACAGTTGTTACTGAGGAAATCCATGGCCTCAGATCTGCATATCTTTCTGCCAGACTCATACTCTGTCATGAGATGGCACTCTCAAGGATCCTGGTTTTTGTGTTTGCTTTTGGATTCCTTAGTGCCTAGAACACCACCTGTCACAGAGTAGCCCCACAACAAATCTTTGTTAAATGAATGTTGTTGCTGTTGTTTTAATTGGGAGTAAGTATACCAGTTTGGATGGTTTCACTGCACACAGCAGAAAGTGCCTTCAATTTTATGGGTATTTATTAATCACATATAATATATAATAAGCTCCAAAGGCAGCTCAATGACAGGATTCTGGGGCAGCATTTCTCTGAGTGTCTTGGCTTAAAGAAGGTTGCTGTGGCCAGCATCCTATCCTCACGCTATTATGATCAAACGCATGAAGATGTTAGTGGCAGGCTATTCCTTGTACTGCTTCCTCCTACCAGGAAGGAAACTCCATCGTAGAAGCTCCCAGTAGGTATCTACTTCTCCTTGGCCAGTACTAAGTCTTATTCTGACCCCAAAGATAATCAACTGGCCAAAGGGAAGGGGATGATCATGTATGCTAGTTAAAGCCATGGTAGCATCTATAACAATTACCCCCTGAAGATGCCAAATGTCTCAGATACAACAGACCATTTTTCTCCCTCATGTGAAGTCCAAAACAGATGGGCCTTATTCTAACTCTTTAAGTGGTAATTCAGGGACTGGGCTCCTTCCATCTTGTAGCTCCTTTATCTTCCAACTTTATCATATTTTTCTGCTTCAAGCCCATGGAATAGGGAAAGAGTGTGGAGAAGACACACCACTTCCCAACCAACTTGTCCTCTAAGGGTCACATACCATTTCCCCTATTTCAATGGCAAGAACTAGTCACATGGCCCCACATGGATAGATAAATGCAAGGGATGCTGGGAAGTGTTGTCCCTGGCTGGTTTGCTTCTTACCAGAAATATTGCTAACCCTTTGCTTTCCACAAATTCTGGTTATACCACTTGACTTTTATGGAAGACCTACATTCATACCTGTTTTTGCTAACCGAAAGAAATCAGAAAATAATTTTCACTTTTGAAGAAAAAGCTGTTACCACACTAAGGTAGGTCTTTCATAAAAGTGAAGTAGCCTAATGCAAACTTTCAGAAAACGGGATACTCTTGGCTGTACATTATTTTGGCTTAGGCAAGTTTTCGTAGGGAGATTGGATGGAAGGGGAAACCTGTACTATACAAGGGGGAGCACAAGTAATTTGGTGTATAGTTTATTGTTTCTGCCATGCCATGATTAACTTAGCCAGAGCTTTGGAATGGGAATATAATGTGAGCCACATATGTCATTTTCAGTGTCAACTAGGGGACCTGGGAAGAGCGGGGCAGTAAATATTTTGATTGCATTATCATAAAATCTACCACAGGGTCCATTATGTTCTCTTTCCCTACTAGTCTAAAGGAGAGTAAGAATTGGTATGAAAAGGTGGAAGAAACTATGGGGGATACCTCATAAATATGGAATTCAATAAGTCAAATTTATCAGACAAATGAAATTTTTGAGAGCTCAATAACTTTTGGATTGGTGTCTGGGTTGCACCAGGACACAAAACCAGACTGCTTGTGGTAGGAAGAGCTATATGAACTGACTTTATCAAGGATCTATGGGAAGAGCTTCAGGGAAGGGGCAGTAAAGATTTAAATAAGGGGAGTAATGAACTTAAAAAAATATTTTGCAATAAAATCAAGTTTTATCCCTAACGTCATTGTTCCTTTTTGACTTCATCAATGTAGGTAGTCCATATCAATTTTTTTCAAAATAATTGCTGAGTGGTAACACGTTTTAACACCACAAATATGATACGACTTTCAGAGTCAGAGGCAAGCCACTTCACATATTACGTCACACAAGAGTTCATCAGCAATAATTTATGGGACCAATTTATGGGAATCTTGTTTTGGAATTTGTCCTCCGTCTCAATAGGAAAACAGACATAAAGACAGTGACTAGAATAAGCAAACAAATCTACAGCATAAGGCTGTTTAAAAACATTTTCTTCCAAACAGTATAAATCATTTGTGCCCTGTTATTGACAAATCCCTTAAAAAAGTAAAGGCAAAGAAAGGACAGCATCCACCAAAAAAAAAAAAAAAAAAAAAAAGCTTATAGGAAACAGGGCCGGGTAAACATTATATGTCGGATTTGATTTGCAGTATTAAGCAACCTAAAGTCGGAGAGTTAAGGAAAGAGAAAAGTCACCTGGTTTTGGCAGTCTTGGGTTATAAGGACTAATGTAGATGCTGAAGGCATGACCAACACAATACAAACCATCTATACAAAAACTATGAGAAAAATCTGGGCCAACAGCATTGTCAAGGGATGAGAAGGCTGTTTGTCCTACTTATTTCTAATTACCTAATTCTCACATCAGCATTTTAAAAAGAAAGCTGTATAGAAGAGCAGCTGGAGATACGTGTCAGGGCAGCTGGCAGCTTTCCCCAGAAGCAGTGTCCCTTCAAAAATATGACAATGACTGTGGGCACTTGGTCCAAGTCTGTATCAATACCTGATTCCTTCTTTTTTTTTTTTTTTAAAGATTTTATTTATTTATTAGAGAGAGACTGAGAATGAGAGGGGAGAAGGTCAGAGGGAGAAGCAGACTTCCCGCAGAGCCGGGAGTCCGATATGGGACTCGATCCTGGGACTCCGGGACCGTGACCTGAGCCGAAGGCAGTCGCCCAACCAACTGAGCCACCCAGGCGCTTCTTTTTAATTTGACTTTTTTTTCTGGTTTAAGAATTAGTAGTCTAAAATTTAGTAGTCTAAAAACTACCATGGATTTCAACAAACCTCTATGTCAGCCTTCTGGTTTACAGGGAATACAAGCCTTAGAGAAGAGGTTCTGAAACCTGAGAACCTCAGAATCCTCTTCCAAGGGGATTGTTGAAGCTGTACTGAGCCACTCCCCCAGAGGTTCTGATTCAGTTTTGAAGCAGAAGCTTTAAGATCTAGGGCATGGTCCCACTCTTGCTCCTTTTCTTCTGATCTGACACCAGTAATGTCTCAGAGAGGGTCTATTCCTCCAACCTGCATCCCAGACAGAAGAACCAAAGTTGACCTCCAATGGACTTGAAGTGTAAGTGAGAAATAAATGTTGTTATTAGCCAATCAGCTTTTGGGACTGTTATTATAGCATAATTTATTCTTACTAACACAGAATCCTTGTATTAAGCATACCCAGCATTCAATAGCACATTTGGCTTGGCAAAGGAAAAGAAAATAAATGGAAAAGCAGATAATAACCCATTTCTGTTAGGCTTGTTTTGTGCATGTGTGTTATTCATAGACACACCAAGAGCTACGTGATCTTGTGCAAGCTACTTAACCTCTCTGTCCACACAAGTGAACAGCAAATAGTGGGAGGGCCGTCTGCTTATACTGTCTGTTAACCAATATATCTGAACACAGATCACCTTGTTCAAAGATGATTCAAAGAATATATCTTTATCTGTACATAGTAAAGTATACAAAAACTAATCACGAAAGGGAGAGAAGAGCATATTAATGAAAATGATTGACTACAGAATCCAAAAGGAAAATTTTATCACCAGTTTAACATCCTTTTGCAAGAAGGTAAGATGAGATGCAAAGTCAATAGGACAATTTGGGTGAGGGGAGAGGAATGAAGCAAGGAAACTAAAATCTCAATAATATAATTTAAGTAAAAACAGAAGCAGAAATAATGCTTTGGGAAACCTTATCAGTAATGTTGAAAGCAAATTTGAGTTGTACAGAATGTCAAAAAAGGATAAAGTGAAAAGAATGATAAAATAGAGAACCACCACAGATAATTGCTCTTCCTAAAAGAGACCAAAATGGAGCAGAAACAATTCTTTTTTTATTATTTATTTTTTTTAATTGTTATGTTAGCTTACAGCACATCATTAATTTTTGATGTAGTGTTCCATGATTCATTATTTGCATATAACACCCAGGGCTTATTGCAAGACATCCTTAATACCCATCACTGGGCTAACCCATCCCCCCATCCCCCTCCCCTCCGAAACCCTCAGTTTGTTTCCTGGAGTCCATAGTCTCTCATGGATCGTCTCCCCCTCTGATTCCCTCCCTTCAGTTTTCCCTTCCTTCCCCTTAATGTCCTCCATGCTGTTCTTTATGTTCCACAAGTAAGTGAAACCATATGATAATTGTCTTTCTCTGCTTATTTCACTTAGCATAATCCTTTCCAGTTCCACCCATGTTGATGCAAATGGTGAGTATTCATCCTTTCTGATGGCTGAGTAATATTCCATTGCATATATGAACCACATCTTCTTTATCCATCAAAATCCTAGAGGAAAACATAGGCAGTAACCTCTTCGACATCGGCCGCTCCCAGCTCCAGGGTACCCACCGGGAGGCAGTCGGCCTCTGGAGGTCCTGCACAGAATTGGTGCAACTGAAGAAGGGCCCCTGAAGCCGGCCGTGGTACAGGCCTTTGATTGAGCCTGGCACCCGGTTGCCCACGAATGTCCCAATTACTACCACTAGGGCCAGTCCTGGCTCCAGCTGCCAAAGGTTTCTCTCTTTTCGGTTACCTCTTCTATTCTTTCATCCTTACCAGTCTGCCTTAAGTTGATTTAACATTTTTTTTTTTAATTGTCGAAAAAAGGAAAGAAAGAAAGAAAGAGAAAGAAAGAAAGAAGGCTTTATGTACTATGCTGAGAACTTTTCTCTGTGAAGCAGGAAGCAATATCAGGTATGAAGAGAGGAAAATGATAATTGCTATGAGCCTTAAAGAGAGTAGTAAGGGTTAATAACAGCAATTACCGGACGTGAGAGAGGTCACATAAAAGAAGCACCAAGGTTCTAGCAGGTATCCAAAAATTTGTAGTGACATCATTCTGTTATAGTTGTGTGACTTTTTCTTTCCAAGTGGTACTTGAAAACACAGATGTAGGAATGGAAAATGCAGATAATTAGAGTGTTTAAAGGTGGTGGTTTGATGTTACCATGTGTCAAAGGGCAATTCCAGGGGCTCTGCTTACAAGAGTTGTTGAAGTCAAAGGCCATGTACATAAGCCAGGTAGAAGGTTCAGGGGATGTGAGAGCTCTCTGGGCTTTGAAGACCAAGTACTTTGGGAATAAGGGAGAGATAGGACTTCAAGGATGAGGATTGTGAGTACAAATAAACAGGATTCAGATACTTAAGCTTTTAGAGATGGAGCAGTAAAAGTGATGAATGTCTAGATTTGCTAGAATAAGTGCCTGGGAATGGGTAGATAAAGTAGAGAAGTAAAGTCATCTGGGTTGAGGATGTTAAGGAAACATGGCTCAATCATGGGTGTTGGACTCATTGGAATGATGGCTGTAATTCAACTCAGATGGAGAGGAAAATTCTAATGCAGTCAGCTGACAATGACAAGGGAGGGTAAAAGGTGATACTACTAGATGAGGTGGACTCTGAAAGAAAAATCTTGCAAGGAGGAAAAACTATATCAAAATGTCAAGTGAGAAAGCTCCAAGAGTGAGGACATACTACCTTTGGGGCTGGCGGATGGAGTGGGGGGAAGAGAGCAATCAAGAGAGCAGACAAAAGTGAGTCAATATTTTGAATTGGATGGTGGGTGGGGAGATGTTGGTACCGTTAGCCTATTTGGGAGGTCCGCGCGGAGTTTTCGCTTTCTGAGTAGAAACTTAATTTGAGGCCATGGGAATGGGCAGAGATTGCGTAGTCAGGGAGAGGCTACAGAGGTGCAAGTTCAGGTGGGCTGGTTCTGGAAGGGTCTCCAGGCCAAGCCAGGAGCTGGAAAGCCGAGGCGTATCTGCTCCGCCACCTTTGCCTCCTGTGTACAAGGCTGGATCACCCATGGGACTAAGCTCCTGCCCCTGGATGAGGAATGAGCTCCAACATCCAGAGTCCCAGGATCCCGGATTCCCAGGACCGGGAACACCTCATTTCTCCTTCCCGGCGGGCTGGCAGCAGACGGCGCATGCGCCCTGGACACACCAGCACAGGTGGGAACGGCCGGCAGGGGGCGCAGGCGCCCTGGCCGGAGCAGTCCAGGCGGGGCGCCCTCGCTGCGAAGGAGTTGAGAGCTAGGGTCGGTGGGAGAGCTGGCTAGCGAGAGGCCGCGGACAGCGGGCGGGGCCAGGGCGGGGGCGGGGCGAGGCGGTTCCGGAAGGAAGTGGTTCCGGGTCCCGTGGCCCGGCGGTGGTAGCTGTGGTACCTCTGCTGTGGGAGGCGGCGGCCCTGCGAGGGGCGAGGCCCGAGGGCCTGGCAGCGGGGCTGGCGGCGGCGGCGGCGGCGGCGGCCGGGCTGGCAGCGGCGGCGGCGGCGGGGACTTCCCGGCCGGGTGAGCGGCCCCGGGGTGCGGGCGGGGCGGGGAGGCCCCGGCCCGCAGGGAGGGCGTGTCCGTCGCCCGGGAGGGGCGGTCTTGGGGCGGTGGATGGGACGGCGGGTGGGGTGGTGGGGAGGATCCGCAGGCTGGCCTCGTACTCTCGGGGGACCGCCCCCTCCCACTGCCTGCGGCCACTGGCGCAGCGACCCAGGCACCTGCTGCCGCGGCTCTGATCCTTCCCCGTCGTCCGGCAGGCTGTGGCCCCGGCGGTTCGGAGCGACTTTCATGGGGACGGGGCGGGGGGGTGGTGTTCAGGGACCGTGCCCTTGTCCCTGAGGCGAACCCGGACGCGTAGCCTGCGGGACCTGAGCCCCGGAGACCCGGCTTTGTCCTCCGCAGGCTCTCCTGCCGCTCAGCGGCATCTTCTTCTGGTCATGTCCAGAATGAGTCCTGAAGGATGCTCTTTATCCTGCGTTGCAAAGTAAAAGTTGTGTTTTTAGAAACGTATCTTGAAAATTGGCGCATCTCCTTGTTCTTTTCTAAGGTGTATTAGGAAACTGGGCCGGTCACTGTCAGGATTGTCCTGTCGGTAAGTCAGGAGGAAAAGAAATGGGAGAGAAACTTATTCTCCCAGATATTTTCCTGCCAAGGGGCTTTTCCAGCTGCCTCCTATGTGAATGCTTTTCTTTTCTGGAACAAAGTAAAAACTACAGGTAGAAATCAGGAAGGTCTGTCTGACTTCTGGCCCAGCAACCTTTTTAGCATTTTTCTGAATGAGAACTGGGATGAATGAGACTGGAATTTGGAAAGGAAAGATTTTGGTGGGGATTCATAATGAGAGCTTTAATTTTCAGTGGTATTTTAATTGTTATGGTATGTACTGTTTATTAAATTTATTTTTTAACGGAACTTTTAAAATGGTTACTAAAACGTTCTTTTGAAAGCCCCTGCTGTTGTTTCACAGCCCCCCTTTAAAGGTTTTAGAAATATTTATATATAGAAACATTTTGTAACACATTTATTTACAAAATTTCTAAAATATGCAAAACCATCATGAAGAAGATACACTGTTTCACCAATCCAAGTTACCGGTATGAATATGGTTACTGGGTATATATCTCCATTCTCTTTCTTTGCAGAGATGAATGTATGGATTTTTCTAAAGTGGATTCTCTTTTGTAACCATTTTTTTCTGACTTCATAGCATGCCATTACATGGCTCTAATAATTTATTTAGTTGGTTATTCCATTTTTCACTACTTAAATACATTGTTGAAGAAATGTAAAATCTGCTCACACATCATTACTTCTTAGTGTACATTCCTAGATGATAGAATTGTTGGGTTTGTTTTTTTAAAATGTAAATTGCTCAGTTTCCCTCTGGAAAGGATGTGCTATTTTGCACTCCCACCAACAATCTGTGAGTGTCTTTTTCTACACCCTAGCAAAAGGCAACATTTAAAGGATTTCTACAGGATCACTTTTGGGCCATTTCTGTTCTTCTCTCCACCCAAGTACCATTATCATCTAGCTATCACTTTTTAAAAAAAATCTGTTGATAGCAATTCAGTTTCTCATCTTTTATTCCACTTTTACCAGTTTAGTAAAGAAGTGTTATCCATATAAGGCAAAGGCATCATAGAGTGAACAAGAGATTTGAACTAAGGACTTCCCTGAATTCCCGTATCTCCGATTCCTTGAACAAATCACGTAGCTTTTCTATGGGACAGTTTCCTCAACTCTACACTAGATATTATAGTGCATTTGCTTTATCTTTTTTTTTAGGGTGGTTATTTAAGGGTGAAATGGGACATTTATGGAAGGTACATTTAAGCATACTTTGTCTTGTTGCCAGTTATTGCCATATTGTAAGAATTTCAGAGCGCAAAAGCATCTTGATTTTTTAAAGTATATTTCTGAATTCAAAAAAGCCATTCTGTGATACTCTTTGCCCCTTGCTCTTTCACTTCTTAAATTTAAAGTTTTTAAAATTCTGTCCTAGATTATATTCAGAATGCTATCAGAGTTATGAAATTAGGTGAATGAATGAATCTGCACAAATACTGAAGGAGCAAATATTTAAAGGCACTATATATAAAGCTCAGGGGGACAAATGTAAAGCTAAATAAAACACAATCCGTGAGATCATGATAAATAAAACATAGTCTTTGTGCCCTACAGCTACAGAATGTTCAGGCAGCTAGAGGGCAGAAAAGCTGCTTTCCAAATTTAGACGGCAATTTTAGATGTGATGCAGGATGTCAACTATTCCCAAGTGTCCTAAAGTCCGATTCTGCTGACTGAGCATCTGCACAAATGACCAGGCAGTCTCTTCAGGGTCATCTTTCTAAAGGTAGGAATTGCAAGTTGGGGAAGTGTTAGTATTTGAGTTAGAGAATCTGGATTCTGGTTTCAGGTCCTTCACCTGGGGCAGTTTGGTTAGCTTTTTTTGAGGCTTGTTTTTGTCATCTATGAAATGGGGGGAGGCGCTAATTCCAGCTTCCTCAGAGTTTGTTGTGAGGATTAAGTGAGATAGTATTTGCAAGATACTTAGTGAACCAGGAAGTACTAGCACTCCTGTGGTCCTTCTTATTCACTGAAAACTTAACATCTTGAGGAAAGAAACTAGGTCTCTAGCAACTTTGTGTGCCTCCCCACTACTAGTCACTGGCATTTAGTAATGTTTGCTATATTAGCATAAAATATGACTGCTGATAAAAATTTAATATGGACCATTGAAGAAGGTAATATGTAAATGTAGGATAGTGAGAGAAATTAACTACATTATTTGGAGTTGTATTATGGGAATTGAAGGAGACCCTGAACTAATTGGACCCAGGTTAATCTCTACTATGACTGTCCCAGTACCAGGCACATAGTCCCTCCTTACCAACAAAAAACCTACTCCTGGGGTGCCTGGGTGGCTCAGTGGGTTAAAGCCTCTGCCTTCTACTCAGGTCACGATCTCAGGGTCCTGGGGTCGAGCCCCACATCGGGCTCGCTGCTCAACAGGGACCCTGCTTCTCCCTCTCTCTCTGCCTGCCTCTATGCCTACTTGTGATCTCTCTCTCTCTGTCAAATAAAATAAATAAAATATTAAGAAAAAAACCTACTCCCTAGACCCCTGTCACCCAGCCACAATCCACTTTTTTCCTCCTTTTCCATTCAGCCCGTTAGAAGGAGTTGCATTTTTTTGTTGTGTTTTGTTTGTTTGTTTTAAGATTTTTATTTTTAAATAATCTCTGCACCCAGTATGGTACTCGGCAACCCTGAAATCAAGAGTTGCATGGTGCACGGACTGAGCCAGTCAGGTGGCCCTAGGAACCATTAATAATTAGCTTTCTTAAGTCTTCTTACCTTCTTCCACTTTGTCCTAAAGCCATGTGTTCACATTTTTTGTTCCTTTTTGGACCTCCATGCAGCTTTTCTCATGAAAGTCTCCTTCCTTGAAATATTCTTTAGTTTATGAGATTCTGTGCTCTAGGGTTCCCTCCTTCCTCAGAGGATGTTCTTTCTCTGTCTCCTTGGCTGGTTCATCTTCCTTGAAAGGCTGATGTTCCTGTAGGCTCGATCCTTCTCATGATACACCAGGGCTGGAATGATTTATAGAGCACTGAGGCTGTCTCGTGTTTGAAGGTTTGGTAGAATTCTCCTGTGAAACCATATGGGCCTGATGGTTTTTTAGGGATATTTCCTTAATTACTTTATTTTTCTATGAAAATTGGTCTGTTTAAGCTTTCATTTCTTTTCTTTTCTTTTCTTTTTTAGCTGTAAAAACTAGGGTTTATTCATTTATTTATTTTTTGGGTTTGGGAATAGAATTTACTGATTTATCACTTACAAAAAACACCCAGTGCTCATCACAAGTGCCCTCAATACCCATCACCCACCTAGACCACCCCCCCCCCACCTCCCTTCATTACCCCCTCAGTTTGTTCTCTATCGTTAAGAGTCTCTTATGGTTTCCTTCCCCCTCTCTCTCTCCTTTTTTTTCTCCTTCCCATATATCCATCTGTTTTGTTTCCTAAGTTCCACATATGAGCAAAATGATATGGTATTTGTCTTTCTCCGATTGACTTATTTTGCTTAGCTGTTTTAGCTTTCTAACTCTAATGGGGTCAAATTTGGTAGTTTGTATTTTTCTAGCAAATTATCTCTATCATCTGGCTTTTCAAATTTATTAGGGGGAGAGCTACACAGTAATCTCTCATGATTTAAACACTTTCTTCTATTTCAATGGTTGCTTTCTCCCTCACTCTTATTTTTCTGTATTTGTGTTTCCCCCTTTTTCTTATAACACTATATAGGGGTTTTTCTATTTTATTTTTTTTTCAAAAACTACAGAATTTTATATTATTACTCAGATCTAGTTTTCTAGTCTCTGCCTCATTCTCTTCCTCTGTTTTTATCTTTATTATTCCCTTCCTTGTGCTTTCTTTTGGTTTACCTTGTTTTTTTTTAACCTTGGAAACAAATTTATTTGTATTACTTCATTTTTATTGATAAATATGTTTAGAGCAGCAAATTTTCCTTTGATCACTGCTTTAAATGTATCCCATACAATGTGATATGTAGTGTTCTCATTGTCATTACTTAAAAATCTATAATTTCAGTTATAAGATACTCAGTTATTTAATAGGAGGTTTTTAAATTTCTAGGTGGAAGAGCTTTTCTGTTATTTTTATTAGTAAATTCTAGTTTCATTATGTTATGATCAGAGGATATTTACAGTACTTCTGTTTCATGGCAGTCACTGATGTTTTCTTTGTGATGTATTATATGAGTACTTTTGGTGAATGTGGCATGGGCATGAGATAAGAATGTATATTTGTATCAGAGTGTAGAATTTGATAAATATCCTTAAGATTTCCTCTGTTGCTTATGCTGTTTAGATCTTCTGTCTCCTTATTTTTGGACCACTGAATTGTCTAATATACCACTCAGAGTACATAAAGTCTCCTGTTATTAGTGTGTTTCTGTGTCTCCTTGCATCTCAAGTAGTTTTTGTTTCATAAAGGTGGTTGCTGTGTTATACTCATGCGAATATGCGTATTTTCATGTGTTCTGTCTAAGTCATGGAGTGTGGCTTTCAGCATTAAAAAGTCTCTCTCTCTCTCTCTCTCTCTCTCTCTCTCTTTTTTTGGTCATGATGAATGCTTTAGGACTTGAATTGTTTGCCTGAATCCAGAAATGCCACCCTGCTCTTTTTTGGTTACCAATTGCCTGGTATACTTTGGCCATCATTTCATTTTTAATGTTTCAACATCATTTTGTTTTAGATGTGTCTTGTACGGCATCTTGAGTTTTGTTTTGCAAGCCAGATTGAAACTTTTTATTTTAATAGATGAGTTAAGCTCATTCGCATTTACTGTTAGGACTAATATATTTGGCCTCAACTCTTATCAGAATATTTTGTTATATTTGCTGTTTCTTTGGCTATGAGATGTATTCTTTGCTCTTTTATTGAAAAAATTGGGGGTGGTGGTATTTAGAAAGGCTTGTATTTTTGTTGTTATGGTTGACCTTTGTTGTTATAGCTTTATAAATGCCCTTACTCCCCTGGTTGTTTATTTAAACTTTTGTGTGTGTGAAAAACATACATTGTAATTCATGAAATCATAGTAGGTTAATGATAGGCAACAGTGAGATTCTTTATCTACTTGCAACTCCTCCTTATTGGAAATACTGACAGTAATACCTAGCCCCTGTAGCCAAGAGCATTAATCCATGTTCTGGTTTCCTCGGGTCTGGGTTCCTCCGATTGGCTGGTCACCCTCTTGTTCTGTGAGCTCTGACTCTGTCAGGTTCTGTGCTGAGATTGTGGCTTCTTTGTTGCAAAGGCTTTCCTGGGAAATTCTTTGCATTTGTAAATGCTGGGTTCCTATTTAGTATGAAATTTTTGTTAGTTGATTTTTTTTTCTTTTTTGGTAACATCTTTACTGAGATATAATTATACCACACGATTCATCCATTGAAAAGTGCACAATTCAGTGTTTTTTGGTAAATGCACAGTTGTGCCGCCATCACCACAGTCCAGTTTTAAAACATATTCATCATCCCCCAAGGAAACCCTGTGTCTATTCTCCTGCGTACCCCGCCACCCCACCCAGGCAACCACCAGTCTACTTTCTGTTTCTGTGGATTTGCCTATTCTGAATCTTTCATATAAATAGAGTCATACAATATGTGGTCTTTTGTAACTGGCTTCCTTCCCTTAGCATAACGATTTCAAGATTCATTCCTGTTTGACCATGTGTTAGTACTTCATTCCTTTTTATGGCCAAATAATGTTCATTTGTATGGGTATAGCACATTTTGTTTATTCACTTATCTCCAAGTGGGCAGTGGAATTGTTTCTACTTTTTAGCTATTATGACTAATGCTGCCATGAATATTTGTGTACAAGTTTTTGTGTGGACATATATTTTTATTTCTCTTGGTTGTGTATGTAGGAGTAGAATTGTTGAGTCAGTATGGTAACTCAGTTTAATTTTTTTTTTTTAAGATTTATTTATTTATTTTGAGAGAGAGAGAGCAGGAGTGGGAGGGGCAGAGAAGAGGGAGAGAGAATCCCAAGCAGACTCTGCACTAAGCGTGGAGCCTTACATGGAGCTTGATCTCACGACCCTGAGCTTACGACCTGAGCCCACACCAAGAGTTGGACACCGACCCGACTGCATCCCTCAGGTGCCCCTGTGTAATTTTTTTAAAGATTTTTTTTTTTTTTTAGATTTTATTTGTTTATTTGAGAGAGGGGGAGGTAGGGAGAGAGCTAGAGAGCATGAGTTGGGGGAAAAACAGAGGGAAAGGAACAGGCTCTGTGCTGAGAGTGGAGCCCAACACAGGGATCTATCCCACGACCCTGAGATCATGACCTGAACTGAAACCCAGAGTTGGACACTCAACCAACTGGGCCACCCAGGTGCCGCTCTGTGTTTAATTTTTTAAGGAATTGCCAGACTGTTTTCCCAAGCTGCTTCATCATTTTACACTCCCCCCAGCAAAGTATGAGGCTTCCCTTATCTCTCATCCTTTCAGCACTTGTTATAGGTATCTAGTTGGTGTGAAGTGGTATCTCTCATAATTTTGATTTGTATCTCCATAATGATTGATGATGTTGAACATCTTTTTATGTGCTTGTTGAGCATCTGTATGCCTTCTCTGGGGAAATGTTGATTCAGCTCTTTTGCCCATTTTTTAATTGGGTTGGCCTTTATTATTGAATTATAAGAGGGTTTTTTTGGTATGTTCTAGATACAATCCTTTATCCAATATGATTTACAAAAACTTTTCTCCCATTCTGTGGGGTTCCTTTTTGCTTTTTTTTCTTTTTGCTTCTTCGATAATATCCTTTACAGTGTAAATGTTTTAAAATTTGATGATGCCTGATTTATCTATTTTTTCTCCTGTTGCCTGTATTTTTAATGTAATATTTGATCCAGGGTCACAAAGATTATTTACCTTTATGTTTTCCTCTCAGAGTATTAGCTCTCACATTTAGATCTTTGATGCATTTTCAGTTAATTTTTGTATATGGTGTGAGGTAGGGTTGAACTTTATTGTTTTGCTTGTGGATATGCAGTTGTCCCAACACTGTGTGTTGATTTCTCTAACCTCTTACTATCTGATTTACCAGTTTTCCCCCTTCAGTATACTTTAAACATCTATTGCCTATGTAACATTGAACTTTTACCATTATTTTCTTTTCCTGTCTCTTCTCCCATTTTTTAGTTGTAGTTTTTCTACTTTGACAGTGTGCTGCAATTTTACGTTAATCTTTCACCTTCATCCTCTTTCTTTTAATGTCTTATATGTACATTTACTTATTTTTTAATGCTCACCATTGGTCCTTTACTGACATATTTTCACACATAGTTTGATTGGCTAAAACTCATCCTCTGTCTGGTAGATTTCTCAGAAAGGACTAGTTAAGTACAGAAATGCCCTATATTCTTGTATGCTGAAAACTTTTTTCTTTAACTTTGGTATTTGAAAGCTTGACTGATAAAAAAAAAATCCTTGGTTCACACTTACTTTCACTGATTTTATTTTATTTTTTTATACTAAATGCTGACCCATTGTTGCCTTGCTTTGTATGTTAGTTTTGAAATACCTGATGCTTGTCTACTTCTTTTGGATTTATAAGTTATTTATTCTTTTTACCTAGAGGTCTTGAGGACTTTATTTTTTTAAAAAGATTTTGTTTATTTTTTTGAGAGAGAGAGAGAAAGTGTGAGAGCACAAGTGGGGGGAGGGGCAGAGGGAGTGAGAATCTCAAGCTGACTCTGTGCCCAGCATAGAGCTTTATGCAGGGCTTGATTCCATGACCCTGAGATCATAATGGGGGCTGAAACCAAGAGTCAGATGCTTAACGGACTGAGCCACGCAGGCAGCCTGAGGATTTTATCTTTATCTTTGAAATCAAATAGTTTTTACTAGACCATGTTTCAGAGTTGATTGTTTTAGGTTAATCTTCCCAGGTATCCCGTGAGCCCTTCATTGAATAGACTCAGGTATTTTACCATTTCTGAAAAGTTTTCCCTCCCTCCCTTCCTTCCTTCCTCCCTCCCTCCCTCCCTCCCTCTGTCCCTCCCTCCTTCCCTCCTTCCTTCCTCCCTCCCTCCATCCCTCCCTCTGTCCCTCCCTCCTTTCCTCCCTTCTTTGCTCTCTCCTTCCTTCCTCCCTCCCTCCGTCTGTCCCTCCCTCCCTCTTTCCCTTCTTTGCTCTCTCCTTCCTTCCTCCCTCCCTCCTTCTGTCCCTCCCTCCCTCCCTCCCTCTGTCCCTCCCTCCCTTCCTCCCTTCTCTCCCTCCTTCCTTCCTTCCTCCCTCTGTCCCTCCCTCCCTTCCTCCCTTCTCTCCCTCCTTCCTTCCTCCTTCCCTCCTTCCTTCCTCCCTTCCTCCCTCCCTCCCTTCCTTCCTTTTGAGAGAGAGAGAGAGAGTGTGTGTGCATGCATGAGCAGTGGGGGAGGGGCACAGGGAGCGGGAGAGAGAATCTTAAGCAAACTCCATGTCCGGCATGGAGCCAGACATGGTGCTCAGTCTCACAACCCTGAGATTATGATCTGAGCCAATATCAAGAGTCGGATGCTTAAGTGACTGAACCACCAAGGCGTCCCTGGAAAGTTTTCCTGAATTTTAGTTTAAATATTAGTTTATTTCCATTGTTTTGTTATTCTTCTCAGAGACTACAGTAATACAAATATTATTCCTTCTTTACCTCTCTTCTAGTTCTACTACTTTCACTCTGACTCAATCTCTGTCTCACTCATTCACTCGCTCACTCATACACTCACTCATCATTTTCATTTTTTTTGGTTGTTTTCCTGCTTTTCTTTGCTGTCCCTTAGTACATTTTCATTTGAGTTTATTCTCCTTTGGACACCTTGTAGTTTATCTTCATTTCTGAGATAATTTAGTCTTTTTTTTCCCATTTTTTTCCTCTGAGTTCAGTTAACTTTTCTTCTGTCATTTCACTGTTTTTTTTTTTTTTTAAAGATTTTATTTATTTGTCAGAGAGAGAGAGAGAGCACAAGCAGGCAGAGTGGCAGGCAGAGGTAGAGGGAGAAGCAGGCTCCCCGCAGAGCAGGGAGCCCGATGTGGGACTTGATCCCAGGACCCTGGGATCATGACCTGAGCCGAAAGCAGCCGCTCAAGCAACTGAGCCACCCAGGCGTCCCTTCACTGTTTTTTTTTTTAATTTATTTCTGTTCTTAGTTATTAAGTTTCTTTTTCTTTTTTTTTTTTTAAGATTTTATTTATTTATTTGACACAGAGAGAGAGATCACAAGTAGGCAGAGAGGCAGGCAGAGAGAGAGAGAGGAGAAAGCAGGCTCCCTGCTGAGCAGAGAGCCCGATGTGGGGCTCGATCCCAGGACCCTGAGATCATGACCTGAGCCCAAGGCAGAGGCTTTAACCCGCTGAGCCACCCAGGCACCCCAGTTATTAAGTTTCTGATTCATGGTGAGGTTTTTAAAAAATATATCCTTAAATGCTATTGGAGATTTTTAATTCTGCTTGGATTATAGACTTAGAGTTTTCTTCTGCTTCCTGTTTTTTGGGGGAGGAATTTTCCTCAGTTGAGGAATTCTCTTTTTTTAACTTTCTTGTAAACACACGGAAATCATTAGACTTTAAAAATTATGCAAATCTCATGAGTGTGAAATGATATCTTATTGTTTTAATTTTGTCTTCCTGGTTAGGTATGGTTGAGTATCTTTTCAGTTTATTGGACATTTATGTTTCCTTTTTATTGTAAACTCAGAGGATAGAGCTGCCATTTATTGAGGTGGGACAGAGACCATAGGAGGAGCAGATTTTGGAGGAAAGTCAGGAGTTTGCTCCTGGGATATTTACAGAATCCAGTAGGTTGTTGGATATGTAAGACTACAGTACAGAGGATAAGTGAGAGCTGGAGATATAAATTTGGGTGTTGTTAGTTTATAAAGAGTATTAAAAGCCATGAGACTGAATGAGAGTGTATACTAGGGGAAAAGTGTAGACAGTGAGAGGTCCAAAGATTGAAGTCACTATTTAGAGGACAGCTGGCTTCACTATTTAGGGGTCAGAGTGGTGAAGGGGGAGATGAAGAGAAACCAGCAAAGGAAACAGAAGGAATTGTTAGAGGTAGGAGGAAAACCAGGAAAGTATAGTATTCTGTAATTCATGTGAAAAAAAGGTTTTTGGAAGGAAGGTATGATTGATTGACTGGCAAGTGCTACTGGTAGGTCCAGGATAAGGAGGAGAAATAACCATTGGATTTAGTGACATAAATTTGATTAGTGATGTTGACTAGAGCAGTTTTGTGCAGTGGTGGATTAGAAGGCCAAATTGGGGGGGCGCCTGGGTGGCTCAGTGGATTAAAGCCTCTGCCTTCTACTCAGGTCATGATCTCAGGGTCCTGGGATCGGGCCCCGCATCGCATTGGGCTCTCTGCTCAGCGAGGAGCCTGCTTCCCCCTCCCTCTCTGCCTGCCTCTCTGCCTACTTGTGATCTCTCTCTCTCTCTGTCAAATAAATAAATAAAATCTTAAAAAAAAAAAAAAGAAGGCCAAATTTGTGAGGGGCCAAGCAAGAATTGGAGAGAATGTTGATGGTGTACAGGCAGCCCTTTGAGGAATGTATGGTGGTTATAAATGGAGAGAGAAGGTGGTAGCCCCAGGAGGGTGTGGTTCTGGAGAGTTGTGAGCTTCACAGGAGGAAGGCTGAGTGGTGATGGGAAGGATCTACTGACGAGGGGGGAGTGTTGTGGGAGGAAGAAGAGAATTGCTGGAGCTGGGCCTTTCCCTTGAGCGAGGGGACGCGTCCAGTGCTGTCCTGGTAGAGCTGGCCTCTTTTGGCACCTCATCTTCTTCAGCATCTGCCTGGGAGGATAGGTCTTGCTGGCTCATCATCTGGCTGTGTTTAAGGGCAGAAGGGTTCGTTTACTACCCCTGGGCATGTCCAGTTCATCTGGACGTAGCAGCATAAACAAATTTATCTACCGTTCTTGACATCCCCTTCTCCATGGTCACAAACCCTGCTGGTGTTTCAGTCTTTTCTCTCTTCGTGTCCTGAAGCTGGTTCCTTTTATTAATTTTGCTAGTCACAAATAAATTACTTTAAATCAGAGATTGGCAAGCTTTATCTGTAAAGAACCCGATAGTAAACATTTTAGGTTTTGTGTTCCACAGTTTCTGTTACATATTCTCCTCCTCTTCCTCCTCCTCTACCTCAAACAACAACAACAACCCTTTAAAAATGTAAAAACTACTCTTAGGTTTTTACTCTATGATTTTAAATGAACTTTCCTCCTCTCTTATCCATTAAGCCCCTGAGCCAGTACTTTTCATTACTAGCAGATGTGCACTAAGCAGTAGCAAACAAAGTTAACTTTTTAAAAAAGTTTTACTGAGATGTAATTTGCAGATTTAAAGTGTGCAATTCAGTGGTTTTTAGTATGTTCACAGAGTTGTGCAACCATCTTCATAACATCTGATCTAATTTTTTTTTTTAAGATTTTATTTATTTATTTATTTATTAGAGAGCGAGAGACTGAGAATGAGAGGGGAGAAGGTCAGAGGGAGAAGCAGACTTTCCCGCAGAGCCGGGAGTCCGATATGGGACTCGATCCCGGAACTCCGGGATCATGACCTGAGCCGAAGGCAGTTGCTCAACCAACTGAGCCACCCAGGCGCCCTGATCTAATTTTTTCAGAGTGTTTTTTATCACCCCAAAGCTAACTTTTTTTATAGCTTCGAGGTATAAGTTATATGCAATAAAATGCACCCATTTTCAAGTGAGTAGTTTGAATTTTAATAACGCTAATTTTAATACATTAAAGGGGGAGAGGGAGAGGGAGAAGCAGACTCACCTGCTGAGCATGGAGCCCGACGAAGGGCTTGATCCCAGGACCCTGGGTTTATGACGCAAGCTGAAGACAGATGCCCAACTGACTGAGCCACCCAGGTGCCCCTGAGTAATACTGTTTTTAATTACACAGTTAGTAAATCTTATTTTCTCCCAAGTCACCCCCACCTTTTCCTTTAAGCCAGTAGTTCTATATTCCTTGAACCAACAGCATCCATATCACTTGGGAACCTCACAGAAGTAAGTCCTGCCTTGGGGGTAGGGTCCAGCAATCTCTGTTTTAACAGGCCGTTCAAATGATTCTATTGCACACTGAAGTTTGAGAGCCACTACTCTAAAGGCTATTGTGTGAAATGCTGGGCTATGGGTTATGAGCATGTTCAACTTTAAATGGGTACTGTCAGCTCCTTCCAAACTGGTTAATTCTCATGTACACTCCCTAGCACTGTATGAGAGTCTGTTGTTCCACATCTTATGACCACAGGTCATTAGAATTTTGTGTTCCGTGATAAGTTGTTTGGAGTCTTTTGCTTATTGAAACAAACAGAGTTATATAAACAAATAATCACAGTGTATTCAAATAATCTTAGAATAAGCTCAGAGTTCCCAAGAAAAAAACTCGGGGAGAATAAGATAGTCAAGGAAAGAATCCCGGGGGAGATAATGATGAAGCAGCCCTGAAAGAATAGAGATTTGTCAAGCAGAATGAGAGAAGGCCATCTATGTGGTAGGGGAAGCATGGCCTGAACAGGGAGAGAGAGAGAGAGAGAGAGAGCAAGCGAGCACGAATTTGGGGAGGGGCAGAGGCAGAGGGAGAAGCAGACTCCCCGCTGATCAGGGGCCTGACGTGGGGCTCCATCCCAGGACCCTGGGATCATGACCTGAGTTGAAGTCAGAAGCTTAACCAACTGAACCACCCGGGCGCCCCAGATATATATGTTTTAAATTTGTTTAATCTTTTATTGATTCCTGGCCATTAGGGTTATAACTAGTTATAGTGTTGAAGTGGTGTTTTTTTCCCTTTCCTATTATAAATAAAGCTAATATTAAACATCTTAGTATATATAGCTGATTTTTTCCTTTTAAATTATTATCTTAGAGGAATAAGTTTAAACTGAAATTATTAGATGAAAAGAAAGTAGGCATGATTAGTTTCATCATTTCTTACATATTTCAAGATTACCCATCATTAGGGAAATACAAATCAAAACCATGAAGTACCACTTCAACCCACTAGAATGGCTATAATCAGAAAGTCAGACAGTAGCAAATGTTGGTGAGGATGTGGAAAAATGGGAATCCTCATACATTGCTGGTGGGAATATAAAATGATGTAGCTCCTTTGGAAAAGTTTCTCAGTGTCTCTAAAAGTTAAACATAAGGAACTCTGGCTGGTTTAGTTGGTTAAGCATCTGACTCTTGATCTCAGCTCGGGGTTGTGAGTTCAAGCTCCACATTGGGCTCCATGCTGGGTATGGTGCCTACTTAAAAAATAATAATAATAAAAGTTAAATATACAGTTGCCATATGACCCAGCAAGTCCACTCCTAGGTATATACCCAAGAGAAAGAGAAAGAGAAATAGAAACATATGTCCACACACAAAAGGATACACAAATGTTCATAGGAGCATTGTTCATAATAACCAAAACTATAGAAATAACCCAGATGTCCACTGGGAGAGGAATAAATAAATAAAATGTGCCATAAAAAGAATGAAGTACTGATATATGGTAAAACAGGGATGACCCTTGAAAACGTTATGGTAAGGGAAAGAAACCAGTCACAAAATTTATATTGTATGAGTCCATTTATATGAAAGGTCCAGAATAGGCAAATCCATAGAACGAGAAAGCAGATTAGTGGTTGTCAGGGGCTGATTACAGGAGGGAAGGAAAGGGGAGCAGCTGCTAATGGGGTTTCTTTTAAAGGAGATGAAAATGTTCTCAAATTAGATTGTGGTATTGATTGTACATCTCTGTGAATATACTAAAAAACATTGAATTGTACCCTTAAATGAGTGAATTCTATGGTATGCGAATTATATCTCTAAACAAATGTTTTTCAAAAAAAAATAAAAAATAAAATGGAAGGGTACCTGGCTGACTCAGTCAGTAGAGTATGCAACTTCTGATCTTGAGGTCATGAGCTCAAGCCCCACATTGGGCATATAGCTTACTTAAAAAAAATAAAAATTAAGAAATGAATAAAATGGAAAAAATATATTATCCTCCAGACGAATTATCCTTTTTCATCATCACCAGCAATGAAGAGCACTCAGAATGGCGCCTGGCGCACAGCAACTGCTAAATAAGTGTTCCAGAAAGAGGAAATCCTTACCCAGAACCAGATATTGGTGTCATCCCCCCTCACCAAACTTGGGATTTTAATTTTTGTTCAGCTTTGTAGGTATGAACTGATACCCAAAGCTTCTTAAGTTATAAATTCCCTCAGTAGAATGTAAACTGCAGAAGACAGGAATTTTTCCCTATTTCTGTTCATTGCTGTATCCCCAGAACAGTGGCTGGCAAATAGTAACTCAGTAATATTTGTTGAAGAAATGCATTTTGATAGTTTTAATGAGAGAATTTTCCCATTTAGTTAGTGTATAATTTCATAGTACCTCTGAACTAGCCTCAATTTCTTTTTGTTAAGAGGCACTGTATAAATAAATGAATTGCATTGAATGTCCCTCTGGTGAGTGATGTGGTTCAAGTCCTTTAGCCTTATATACTTTTACTTTCTTCTGAAATTCATTGTAACACTAGTTTGCAGATGTTTGATTATGTGGACTCCCTTTTTAAACAAGTGTCCACATAATAATAGTTGTGCTTTTTGTATCAGTCAATGGAAAAACTACATAGTTACAAGAAACCACTTATATTTTAACAATGACCATGCTATCTTAGAAATCTCTAAAATAGAGGTTATAATATTTGAGATACATACTTACTCATTCCCTAGTCTGTGCTTGGTGGCTCCATGTATTATTCATGGATCCATGGCAGTAATTTTGAAAGTCACCAGTAGTTTAGGGCCTATAAGTTGGGAACTACTTAATTATAGTATCAGAACTAAGGAGGATTACTGAAATGTAAACAATAAATAGTATAAAAGATTATACCGTAATCACATGTTTAAAAAATTTGGTTCCTAAAGTCATTAGCTTCTTTTAAAGACTTAATATTTTAAAAATCAAGTTTATATAACTTTTAAAATGTATTTATTTGACATTTGTTTTACAAAAAAATAAAAAGCAAACTTAATGTTTAATCATACTTAATGAAGTTTTGGTTTATTTACCTGGTGGAAGTTAGGTAGCAATTTAGTACTATAATTAGGTATTGTGATTCTTATTATCCAGCAATTTAAAAAGCAGGATGTATCATCAAGTAGCCCTGAACATTTTGACTGTGATTATATGAAGTATTTTTGTACATGGTGAAAGATAGGAAAGTAGTAGTGGTTCAGATAGAGGAGTTCTGGGTAAAGATTTCCTCTTTCTGGAACACTTATTTAGCAGTTGCTGTGTGCCAGGCGCCATTCTTAGCGCTCCTCGTGACAACTCAGGGATCATCACACTACAATGTGTTTGGCTTTTGGGGCCTGTTTTGAGGTTTAATGGTTTATTTATTTTTTTTTTTTAATTTGAGCTAAGAATGGTTTAATTTTTTAAAAAAAATTTTAAAGATTTTTATTTAAAAAAATAAAAGATTTTTATTTATTTATTTGACAGAGAGAGAGAAAGCAAGAGAGGGAACACAAGCAGAAGGAGTGGGAGAGGGAAAAGCGGAATCCCTGCTGAGCAGGGAGCCTGATGAAGGGCTTGATCCCAGGACCCTGGGATCATGACCTGAGCCAAAGACAGAGGCTTAATGACTGAGCCACCCAGGTGCCCCTGGTTTAATATTTTTAAAGAGCTGTTTTTAAAAAAAGAAGAAAGAGACGAAGTAAAGACCTGATATGGCCGCAAAGCCAACTCTCTGGCCCTCTATAGGACAAGGTTGCTGACCCCTGATTTGGTTCATTCTATCCTCACAACATTCCAATAAGGTAGATTCTATTATTATCATCCCCATTTTACAGTTGAGGAAACTGAGACACGGAGAACTTAAGTAATTTTTTTGTTGCTGGTATTCACTGCTTTTAGAGTGGATTGCAGGCTCTTTCTGTAAACTTACTAATACTTTGTTTCTTTGCAGTGTAAAAGTGGATAGTGGCTCAATTGTCAAAAGATGGCACGGTCACGCTCTCGATCCCCCAGGTGGAAACACAGGTGAGCAATTCTTAGTTTAATAAACTTGGGTTGGGATGTGCCTTGACTTTCAAGTTCACTGGTACTGTTAAGAACCTATTTTAATAAGCTCATGGGACCTGGCTACTCACAGTAGGTACTTTACAGTGTTAGAGGTTATATTTTGAGATTCTGAAAGCTGACAGCTTTCTTTAATTATGGCTAGCAGCTTGAATTAATCCATAATAAAAAGAAATGCAGTGGCCACAGCAAGGAAGAGTGAGAAACATCTTTCAGTGTTACATTTTTTTGCACCAGTAAGTGGTTTAGAACTCTTGAGTGTTTTTTTTTTTTTTCATAATCAATATCTTTGAAAAAATTGGGAGTTAGAAATCAGGAGTTACCTATTTCTTCTTCATAGCAGAATAATAGAGTTTTGAATAACTCACTTGTAGTTCAACTTTCTTCTTTCCTGGTTGGCAGTATCGATAGTATATGCATATATTTAGATTGGAACAGTTCAACCAGTATTTACTGCATTCCTGCTCCAGGTTCTAGGGCTACAAAGACAGTATGACATCTTCTGGAGCCTCAGCAAGCATGCAGACTGGCTGGGAGATAGGCACCACAGTTCGCTATGATACTATGGGTTAAGTGCAGTGCTACTGATTGGGACAGATATTCTGAATCCACAGAGAAGGGATAATTCTACTTTTATGGAGGGAAAAAGGGGATAGTAAGAAAGTCTTTAAAGAAGAGATGAAATTTTAGCTGGCCATTTAAGGACGGGTAGAATTTGTACAGGCAGAAACCAAAAAGAAAAGTATTCCAGGGGCGCCTGGGTGGCTCAGTGGGTTAAAACCTCTGCCTTAGGTTGGGTCATGATCTCAGGGTCCTGGGATCGAGCCCCCCACCGGGCTCTCTGCTCAGCGGGGAGCCTGCTTCCCCCTCTCTCTCTGCCTGCCTCTCTGCCTACTTGTGATCTTTCTCTCTCTGTGTCAAATAAATAAATAAAACCTTTAAAAAAAAAAAGAAAAAGAAAAGTATTCCAGTTGGGCGTGGGCAACAGGAGCAACGGCACAGAGCTATGAAAGTGACTAGTACATTCTAGGACTTTAAAAAGGACTATAATTACATATATAAAAAGCAGACCAAAACTTTTCATGTTAATATGACTTGGGCATTGTGCTTGTTCACTATGGTTCTATAATAATGATTCAATCATTTCTTTAACAGTTTTTGTTTTGTAATTTGCAAGACCAAGTTGTAACAGGAAGGAGCTTCAGGAAGAAAGGGGAATGTAAACATGAATGATTTTAATATGAAGGGCATCACAGAGGATTGTGATAGGCCCCGATGAAGGGGCACAGAAGACCTGCCAGACTTAGTGCCTGATTTCCAGATTCCTTCTTAGGACTCTTTGCCAAAAACCGTTAAGTGTCTGATATTTTACATTACTTGCAAGCTAACACATTAGCCTGCCACGGGGCAGTTCTGCATCAGAGACAAAGGCCTTTATGACTCGTGGTATGGTAGGTAGCCTGGGCATCGTGTTCCTGTGTTTCCCTTAGTCCCATGTCTCCTGAGGGTGGGAGCTGCAGAGCAAAGCCCTGCGGTGTCCACACAGCTGAGGAACCCAGGCCTCATCAGGGCCTACAAGCAAACCCAGCCAGCCTTTGGCTTGGAGGAGCCATAGCCTGGATAGCAAACAAATCGGTCCTCTTTTCCCGAGGGAGGCCCTATCTCCATCGTCCCAGGCTGCAGTGTCTTGGCACAGAAGCCGTCAGTTCCTCTGCCTACAGTGCAGAAGGCAAGAGACCCATGGAGAATTGTCTCCCCACAGACTCCTCAGATCTCTTTTATTTCTTTAGGAGAATTGAAAATGATAGTAACCATTCCAGCAATCTCCTTCAAAAAAAAAATCCCCTGATGTGAAATATAATAACAAACATTATGAGGAAAAGATTAAAGTAAGAGATTGAGTATTTCATCCAGTCTGGAAGACCTCTGTCTCTGGCTGCCAACTTTTCTCCTTAGCGATGGACGAGGTGCACTCTTCCAGAAGGTCCTCAGAGGCTCTGCTTGCTTCTTCCTGAGGGGCTGCCAGCTGGATGACAGAGTTCCTTCTTCAGCTAAATAATGCACTTGCTAGTACGTCTAGCTTGGTGACTCCAGAGGGAGATATTGCCAAAGTCTAGGATCTAAATCCCAGTATGAACATGAGGAGGATAATTCTGCTTCATTTCTCGTAAGGAGGACACACATGTGTCACCAAATGGAAAGGGTCTGACTTGTGGTTGCTCCGACTCCCTGGCAGCTTCTGAAGGTGGGCAGTAACAAAAGCTGCTAGCGTAGCTGCCTTGTTGATTAGAAGACATGAAACCCTCAGAGACGAGATTGGGAAATTGGACAGGTTAGATGGGAGGAAAAGGCCCCAGGTACAAAATTGAACTTTATTGTATTCCAGATAGTGGTGTTCTTTGCCCTGAAAGTCTAGGCAACTCAGACTAGTTTTCCTGGATATAGGAGCCTTCTTCCTCCTCCATGGGAATGAAGTCTTGATGTTGGCAATTTTGAGGTACTAGGGAAGGCGGTCACAGAGAAGCTGTGCTGCTCCTGGGGAGCGTAATGGCTCCGTTAAAGCCCACATTCACCGAAGGTAGCAGCTCGATTTCAACAGCACGTAGAAGGGAGCAGGTCTGGGAAAGAAAAGCAATTTATCTATGTTAGTGGTATTTATGGAGGGCCTAAGTATGAAATTCAAGTCTTAATGCCTTCTTTCCCCTCCCACTCCACACACTAAGTATGTAGTTTTTTGCCCCTTGATATAGCCTCAGTAGAAAGAATAGTTACTCAACTGCGGAAACTGTGAGGTCAGTTTTGAGTCTGAGTTCGGGTTTATTTTGGTATCATAAACTCTTAGAATCTAATTTAATTTCAGAGGTTATGTTCAGTTTCTCACAGACTCTCCTACATATTTATCGGTGTGAATCTAGCCTTCCGGTTGCTTGTTTCTTCCCTGACTGTTGAACCTGAGACAAGCTTTTGCAGACTGGCTCTTTTGCCCAAACTTTGCTGTTGGCAGTCTTCCAAAATGGATCTTACTGTGTACCTAACTGGTCCTCCTCCAGCAGGATGGGTGTGCCCAGCCCATTTCGATATGCACATGGGATACATTTGTTCCGATGGAAAGAATATGCTTGCTGAATTGGCCAGAACAGTAATCAGACACCCAAATGGACAATTTAGAATACAGATATAGCAAATTGATGAATTTGATATGAGTGGAAGAAGCAGTGGAAAGCAGATGTCTTATTTAGGTAGTTCATAGTAAGATAAACTTTATCATTTTTAAATGGACTGAACTTTTCTGTTTGTTCACATAGGTCTTTATCACCAGTACCTAGAAATTCTGAACACTACAAGCAAAGACATTCTCATGGGCATTATGGCTGTGAATATAGGAAGGATCCAAAAAGACCCATCACTTGGCGAATGGACAGTGAGAAACATGGACAGAGTAAACCAAGGATTCCTTCTCGTGGAAATGTGCATTACCGATCTTATGAACATAGATCACCTTCCCCAAATCTAAGAAGAGACTCTTTAGAAAATGTTTATACTTATAAGCCCTACCGAGCACACTTGTCAGGAAGATGGGATGGTAACAGAAGATCTCACTATATGCCCAAATACTCAGAAGGTGTACCGTACAAAGAGCACCAGAGGAATTGTTATTCCCAGAAAGGAGAAGGAAGGTATAATCCTGATGACCACAGAGTCAGAGGAAGTGGAAAAGGAGGGAAACCGCCTCAGAGGTCAATAGCAGATTCTTCTAGGTTTGAAGGAAAGTGGCATGAAGATGAGTTGAGGCACCAGAGGATACAAGATGAAAACTATTCTCAATCATTTAGAAGAGGCTCTGAAGACTTTGAGAAAAGGAGCTCTTTTCAGAAGAGGTATAGGAAAACATTAAACCTGGGTAATTTGGGATAAAGCCTCAAGTGCAAAAGTCTGTTTACTTTATGGTTGAAGAGAACCACCTTGAAAAGCTTTTGTCTAAAAAGATAAAAAGCATTGTAATGTAATTGTGGTCTACTGGTAGTAATGAAGTATTTATTTTTAGAGTAAATCATGTAGATGGCTAGAATTGTAACAAAAGATGATATTTTCCTCTTTTGCTACCTTGTGCCTCTATGAGTTGGCTTGAGGGATTATAGTTAACTTGCCACCGTGTTCTGCATTTAAAGCCATGCTGCCCAACATTCCACACATATAAATTCTCACTTTCTTCTCTCTAGTGCAAGTGTAAACTGCTTTATGTCAACACAGGTATCCTGAGGATCGTGATTTCAGAAAATATGGACACACATCAAAAAGACCTAAAGATGTGGAGAGGTATGAAAACAGAGAGCCTGCCAGGAGCCCACAGTGGAAGTTCGGGCATTCTCTTCCATCTTACCAAGAGAAGAGAGAGCAGCGGAACCTTGGACCCCACACTCATCGACGTGCTCAGAGGGAACCGCTGGAGACCAGTTCAACAGCCAGGGTATCCTGTGACTATCGCCACAAACGTCGTAAGACCTCAGGTGAGGACCAGGACTTTCCAGATGGAAGAATTCAGAAGTACTCTAAGGAGGAAGATAGAAAGTCCAGTTCTCAAAAAGGCCCTGAAAATAGACAGTCCATTTGTTTTAATGCTGGAAGAGGGAGAGAGACTGAAGGTGGGCAAGTGAAAGAACCTTCCAAACCATCTAAGAAAGACTGCACTGACTGCACTGCCTCTACGCATTCAAGTAAAAGTGATGTTGGCTTGAGACCCTGCGGTGACAAACAGAAGGAGAAAGGAAAGAAAGAAGGGGATGGCCGAAAAGAGAGCGACTCTTCTAGTAACCAACTTGATAAAAGTAAACTTTCCAATGTGAAACCTTCATCTGCCAGTCTTAGGAAGAAATCACTTACTATTAAAATAGATGTGAAGAAAACACTAGATACATCCAGGTATTGTTTTTGTTTTTTCTTAGCGCTATTTAAGAAAAATATCTGTTTCCACCACCTTTATTTGGAGCTTTGAAAATGGAATTAATGGTGCGTTTAGATTCCAAAGAGTGGGGAGGGATTGCCTGGATTTTTCATAGAAGCCCTGTGATGAGGTAAATCCCACGATTAGTAATACGAGTGATCTCATATCTGCTGGTTTCCACATCGTATCTAAAGATACTTTCTGGGTGCAGGGCACTCTATGGAGTTGTTCCTCTTCATGACTTTATGTGTTTTTATGCTGCTAGATTTTTTGTAGCCAGGGATAGGCTGAATGGAGTTCAAGGAGACCTATTTCTTGCTCAGTTTCCCAGAGCCTGTTTTCTCTGTTGCCTCATATCCAGAGAATTTTTGATTTGGAAGGGCCATTCACTGGCCCCAATTTTATAGAGGAGGAAAGCAAGGCCTTGAGAGAAGAAGCCACTTGTCTAAATCAGAGCACCTGCAGCTCAAGGAGGCAGGTGACCTAACGTGGTTCTTGCTGCCATCTCAAAACAGTTGGTGCTCAGCCAACTAGATGCTCCTAGGTAGAGGAAATTAGGCTAGAGTCTAGAAAGAGACCTATTTATAAGACATTCACTTTAGCTCTTAATGATTCTTTAAGAAAACGTATACTACCCAACAGTAGGTTATAGTCTGCTAAAGTGGCTTGCATGCTTTGTTCCATTATGCATATTACCTCTGTTTATGGATTCTGGAAATAATAAGGCCTTGCAGTTGGCTATATCACTAAGTCTGTTCATTACCTTAAGACACTACCAGCATGTGAATTAAAAATGTGATGGGCCATGCTGATTTGGTGCATTTATGTTCACAGTTCACTCATACTTGTATTGCAGTCAGAAATAAGATGAAATAGGGGCACCTGGGTGGCTCAGTGGGTTAAAGCCTCTGCCTTCGGCTCAGGTCATGATCTCAGGGTCCTGGGATCGAGCCCCGCATCAGGCTCTCTGCTTAGCAGGGAGCCTACTTGCCCCTCTCTCTCTGCCTGTCTCTTTGCCTACTTGTGATCTCTCTCTCTGTCTGTCAAATAAATAAATAAAATCTTAAAAAAAAAATAAGATGAAACAAAATCTAAGGTCAGAATGTGATAGGGAGGGAAGTAAACCCACAGTCTCTCTCTCTCTCTCTTTTTTTTAAACAAATATATTTTGTTCCTTTTCTTAAAGTTAGATATGGCCGTCTCCTTCCCTTATATTCATTGTGCTTACAAAAATGTAAAATATTCATATGTATACTTATATGTGCACAGAAAGCACTTACAAATATGATTACATTGTAGAAAGTTGGACACATAAAAGGAGGAAATCACCCATAATTCTACCCTAGGACAGTTTTATTAATATTTTAGTACAGCTCCTTTTGTTATTTTTTCTGTGTATATTTTTACATGGTTGTCATAATACTATATTCATAATTTTGTATCCCATTTCATATGATAAGTCTTAAATCATCTTGTACTATTATATTTCCTGCTAGTTCTTAACCTTAAGAGCACAAAAGCTGCTGTAAGCATCAACTTTAAGGATGTTCCCTCAAGCTTTTTTCTTTCTAACATTACACTATGAAAATATTCGAACACACATAAAAATTGAAAGAACTATACAGTAAATCCTATATACCCACCACTGAGCATCTAAATTAATATTTTACTCTAGACTTTCATAATCAATTTCTGTCATCCATCAGTCATTCCATCCTATTTTTTCTATACATTTCAAAGTGAATTGTAGATATCAGTACACTCCCCTTTAAATACTTTAGTATTTCATTTTTATTTACAGGTTTTTCCTTCGGAGGCACTATTGCATACAATTACAAAAATCTTAAATTTTTTAATAGAAGTAATGATACCCCCATATTTAATAATGATGTTAAAAAGAATTAGTTAACTTATTCTTTAATTAATTAACTTAAAAGAGAATTAATAAATTGGCTTAACACTTTTAGAGAATGCTAGAAATACCAATTTTGAAGGATTTCACTGTAATGGACCTCATTGGAAGTATTGAACACAGTTAATTTTATAATTGGAAGAAGAAATGGAAGCTTGATTTTCATCACGTATCACAAAAATGAGCTTCCTAAAATTGAAGCTGCTGTGTCTTTTCTTTTGAATTTATAAATCATAATTTTGTGAAATTCATGACCTGTCAGCACGTGTTTGAATTACCTGACAAGGACCTGTAGGATGGCTTGTGTTTTAGAGCTAACACCGCAAATCCTTCCTTTTCAAAGACCTGAAGAATAAATAACTTTATAAATGTGTGCATCCTGTGGTATGATAAAGCATGGTCAACAAAATCTTTCTCTCTGATGATAATTATTTATTGATGAATGGTTAAGTTGTAGAAGAGTTTTGTGGGGCTGGATTTAATTATGTATAGACTGATGAAGTATCCATAAAACAAAGGCAGTTAATGCCCTCAACAGTCATGTTCTCAACTATTGATATAACTTGGATTTTCCTTTGCCTGAAAAGATTAAGATAATCATAGAGTGCAGAAAGGTTTATTCATTGGTTAAAATCTAGAGGGTTTATCTATTTCTTTGGAAGTCTGAGATGGTTGTTTTATGCATTCATTTACTTTCTTAGCTTTGGTCACATGTTGATGTATGTTCTTCCACTTATCAATGTAGTTGAAGTCATGTGATTAGGCTAGTGATTTTTCTAGATTCCAGTTTGTATCTGGAACAGCAGTAGATAGACACTTGCTTGAATGTTCACTGCATTGTTAATACTTCTGTTAACAAAGGCTATATTCTAGTGACCCACTTTGTCAGAAACTGCAGTATCAGAGGTAGAAGTTACATATGAGTCATAATTATATGTTTCAGAATGTAAGTTAGGGAGTTGTAATATGAAAAATTCTACGAATGCTATTATGAACTCCAAACACTGTTGTGTACATCTTGAAATCTTGGGGCAGATGAAGGGAGTTTTGGTTTAATGTTGGACGAGTAGGTGAGAGACTGAACCTTCGTCAGGCTAGTAAGGAAGTAAGGGGGGGGTGGGCTGCTATCTCTGGAGAAGAATAAGCTGGTATGGATGGACCTGAGGCTCCTTTGACCTCCCTGGCTGCTAGTACTAGGTGTCTAGGATGGGAAGTTTGGCTAGCAGAGTTGATGTTGAACTGTGTTTGTCAGTCATATTTGCATATAATCCTTTTATTCCCCAACCCCAGAAGAGATACAGGAAGGGCCTCCCTATCCCCATCAGGTCTTTCCCCATTCTGAAGGGGGAATGAGGTGGATGATGGGACCCAGAAGACATCGGAGCCCTGAAGCTCTAAGGAAAGGGTTGCTGCATGGGTGGGAGAACAATGTGGAAAAACCATAGCAAGGATTGAAGGAAGGTAACCCAGTGACACAAGTTTACTTACCTATGATAAGCTATGGGTGGAGATTCTTTTGTGATAACACAAAACTGCTACCTCACGGTTTCATACCACAAAAAGCTAAGGTTTTCCCCTCTAATATTAATTTCTAATATACGTTTTTAAAAATAAAAAAATCAATTGAGAGAAGCTTCCCTTTCATTTCTGTTTTTCACCCTAGCTTCTCTTAGTGAACATTCTGTTTTGGGTTGGGGTGCGTAAATTTTTGTCTTCAACTGGGTCCCTGAGCAGCTCTGTGACATCGGGCAGGCCACCTGGCCATGCCTTTTTGGGCCCAAATTAACCTGCAGTTCCTCCTGGCCTTACAACTTTGCTTCTATTGGCCATGTGTTGGTAACTGTTGAAGCTGAGTTGACAAGCTCATCATAGGATTTTCTGAGCTTTTGTATATATTTGAGATTTCATATAATAAAAAATGAAAGATTTAAAATTTAAATTGGTCTAAATGAAGTTACAATTTTAAAATAAAAGTAAGCCAAGAAAGTTTAAAAAACACAGTTGAATTGGCCTCAGTTAGAATTTTGAAGTCTGTCATCTTTTTAGCTGAAACTCTCATTACAAATTGTCCAAGTTCTTTTCCATTTATCATTTATTCATTCAGCAGGTACTTTTTTGAAGGCGTACCTTGTGTGAGACAGCCTGTTGGGGTACCCTGGGACTACAGATTGGCATAGGATTGTGTTTCTTCTCCTCTGGTCCAAGAGACAATAGGCGATGTTTGCAATACGGTGGCGTAGTGATACACAAGGTGGGGCTCAGATAGTCCCAAGGTGGGGGACTCTGGGAAGGCTTCTTTCAGGAGTTGTTGACATGTGAGCTAGGCTTCAAAGATTTTAAACACTTGGAGATGAAATGAAAGACATTTTATATTTATAGGTTAACAAAGGTAGACAACACACACAGAACTTTGAGGTGTGCTCCAAGTGGTCAGTGAAAGGGAATAGAGGGATAGGAGGCCGTGAAGGTGCGACTGCCACAGAGCCAGCCTGATTTGACAGGATCAGCTGATGAGAGAGGGCAGGAAGCTCAGCTCTGGCTGCTGCCTTCTTTCTGTGAGGTGACTTGGAAGGGCACTGGGGTTGGGGAGGCCAGTTAAGGGACTTTTGTGAAAAAAGATGCTGAGTTAGAGGAAAGGCAGTCTCCCTGACCCTTTACCCTCAGCTCCAGAAATGCTAAGTATCTTCTCAGGAAGGCAGGAGCAAATGAGTAACTGGGAGAGCGCTTTATGAACTATAGGTTGTGCTACAAGATATGTCAAAAAATGTCAGTTCTTAGGAGAACACTGAGAAAGGAAAACTTGGTATGTGTCACGTGGATTCTGTCAGGTATTGTAAGCTTCCAGAGGGCAGCGGATCATCCATTAGTTTGGGTCGTTGTTGGGCTTTTTGTAATTGTTGTTTTGCCATGCAGTTGGGTTTTTTGATGGATCTTAACTGTGAATAAGAGGAAATTAAGGTGTTATGTGGCTTTTTATGTTTTCCTAGTTATTATGCACAACACTCAGTGAGAACGTCAGGGAAAATATCCTTAGGAAAAAAAAACAAAACAGGTGGAGTCGGAGGCAGAAAGAGAGGAACCTGGAAAATTTCATTAGACCAGTATTAGAAATAGTACTAGAACACAGGTGTTTGGCTATATTTTAATTTTTTTAACTGTCTAAAATGCATCCCAAATGAGCACATTTAGTCTTTTCAGCTTACCTACTTGTATTGAAGTATTTCTTGAAATTAATAACTTGTTAATCAATACCTGTCTTAGGAAATGGTAAAAAGGAAAATGTGAACCAAAAGGTGATTAAATGTACAAATGTAAATACGTAGAACATTTTGCATTTTCCAGTTTCAAGAAGCCTTTTCTTATAGCAAAGACATCATAATTGTCTTTAAAAGACTAAAATTTCAGGTGATTCAATTTTAGTATTTCCTGGGAAATGACAGTTTTAACATTTTTTAATTAAAAATCTTTCAGTGGAGTAACTCCAGGATAAATCGATAGGAAATGTAAACACCAAAATTTCAGGGATTAAGTGTAGCTATAAACTATACCATAGTGCTACTGGGGATTGAGGGCTGGGCATGGAGTGGGTATGAGAGTTCTACCAGTAATGAACTCGTAATAAATGACAAGTAAATTTTAATAATTACCTGGTGGAAAACTGGAAACCTTTATCAACTAGTTTCCTCTTGGGAGAAACTGAGATTGCAGTACAAAGTGTTATTAACTGATTTCCCCTTAGGGACAGATCATTTTTGTAGTTCTATTTGAACATCTTCTTTTTCTCCTGTAAAATGTTTTTAAAAGCATTTTTTTTTTTTGGTATGGAACAGGCTTTTTGTACCGTTAAACACGGTATTTGTAATTCTTTTTAGTGGAGGTTGTTCCAGGGCCATTGTAGCTTCTAGTGTTTATCAGTGAGTGTCTCTCAGCTAGTTACAGGATACACAGTGGGAAGCTTGGAGCAAATTAGGGGGAAAGAAGGGAAATGAGTCTTCTACCGAAAGTCCTTCTCACGACTCAGGGAAACCATAGCAGTGGCATCAAGTGATGCTGCACAATCACTTTTCCGCAATTCTGCTTCGGCAGGGAGTTGGCTCGACAGTGTTGGTTTGAGAGCAGGGAGCATAGAAAGTCATATGGAAGCCTTGCCTCTGATTAGTTAAAAATAGGCACTTAAAAACAAACCTACAGGAGAATTTGCTCAGGAAATCATAACTATAATCCATCAAGTTAAAGGTTGGTATATTTTGCACATACATTAGGGATAACACAAGAGAAGTTCAAAAGTTTAAAGAATATCTGTAAGCTCCTCATCACCCGGGAGCAGTGTTGAATATAGGGCTGTTAAGTGACTTAAATAAGTAAGTGAATTTGTGCGTGTGGACCCCCACACCCCAGGGTGTAGCCATCTGATTGATACTTGTTATTTATTCCAGGGGTGCTGCTGTTATTTAAACTCTCTTGTGGGTTTATCTTCAGAGTCTGTAACGTACTCATACAGAACCCCAGCACTTGTAAATCTCAGTTCTTTGGGTAGTGAACATGATTTTTGGGAAGAGGCAAAAGCTATTTAGAGTTAAATGCAGAGGAGTAAGATGGCTGTAAGCTAGTTAGTGCCGTTTTGGGTCCAAATTGAAGTATAAATATAAAATAATGAGACAGTTTCTTCTGTGACATATAATCTGCCTGCAGACAAAGAATCTAAGAGTAATTTTAAGCAAGAGCAGCTTTCTTGGAATAAGGTATAGTTTCCCATTATGACACTTGGAAAGATTATGTTCATACAAACACTTAGCTTCTGGGATGTAAGGCAAAACAACCAAGACAGCCATTGTCCCAGTGTCATAGCACCTTCCCCATCGGGCTGTTGTAAAGATTACATGAGATAATGTTTATAAACGAGTTCTGAGCTCCTGTGTTTGGCTTACAGTAAGCCCTCAGTAACTGTTAGCTGTATGTCATAATCATGACTTCATGATGATACCTAAAGGTCAAGAGAGCTTTTAACATGAGTTGTAAAGATTCAGAAAGCATTAGAGTGGTAGGATAGCTGGGGTTATGTAGTAGATGGTAGCATTTCTTTAAGGATACATTTAGGGTGAACACTAATTGGTTCTAATGGTCTTAACTTTGCTAACAACTATTTGCTGACAGTTTAGTGAGATTTTGTAAGTGATTAATCTCAACAGAGTTTGATTTCAAAATACTAAGTTTCTCATTGCTGATACAGAGGTATAAGGATTTTTATGAAGTCAAAAAAGTTCCTGTGTTTGATATCAGCTTTTAAAGTGTGGTAGTACTTCAAGATAGTATAAACTTGCTGGATTTACAATTTTATGGACATTTGGGAGTAGAAAATAATCTAATTGATTATTTTTTGCATATTGACCTTTGATGCCTTGCTGTGTTTTTGGAGGTAAAAATTGTTTAACTTAGAATTTGGAGGATTTTATTATTAAAGTGGCAAATATTTAATGATCTCTGATTTGAAAAGGAGAGCACAAAACCATGTGTCTAAGGCTATTTCCTCCTACGCATTATTGCACATGTTCAATGGCATACAGTTTAGTGCCTTAACTATAAGAAAAGATAGACATCTTTTTAGTTTTATAGCTATCTTGGTTAACTTTAATAAGTTCTTTTCTCAGTAAAATAGTTTCAAATTTAGTTAAACATTTACAAATTATTCTAGGGTTGCTTCTAGCTATTCCACAGAGAGACAGATGTCACATGATTTGGTTGCTGTTGGCAGGAAAAGTGAGAACTTTCATCCAGTGTTTGAACATCTTGACTCAACTCAGAATACTGAAAACAAACCTACAGGAGAATTTGCTCAGGAAATCATAACTATAATCCATCAAGTTAAAGGTTGGTATATTTTGCACATACATTAGGGATAACACAAAAATAATGTACTGATTTTTCACAAGATATAGGTAAATATCTGTGATATAGTAATAGTAATTAATATTTCATTATAAATTAGGTCATTAATAAGGAAATCTGTTATAGAGAGTGTAAGGTATTGATTCAAGCCTCGTTCTTCATGTGTTGTTCCAATAACCTGGTACTTCACCTCATAGTAGATTCCAAATTGAAAGTCAGAAAGGGAGAGGTTGGCTGCTGCAAGACACAGGACTACTGAGAGTCGCAAGAAACAATAACTAATAACCAAACAGGAAGGAGGAAGCACCAAACACCGTATATGAAACGTGACAAGAACTCTGCAAGTCTAGGTATTCTGGTGATATTCTTAACGTCCCCTGAGGGCATTGCTGGGACTTCGTGCCGTAAGGGTGAACATGAAGTGATTGACCAGAGTCCGGTTTGATTTACCGTACTTTATGGCATTAGGGAGTTGCATCACAAATACTTTAAATATTTGCTTTAAATTGTTTTGTTTTAGCTTCTGGCCAATTTCCATTAATTGGAAAATTCCGTCATGTAGAACAACTTTCTTCATTGATGCTGCATAGTAAAGCAATCATGGGTATAATAAACTGGAGACCTTCAAGAATTTCAAAATTTTTATTTTCTATTTTTTACTGGATATTTGCACTGATTTTATTTTTACCTTCATGAAACATGTTTTGAAAACAGATTCTTTTCTCTGCATCCCTCAAACTCAAGCGGATATTTACTTTGAAGCGCGCGGTTTGTCTGCAACAGTTCACCTCCTCAGTTCCAGCCCCTCTCACCCAAATGAAGTGTGATTCTTGACAGAAAGGGAGGTGGTGTTGCAGAAAAATCCAGGAGATTGTCCCAGAGCAGGAACAGTAAGTTAGGGAAAAGGACTGCTGAAGTAGCATTCTGATGGGTCAAGTGTATTATCTTTCTCTCTATCCTTTTGAAAGCCTTGTAGCATAGCTGATTTCATAATGTCTTCACCCATGTTAATGTTAACTAAAGTACAATGGCAGTAGGACTCCTTCTGTGATATGTAAACAACATTTAGCATTTGTTCAGAACTGTTTTGATGTTTCAGGGTTGTTTTTATTTTTGTCCTTTAGGTGAACTGTAAAACTCTGTACCATCTTTACTTCCCAGTATACTAAGGTCTTACCTGGGAGAAGAAAGGTCCTCACTTTGAGAGAGCCACTATCTTCTCCCCCAGCAAATAAGCAGGCAGGTCAAATAGGAGCAGAAGACTTGTGTTCATAAGTCAGGCATTTTTTACTGTTGCTTAGGCTTGGGAAGGCATATGAGCGCTACAGATTAGTCTGTGGAGTAAGTTTAGGTCCCACGTATTTTCAAGAGAAAAGAGATTGGACGTTTTTTAACGGTCCCTTCTTCCTGTGCTTATGTATAATCTTTTAAGTGGAATCAGTTTTACACTGAGATAAAACCCTTTGTTTCCTTTTTCAGCAAATTATTTTCCATCACCTGACATTACTCTGCATGAGCGTTTTTCAAAAATGCAAGATACACAAGCTGCAGATGTAAATGAAATTAAGTTGAATTCAGATCCGGAAATTCACAGGTAATGATTGATTATTGTATGCCCATTTAACTCATGGGAATCAATCTCAGAACAGATTTGGGAAGGTGCTGCCTTGTGGGCTTGCTGTAGACTCTAGGACTGCATTTCCTACCTAAAAGCCAGGACTAACCCAAGCTGGTACTGGGCCAGTATACTTTGATGGAATAGGTTGTGTTAAAGCCATTGAGTAGCATTGTTTAAATGTGTAGGACTTTGACGATCTTTACCTCCCTAACTTTGATTCTGCTGTGTCTATAGTAATTGCCTACTGAAGTTATCACTGGAAGAATGAAAGACAATTGTCGAGCCATTGAAATCATGGGTTGCTTCATGTGGTCAGAAATGGCTGTTCTGAGGGCAGCCGGATGAAAACCTATGTCTTCTTCTGCTGGCACCTGGCCGAGCAGGTGGTGTGCCCTGTCTCGTGAGCTGAGCTGAATCAATGTTAGAATGCAATAGATCACCGGAGCAAAGTTTAAGGTTACACAGACTAGCGATTTGAGAACCACTAAGGTGTCACTCTGATGTTGTCCACAGGGTATGTGTGTCCTGGGAGACTGCCGTGTAGATGAAAACCCACCTGGTCGCGGGTTTCTTTTGCTTCCTCCAAGACACACCAACTTTATTTCAAATTCCATTCTCTAGTAATGGAATCAAGGTATCAGTGTATAACATAATTATTTAATTGTAATATGCCTTTATTATTTTAGGAGAATAGATATGTCTTTGGCTGAGCTTCAGAATAAACAAACTATGGTATATGAACCAGAACAGGTAAGTGAATACAATTTTTGCTCAAAGATTATCACGTTGTTGGCATGTTGATGGAAAAGCGAACTGGTAATAGATATTTTAAAAAAGGGAGTTAAAGTAGATGAGAATCTGAAATTTACAAAGCTCTCCAGAGGTTCTAGTTACTGGCCAGGTTGCAGAGAGAACACTGACAAAAGACAAAAATATTCCCTAAGAGAGACAATCCCTAAGGGTAACAGCTTTGTAAAATTGACATACAGTTATAGCGTTTAAAATTCATTCCAAAACGTCACACTGTGGTAAAGCTTGTGGAAGGTATGTTTGATACCTACATTTTTCCCCCAAGCAGTCACGTGGAATATTTTTTTAAATCGTACGTGGATGAATGCAGAGGAACGTTGTTTAATTTGATACTGCCCTTCTGTTTACTGTAAAACGTTTGAAAAATTCCGTGGAATATGAACTAGCGAAATAATGGAAATAACACTGATTTTGTGTTTTGCCATGCACTGTATTCCCACCCAACACTTCCTCAACCCGCACCTCCCCCCATTTCTTTGCTAATTAGAAAAACTCTGGACTAGCCAGGGAGGGGCAAGAAAACTGGCTCTCCTTTTAGAAGTATATCAAGTTCTCAAAGAACTGCTAATTTATTCACTGAGAGTGAAGTGTTTTTGTAGCGGAACGATTTTAATACATTTCTGATAGAATATGTAAATGATTTTTTTCACTTGTGAATGGTTACAATTTTTATTAAACTTACAGAGGTAGGTTGGTTTATTGAATAGATGCTATTTTCAGAAAATTTCTATTCGTCAAAATACTGAATCAACTCTTAGGAAATTTGAAAAATCACCTCTAAGTCAACCACTTAACACAAAATATTTGATCATCTTTTAGTCTTATATCTGGCATTTTAACATAGCTGCTATCATAGTATATTAGTTTCAGATGCTTTTTGCTTTTTACTTAATAATGTTGCTTTATGTAAAATCTCTGAGTTCCCCATGACTTTTTATGATTGAAGCTTTTTAAATTTTAGTTAAATTTTCTCAGTAGTATTTTTTCACGTTGACTTCCACATAGCCTATATTAATCATAATTTAGATGTTGGTGCGTTATTACTTTGACTTAAATTTCCCATGAAATCATTCTTCCCTTCTGTAAATTTATTTTACATTTAAGTCGCTTTCATTTTTTGATGATTTTAAATGTAGTACTTTGAATATATTTGGGTAGATAGCCTTTTCTTTGGGATAGAGTCCCACAGGTAGGATTCCTGGTTCATTGTTATGAACTTTTCTGTCTGTGCATTGTCAATTGTGTCTCAAAATATTTTAATCAATTTACACTACCATTAGCAGGGTGAATACAAGGTAACTTATTTAGGACTTTTACTTAAGGTTCTTATTAGATATGGTCTTTGTGCAACTAACAGTAATGTGAATGGTTTGTCTTCTGTCAAAATTCCTCAGACTCTGGTCAAAATAATAGATCCAAATGATCTACGACATGACATTGAAAGAAGGAGAAAAGAACGGTTACAGAATGAAGATGAGCACATTTTTCACATAGCTAGTGCTGCAGAGAGGTAATCAGTAGATGAAAAACATCCTATTATCAGGGAGCTTTTGGTTTTAGCATATTTTTCAATTTTTGTGTGTGATGATTTTCATTTTAGCATAGGGATTTAATCCTTCAAATCCATTTTATATGTTTAAGTGAAATCTATTAAAATGTTCCAAAGTTATTCAGTGATCATCATATGCTGTTTGATTGAAACAACAAAAACACAGGGGTAGGTGAGTATTTGAGGTCTTTGTACTTCTAGAAAAGAGTGTAACAGCTTTTTGATTATTAGCAGGTACCAAGACCTGCAAGTTAATGGACTATTTGGCTCAACCTCATTGAAACTCTAACATATAATGCCCTTTAGATTCTGGTATTTTTTTAATATTACAGAATTTCCTGAGGTCAATACAGTTCTCTTTTGGAACTGTTCATGGATGTCTGTCCACGAAGCAGAGGCAGGGGTAGTAGAAAATGTGGAGGAGACAGGAGTTGGAACCTCACCTCTGCCATTTTACAAGCTGTTTGCTTATGGGCAAACTGGCCTAGTTTCTGGAGCCTTTTCCTCTATAAAGTGAGAAGAACCAATTTATGATGTGGACAGGTTAGAAATATTAAATAAGCTGGCACAGGGAAAGTACTTGAGGTATGCGTGGCAAAGTGATTATCAGTAGATCCTTGTTTTTCTTTCCTAACTCTGTACTCTTTTTGGAGGCTCTGAGTATTCCACATTGGCCTCAGTTTATCTCTAGTTCTAAAAGCTATGTGGGATTCATGGCAACTCTGGGACCCCATATAATTATGAGGTATAATTGAATGGGACAAAATTTCTACTTCATCCAAAGTTCTTTAGACTATCTGGATCTCTCAGAAAGCAGGAATGTGTGAATAGGAAGGATCAGTGCTAATTCTCTTTCCATATTCCTTAAAACCGAATTACTAAGATAATTGACTAGACTTTTAAATCAGGTCTGTGTCTAACTAGGTCTTAGTCACAATACATGCAGCTTGTTCAAAACTGGACTTGATGCTGATAAAAGACAGCGAAACTTGTGTTGAGGGATATAAAACAACTGAAAATAAAATGGTTGAGATCTCGTCCCTTGGTGGGTAGAAGTGTCTGGTTTCCTGATGGGACACAGCATGACTGTGCTCTTTCTTCAGTGACGTAAGCTCTCTCTCTCATGCTTTTCTTAACTCAGCAAGTATAAGAAACTCAGTGTGCCAAGAAAGAGGATTTTTAAGCCAGATTTAAGATAAGCAGCATTTTATGAAAACCATATAATGCTTCAGAATATACCTCCACCCTTTGAGATGAGAAAGGGCTTGAGCCCTGGAGTTGTGTCTCACTTCAACACCTGGCTCTGTAGACCTCTAGCTATGTGACTGATCTGAGGCAAGTTATTTCATCTTTATTTCCGCATACACCAAATACAGACGGGAAGTGTTCTTACCTCATGGTGCTGGTTAAGATTAACGGAAGTGTTGAGTGTAACGTACAGAGTAGCTGGTCAGCATTAAGTATTATTAATGTTTGCTGTGAGGATGGTGCGTAGCATGCAAAGATGTCTTTCTGCAGTGCCTTTTGCTGGGCGTGTTGGACTATTTTATTTGTATTGGATAGCTGGAGTGGCATCGTGGAGCTATGAGGATTTTTTAAATTGAGATATTGCTGACCATAAAATTCATCCTTTCAAAGTGAATTTACTGGTTTTTAGTATATTCACGAAGTTGTGCAGTTGTCACCACTGTCTAATTCCAGAACGTTTTCACCACTCCACAAAGAAGCCCTATAACCGTTAGTTGTCATTCCCTATTTCTCCCTCCCGCAGCCCCCCTTCCCCCCGGCAGCCACTAACGTACTTTCTGTCTCTATGGATTTTCCTATTCTGGACATTTCATGTAAATGCAGTCATATAATATGAGGTCTTTTTGTGGCTGACTTCTTTCATGTAGTGTATTGTTTTCAGTGTTGCTCCATGTTGTAGCATGAATATTCCTTTTATGGCTGAATAATATTCCATTGTATGGATAACCACATTTCGTTTATCCCCTCACCAGTTGGTGGATATTTGGGTTCTTTCCACTTTTTGGCTACGGTGAATTATGGTGCGGTGAATATTCATGCACAAGTTTTTGTGTCGACATATGTTTTCATTTCTCTTGGGTATATACCTAGGGTTGGAATTGCTGGGTCCTGTGATAATTCTGTGTTCAACTTCTTGATGAACTACCAGACAGTCTTCCACAGTGGCTGCTGCTTCATTCTACATTGCCATCAGCAGTGTATAAACGTGCCAGTTTGTTCGCATCCTCACCAGTATTTGCTATCGTTCATCTTAAAAAAAATTTAGAAAAAAAATCATTGAGAACCTTTAATTTTATCCTGATTTGAGTTCTGTCTTAAAATAAGAAAAAAAAAACCTGTTGATTTTATCCTTTTCTCTTAGAAATTCAGTCTGTGGAATTGATCTCGTTTACTATTTTTGCATAAACCTGTTTAATCAAGTCAGTATTTAGATTTCTGTAGAAATTCTGAAGAAATGAAATAGGAAATAATAAATCACAGGATGTAACAATTTCCCACCTGTGTGATCTTTTCTTTCCTCAGTTATATGCAAGCTCTGTGTGTGTGTTTGCCCACCATTGTATCCCCACTGCCTTGAGCTCAATTCAGAGCTGTTGAATGAAGACTTTGCCAAGGAGTAGATAGGACCGAGGATACTTACACTGTAATGCATTTAAACCTTGATTAGTATTTATTCCCTAATAGATAAGGCAATCTTTCCCAAGCAAGCGTATTGTTAGGACACTCTGTATAGTCTCAAAGACCCTATTCTCTTTCTTCCCCCTACTTCTGACCAATTTCTTACCCTACTATCTCCATGTCTTCTCCTGACCCACTCTTTCTCCCTCTTGTATCCACTGTTACTAAGTTCCATACAGTGTTACCAAGGTGTTGTTGTGTATAGGCATGGTGTGGGGGGGATAAAGCAGCTCCAAAATAAAATCTGTAGACTTTGAGAGGACATCAGACTGCAGAGACTTTCCTTTTAGCTAAACAGGGTATAGAAAACATACAGTGAAAAAGTATACACCAAGTCCTTGTCCTCGTTGAACCCACAGTTTAAGGGTAGGAGAAAATAATAAATACGTGTTGGTGAGTGATAGGTGAAAGTAAGGCAGAAGATGAAGCTTAACAGGACAGAGTGATACGTGTGGTGTGATTTTATTTAGGTAGTTTGGAATGCACTTAGGATTTTTTTTTCAATTGAGCAGGCAGGGATGTGAATTAAGTGAGGGAGTTAGCCCTAAGGTTTTCTTAGGGGATAGTATTTTAAGAGAAGGAACTAAAGGCTAAGACCCTCAGGCAGGATCATGCTTACTCCTGCCTAAGGATTAGAAAGCAGACCCATAAGAGTCTAACATAGTGGGAAGAGAAGAGAGTAGGTAGGTAAGACCGGATTGCAAAGAACCTTTGAGGACATGATGACTTTGTATTTTATTCTGAGTGAGAGTATAAAACATTTTGGGTTCTAACCCAAGAAGAAATATAATCCCATTTAAATTTTAAAAGATTCACCCTGGTTGCTGGGTAGAGAATGGATTGTAAGAGCAGAAGAAAAATCATCTCTTTCTCATGTAGAAAAAAGATTACAGTCTGGAAGTCCGAGCATGGTAGGTAGGGTGGACCTTACTCCTCAGATATCCTCTGCATGTGGTGTCTGCCTGTGGCCCAGGAGGGGTGTTTGTGCCCTGGCCAGCATGTCCACATTCTAGCCTTGTCATTAATGACTTCGTGGAATTTGTACATGCAGCTTCAGCAACATTGGTCAAAATTTAGTCTCATGGCCATATAGTCATGACCAAATAGTTTCTTTAACTTGGACACTCTTTTGCCTGGTCACAAATCAAATATCAAAAGTTTTAAATTTTTTTATGATGGGAAAATGTACGTATAATAATTTTTGCCATTTTAACCATTTTTAAATGTACAGTGCATTGGCTCGAGGTACAGTGATGGTGTTGTGCAACTATCCACACTATCCACTTTCAGAATTTTTTCATCTTCTCAAACAAAAACTCTGTGCCATGTAAAGAGTTGCTCCCCATTCCCTTTACTCCCAGCCCCTGATAGCCTGTATCCTTTCTATCTCTCTGAATTTGCCTATTCTAGGTACCTCATATATATAAGTGGAATCATACATTAATTGTCCATTTGTGTCTAGCTTATTTCACATAGGATAATGTTTTCATTCATGTTGTGTCATGTGTCAGAATTTCATTTATTAAAAAATTTCACTCCTTGGGGCGCCTGGGTGGCTCCGTTGCTTGAGCGACTGCCTTCAGCTCAGGTCATGATCCTTGAGTTCAGGGATCGAGTCCCGCGTCGGGCTCCCGGCTCCGTGGGGAGTCTGCTTCTTCCTCTGACCTTCTCTCCTCTCATGCTTTCTCTCACTTTCTCTGTCTCTCAAATAAATAAATAAAATCTTTAAAAAAAAAATTTCACTCCTTCATAAGGCTGAATAATATTCCATTGTCTATACTACATTTATTTGTCCATTTCTCTGTTGATGGACATTTACTTTGTTTCCATCTTTTGGCTACTGTAAATAATGGTATTAGGAACATTGGTGGCATCATCTTTATGATCATAGCCATCCTAGTAGGTATAAAATGTTATCTCATTGTGGTTTTGATTTGCATTTCCCTAATGGCGAATGATGTTGAGCATCTTCTCATGTACCTTTTATGTGTCTTCTTTGGAGAAATACCTATTTAACTCCTTTGGCCATGTTTTACATTGGACTATTTTATTTTTATTATTGAGATGTAAAGCATTCTTTATATATTCTGGACATTACTCCGTTATCCAGATATATGCTTTGCAAGAGGATTTTTAAAAGTCCATTGTTTTACTTATAAAAGTAGTAGTATATGCTAGTGGCAAACATTTAGAAGTATATAATAAAGTATAAAAATGAAAATATAAGGCATTCTCAATTTCATGAGTCAGAGATGGCCACTGTTAATACATTTCCTGTCATTTATTTTTTTCTGGGCATACATGTAGTATATTTTAAATAATTAAAATTATCCTTGGGGCACCTGGCTGGCTCAGTCTGGTAGAGCATGTGACTTTTGGTCTCATGGTTGTGAGTTTGAGCCCCATATTGAGTATAGAAATTACTTAAAAATAAAAAATCTTGGGGCGCCTGGATGGCTGAGTCAGCCAAGCGGCTGCCTTCAGGTCAGGTCATGATCCTGGAGTCCCAGGATCCAGCCCTGCATCAGGCTCCTTGCTCACCGGGGAGTCCACTTCTCCCTCTGCCCCCTCACTCTGCTCTCATGCTCTCTCTCTCATTCTCTCTCAAGCAAATAAATAAAATCTTTAAAAAAAAGTAAAAATAAAAATTCTTTTTTTTTTTAAAGTAAGCTCCACATGCAATGTGGGGCTCAAACTCATGACCCAGAGATCAAGAGTCAATTGCTCTTACTAATTGAGCCAGGCAGGCACCTCCACAAAAAATTTTTTTTGAAATTATCCTCCAAATACAGCTTTGCATCCTACTCTTTTGGCTTCCTATCATATCATGAACATTTTGAAAGAACATGAGAGTTTTTAACATTTCATAATACCCTGAGTAGCTAGGCCATGTCAGGTTTGGGGGGTCAAAACTGGGGCCACAAAGTGAACCACCCATAGTGCCTCCTGTGAGGGGATCACAGCTTGCTGGCAAAGATAGGCAGGTGCACCAGCATTTATAAATGTGAGTGATATGTGTGAAGACCCTCGAATGCTTCACGTGCACATAGCAGGGATATCTAGTCCACCTCGGAAGGGTCTGGAAAAGTCTTCCTGGAACAGTGCAGTTGGAACTAAATCTTGAAGTTGATTTATGTGGAAGGAAATTACAATAGAAGGGATTGCTCGTGCGAACTTGAGGAAGCAGGAGAGATTGTGTGTGTTGGGAACTGCGGAGGGCTAAATGTTTCCGATGCCCAGTGTGCGTATGGGGGAGATAGGAACGAAGCCACCAGTGAGACAGTGTGGGCCAGAGTAGGAAGGGCCTTGAAGGTCATGATGAAGAGTGTGGATTTTATCCTGATGTCAGTGGGGAACCCGTGGAAGGGATTGAGGCAGGGTGGAGGCAGTGAGCAGTTTGTTCACCACAGAGCAGGAAGGGTCAGCGGAACATTGTGGGGAGATGTGGGATGTGACAGGGACGGGACTGCCCCAGGGCTGTGAAAATGAGGCCCCACCGTCGGAAGAGAAGCCCAAGGAAGGACCTTCCCTTCCAGGTCCGGCTGCTAGAGAAGAGGACTTGGCGGCCTCTGGACATTGTCACGACAGGAGAGGGGAGCTGTCCTTTGCTCCCAGGGCCCAGCAATAGTAGAGGCCTCAGCTCTGCCAGTGAGGGGGCCTGAGCCAGTGACATTCTTTTGTGCTTTCATTAATAAGAGTCTGTCAGCGGGGGGGTTGGCCCAGTGCTACCAAAGTCTCAAGAGCAGCGATGATCTTCCCTCAGAAAACACACATTCTACATGTGGTTTCAGGGGTTACAACCCCCAGGTAACCTGTCCTTGGACCCCAGATTGAGAACCCTGGTCCAAACCTTGTTTCCCCCTATTGCTGATTTTCAACTTAGCTAAATAATGTTTGTTGAAAAACAAAGGTTTTAGCCCTGATAACTATCATTTCATTTGTAATTTTAGTAGCGATAGATCTTTGAGGTTTGTTGTTGTTTGTTTGTTTGTTTTTACTCTTGCACTGCTTTAATTATCTCTGAAGGGGGCAATTTGATTTCTCTTTTTTACTTGTCGGGTAAAGGTAAACTAATAAAATATTCTTAATTTGTCTCTTTCACTTAATTAGGAATGATCAGCACTCCAGTTTTTCGAGGTCGAAGAATACTCATGCTGATGAATTCCAAAAACCTACGGATTTTATAAAATCAAATTTTAGAAAATTTATTCAGAAACCTCACGTGGTAAGATTGCAGTTCTAAATTTTTCACTTTTGTACACTCCATTCTTCTCACATATATCTATATGTATAGTGATCACCAGTATTTTTTCTAACTCATTTTCAATAAGTACATGTTATGATTCCAGTTCAGTGTTAATATTCTGTTGAATCTCACTCGTATGACAGGGAAGCTGTTTTCTCTGATTTAGCAGGATTTTATTTCTTTTATTATAGTACTAGCTTTCTTAAGATTTTTTGAGAACTACTTTATTTTTTTTTTAATATTTTACTTATTTATTTATTTGACAGAGAGAGAGAGAGAGAGACATCACAAGTAGGCAGAGAGGAAGGCAGAGAGAGAGGGAGAAGCAGGCTTCCCATTGAGCAGAGAGCTCCATGTGGGGCTCGATCCCAGGACCCTGGGATCATGACCTGGGCCGAAGGCAGAGGCCTCAACCCACTGAGCTACCCAGGCGTCCCGAGAACTACTTTATTAAGATATGACTTACATACCATAAAATTTTCACCCATTTTAGGTATACAATTTAATGATGTTTTATAAACCTACCAAGATATGTAACCATCACTGTAATCCAGTTTTATAACCTTTTATGACCCCCAGTAATAGCCCTTATGCTTGTTTAGTTATTCCCTGTTCCCACCCCTAGCGAACCACTAATCTACCTTCTTTCTCTAAAGATCTGCCCTTTCATAAGACAGTTCCAAATATGGCAGCTGACTTTCAAAATAAGAGCAATCAAGTGACAGAAAGTTGGAAGCCAGAGTCTGCTTGTAATCTAATCTCAGAAGTGATGTTCTATCACTCTGTCATACACCACTTTAAGAAGCAAGTCACTGGGTCTAGTTCACCCTCAGGGGAAGTGGGGTGACACAGGGGCCTGGACACTAGAGGGTGGGACTCACTGGGAGCCTGGTCAGAAGCTGTCTGGTACAGTGCTCCTGCTGAGCCCCAGGGATTCACATCCCTCATTTGCGTAATACACCTTTCCCTACCTGAGAGTCTCATCTCATTACGTGTATCTTTGTGCAATTACTCAAACTTAGAGACTTAGTATCAGTTCAAGATGACTGCTATGTGAAGGGTTTTATGTGCTTTTTATTTTTTTTAAACTGGGGGGAGAAAGGTGTGGAAGAGGAAGATTTGTGAGAAGTACAGCAAATGGAATAGCGAATGGAATGAATAGAAGGTTATAAGACTTGATTTTAGAAAAAAGAAACTTCAGAATGGGCCCCATCTTCTCTGTTCCCATTAAAGGATTCCGGTTCTTTGCAGTTACAGTCTTAATACTCTGACTTTTGATACTTTCCTAATCATGGCAGGAGTATCACATCAGATCAGTTATCTGAGTCAGCAAAACCTGCCTCCTGCCATGTTGAGAATTTGTTTTCTTCTTAGGCAGTGGGAACTCTTTAGCAACAGTTTGGTTCTTTCCTGGATGCCTGAAAAAATACTAGATGTAGAGTCCATTTTCCAACAGTCATGCATTGTGTTATACAGGAGTATTATTTTTTTTATACTTCTCACACTCATGAACGAAACTAGCTCCTCACAAACTAGCATGGGTTATGTGAAGGAAGATGTATGTAGGTTCCTACCACTAAGCTACATACTACATGTTTTGTGTTCTTAATCCTATACATTTAAAATGAGTTATGTTTTTTTAATTTTAAGTTTTTTATTGAAGTATAGTTGACACACTGTGTTATATTAATTTCAGGCGTACAACACCTGTGATTCAAGAAATTGATTCCAGAAGTCTTTGTGTTATGCTGTGTTCAGCACAAGTGTAGGTGCTGTCACCGCACATTATTGCAATACCATTTACAGTATTCCCTGTGCTGTACCTTTTCTCTCTGTGACTCATTCATTCCACGACTTACTCGTTTCATAACTGAAAGCCTGTATCTCCCACACCATTTCACCCATTTTCCCCGTCTCCTCACCCCTTCTCCTCCAGCAACTATCAGTTTGTTTTCTGTATCTTTGGGTCTTTTTCTGCTTTTGGTTTGTTTATTCATTTTTTTTCCGTATTCCACATACAAGTGAAATCATATGGTATTTGTCTTTCTCTGATTTCATTTAGTATAATACCCTCTAGGTCTATTCATGTTGGCGCAAATGGCAAGATCTCATTCTTTTTTGTGGCCAACTAATATTCCGTAATATATATACCACATTTTTTTTATCCATTCATCTATCGATAGACACTTAGTTTGCTTCCATATCTTGGCTATTGTAAATAATGCTGTAATAAACTGGGGTGCATATATCTTTTTGAATTAGTATTTTCATTTTCTTTGGGTAAATACCCAGCATTGGAATTGCTAGGTTTTATGGTATTTCTCTTTTTAGTTTTTTGGGGTCCCTCCTTACTGTTTTCCACAGTGGCTGCACCAGTTTGCATTCCCACTAACTGTGCCTGAGGGTTCCTTTTTCTCCACATCCTTGCCAACACTTATTTCTTGTGTTTTTGATTCTAGGCATTCTGACAGGTGTGAGGTGGTATCTCGCTTTGGTGTTAATTTGTATTTCCCTGATAATTAATGGTGTTGAGCATCTTTTCATGTGTCTGTTGGCCATCTGGATTTCTTCATAGGAAAAGTGTCCATTCACGTCCTCTGCCTAAAATTTGTATTTTTTAAGTGGTAAGATGTACTTTTAAAGATAAAATTTAAATATGTTAATCCATACTAATACTTTTTCCATGCAGAATTATGCTATGCAGAGAAAAGACACCATTACTCAGAAACCCTTTGGAGTTGAGGGAAGACGTCAAAACACAACAGGCTTTAGAAGACCTTTTAAGGTATTGAGTGTTATTTTCCATTTAATTCTAGCTTTGGGTTTATGCTTTGAGCATAATGTTCTAAGTGTTAGTAAATTAAAAGCTGCTTTTGTGATATTTTAAATAGTAGCTATAAACTAATATTTCTGGACATAAATTTATATGTATAATCAGTTTAATGATAACCACTTTCCTCAGGACTTGAGTATCAGATTTTTTTTTAAAGATTTTATTTATTTATTTGACACAGAGAGAGAGATCACAGGTAGGCAGAGAAGCAGGCAGAGAGAGCGGGGGAAGCAGGCTCCCTGCTGAGCAGAGAGCCCGATGTGGGGCTCGATCCCAGGACCCTGAGATCATGACCTGAGCCGAAGGCAGAGGCTTTAACCCACTGAGCCACCCAGGCGCCCCAGAGTTTCAGATTTTTTTTAACCATTGGAACTCTTTTTCAAAGATTACATGGAAAACACAAATATATAAAACAGATTCAGATAGGCTGGCTCTTGATGAGGAGGCAGACAAGGTTCTAGACCTTCCCTTTAAGCCTGCCCCTTTACCTCTAAGAAGTAAATGCATAGCTTTGTAGCTTCCAGGGTTCATAGACTGAAAAATCCTGCCCATAGGTGTACAACTCTCAGAGGCCTTCTGCATCATCTGAGAAAGATTCTGGTCCAATAAGCTTTGTTAAAGCCTGTTTTGTTGCATTCTAATCGTTTGTGTAGCTATGTCTGATATAAGTGATTAATTATTCAGAACACTTCATCCCACAGACATATGGAATACGAATTATAGCATAAAGTACTATATTTCTCTCCTTGTTTTCAGAAGTTGACATACTTTTTGGGGTACCCTGGTGTCTCAGTCAGTTAAGTGTCCGACATTGGCTCAGGGCATGATCTCAGGGTCCTGGGATCGAGCCCTGCATTGGGCTCTGTGCTCAGCAGGGAGCCTACTTCTCCCTCTTCCTCTGCCCCTACCCCCTATTTGTGCTCTCTCTCTCAAATAAATAGATAAAATAAAATAAAAAGAAGTTGACATACTTTTTAAATCCATTTTGATGGAATTTCCTGCTTATGATTGGTACTTTATTAATATATATTTTTAAAAAATTTAATTTATTTGAGCAAGAAAGAGAGCATGAGAGGGGTTAGGGACAGAGGGAGAGGAAGAACCAGACTCCCTTCTGAGCAGAAAGCCCAATGCGGGGCTCCATTCCAGAACCCTGGGATCACAACCTGAGCCGAAGGCAGACATTTAACCGACTGAGCCAGCCAGGCGCCCCACCTTATTAATATTTTTAACTCTACAGAATCTCTTTCCCCATCCTGCCAAAAGAAAGGAAAATAATCTAGGCTTTTTTATGAGAGTAGCAGGCAGGCTAGATATAGTAGTTAGCTCATTAGGAGGAAATTAATGTGAGCATAAAGGTAGTTTTATAAACTGTCCCCAAACCATAGACTAAGAGGTAGTTGAGTGGTCTTCTATTGATACCTGGTTTATTGAGGCCATAATTTCTAGATGTCTTAAGGTTTTTTCATTTGTAATAACACAGTTTGAAGGCATTGTGCAGATAACATTTTTAGCCAGTGTTTCATATACCTAAAAACAGATGTGACATTAGATTTTCAAAAATAGCAATGGCCATAGAATATAAATATGTTTTATACTATCTGTTAATCTCACGTCATGAGCCACAAAATCAACTGAAAATGTGATGTCTGTGTAACTTAGAGACAGTGTAGCTGGGCTTTCTGATATGAGTGCTTCCTATTGGTCAGATATAGTTGTTTGTAGTATTTTTCTAAGATCCTTACAAGGCCTATTTCCTATTACCCTTTCTTCTTAAGGAAAAGTTCTTTAATATTAATTATTTTTAAATGTTTTTAAAATACATGCAATAATCTTTCCTTTTGATCAATCATTTAAAGCTGTGTAATGTTATATGATTGTTTAGAAATTCACAATTCTTTTTAATAAAATTGGGAGAAGAAATAATCCTTTCTAAGAAAAGGAGCTATTTCATAAAATTTGCTTATTAATGGACTAATTCAAAGCAAGATAGTAGTTACTTTATTAGATAGGTAAAAGTGAACAGTATAAATTTCAAGATCAGCTCTGATATGTTAAATTTGCACAGATAGTTTTAATGAAACTATAGTGTCTTATTCTAATTCTATCTTACCTGAATTTTTTGTAGCCTTAAGAAAATAACTCGAAAATAGGTCTGGCATAAATGGTTTTTTAAATAAAGTAATGTGCCCATACCCATACCCATTTATTAAATAATTCTGGAAATAAGAATGTGCTTGGTTTTTTATAATTACTCTATTATAATATACCATTTGTACATTTCCCACATGGGAATCAAACAAATATTCATTATCCTCTTATGTCTTTTGTAATACTGGGCAGTATGTGGGCCAAGAAATGGTCTTTTTCAGTGTAAAGTCTTATCTTGAAAATATTTGCTATAATGGTATTTTTGAAAGGAAGATTGGCTTGAAAATACAGGAATGAAGTTAAGAGAGTTTTCGATTCTAATGTAGATGTTGATACTTAATGTTTTCCTCCCCATTTCGGTTTTGATATATTTTATTATGAATCAGAAGGATAATTTTAGCTCATTAGGTAAGGTTTTGAAAGTCGCATTTGTATTCACATGACAAATTTAAAGAATTTCAGATTTTTTTAGCTTAGTTTTAAAAATTACTTTTATGTAGTGGCACCTGGGTGGCTCAGTTGGTTAAGCATCTGACTTCGGCACAGGGCATGGTCTCATGATCCTGGGATTGAGCCCCCAGTTGTGGAACTCTGTGGTCAGTGAGGAGTGTGCTGTGTCTCTTCCTCTCCCTCTGCTCATGCTCTCTCTCTCTCAAATAAATAAATAAAATCTTTTAAAAAATTGCTTTTATGTAAATTAAAGAAATCATTATCTAAAACTATGAGGCTGGGGGCGCCTGGGTGGCTCAGGCGTTAATCCTCTGCCTTCGGCTCAGGTCACGATCCCAGAGTCTTGGGATCAAGCCCCACATCAGGCTCCCTGCTTAGCGGGAAGCCTGCTTCTCCCTCTCCTACTCTCCCTGTTTGTGTTCCCTCTCTCACTCTCTCTGTCAAACAAATAAAATCTTTAAAAAAAAAAAAACTACGAGCCTAGTTTGAAGAAAATGTGCTTTATAACCATCATTAATCTCTTCCCTTTTAATATATGTAGTGCTGAGAATCAAGGGTGGTTCCAAGTACCAGCTATTTTTCCATTTCTTATACTAATAGATTTGGAAGCTGTAGTTTTTACACTTACCTGCTTTTTTCTTTACAGACCAACTTTAGAGGTGGCCAATTCCAGCCCCACTATAAATCAGGCCTAGTACAGAAGAGCTTATACATTCAGGCTAAATATCAGCGGTTACGATTTGCTGGCCCAAGGGGATTTATCACTAATAAATTCAGAGAAAAATTACTGAGGAAAAAAAAGGTTAGTTACATTATGGTCATTTAAAAATATAGAGTGACTTGAACTCCTAAATTATTTCTATTTAATCAAGTTTTTTTAAAATTTAATTTTGACTTAAGTAACAACCTAGATCCCACAGATGTTCTTATTGCATGATAGTTGAAGAAAAAGTTCAAGGAGTGATGGTAATAGAGTTGTGAGACTGTTTAATGTTAAAATGCTTCTTGCTGTTGTGCCTCAAATACTATGAATATGTCAGCTGTTTGAACTTTTTACTTTGGAATGTCTGTTGTATGATTAATGTTTGAAATGGAAATTCAGGTAAAGACTTTTAACTGGTATATTTTAGCCTTATCCAATGTGAATCATCTAAGTACCAAAAAATATTGAACTGACTGTATAAAAAAGGGCACACAATTGCAAAACACACCAACTTTTCTCTTCCCCGTTCATGTGTTTTTTTGTGATAAAATATATATAACATAAAATTTGCCATTTTAACCATTTTTAAGTATACAATTCAGTGGTAGTAATTACATTCATAATGCTTTGCAACCGTTGCCACATGTGCTAATTCTTAATGTTAATAAAAAGTTTCTTGATATTTTGAATTTTGTTCTCTTTTAGTTGTGGATTGACTTTATTTAAATTTCATGTTGGTATTTGAAAATGCAGCATAAATATAACAAAATTACATTCTACATATTTTAAACGAAAACAATAGCATTACATCAGTTAAGTGAGGCATGTTTGCCAATTTTCTGACTCATTTTTGTTAATTTGGGGCTGTATTTTCTCTGAGAAGTGTACGTGTATCCATTGTTGCTATCAGAGAGTCTAACTGTGGCTTTATAAATTTTCTAACCGTAACTGTTTCCTTAAATATTCGTACTTGTGAAACCTTTACACTGAGCTTGCTTAGTGATTTTAGTAAAAGTTATTTTTCGAAAAAAGATGGACTAGTAGAATGGAATTGATAACTTTTGTTTTAAGTTTAGAGTTAACTGTATCTTCTGTAATTTCTCTCACCCCACTCCCCTACCCCCCAATTTTAACTGAATACTTTAGGCAAAGTTCCTAATTTCACCATGTATGTTACTCTTGATGTTAGTGATGTTATGAAAGCCATCCCTTCTTTAAAAATGTGAATGTAATTGGGCACATTTTCCCCTCTTGTACACCTCCCTACTGTCAGATTGGGTTGCCACTTTTCTTCCTGTCTCGTGTGGCAAGTTTCTCTGCAGCAGATCTTCTAGGTATTTGTCCCCATTCACAGTTGGCAGCCTGGCTGTTCACAGGGAAGCAAGTCATTGATTTCCACTCCAGAAGGAAGGCTGAGGCAAGCCTTATTTTCAGTTGCAAGGTTGGGTTTCAGGTACTTGTGTTTCTCTTCTGTTTGTTCTGTGTTATCTTCTTTTGACTCCATTTTTTCCTCCAGTTTTTAGATGACTAGGGGTTCCTAAGTGCTTGACTGTCTGCTTCAGCCTGCAGTTTCTATATGCTCATTGAATTTGTGCCATTTAGTCATTCTTTTTTTAGCCTCACTGTGCCCATTTCTTACTGACCACACAGTCCTTTCAGACCACAGTGACCACCAACTTCACTTAACAGCAAATAGAAACCAGACATCAAGCCTTCATCTTAGGACATAAGTGTATCCCAGAAGGGCACCTGGGTGGCTCAGTGGGTTAAGTGTCCAACTCTTGATTTTGGCTCAGGTCATGGTCTCAGGATCCTGAGATCAAGCCCCCCATTGGGCTCTGCACTCAGTGCAGAATCTGCTTGGGATTCTCTCTCCCTCTCTTGCTGTCCCTCCCCCCATTTGCACGTGCTCTCTCTCTTCCTCTCTCTGTAATAAATAAAAATCTTAAAAAAAAAAAAAAAGAAGTATGTCCTAGAGGGATCCACAACCTGCTATGAGTCTCCAGTCTTTCGGGCCTTGGCTTTTGTATCATCCAAAATGTAGCAGTTAAGGTCCAGTGCAGCTCATAGCCTGCCCTCCTTTTGCCTTTTGCTGCCATCTGAGTGCTTTAGAAGTAGTCCCAACACACTGCACATTTGAACAGTCAGCGTCTACTATTCTTTTTCTTAGGCCTACCCTTCCTTCTAGATGCTACTTCCTATGTCTTTGTTGTGTAGCTACGTTGACCTGGGCTTTTCCATTCTGGCTCCTGTCAGTGTCTACCAGCAAGGCATAAATAGGCTTTTTAAGGTTCGTGTTTGAACAAGGCCCAGCTCTACCAGTACGGCATGAAATTAGGTACAGGTACTACTTTTAGCACCCTACGTGATGGTTGCGTTCCACATACTCCATCCTTTAGGGAAAGGGACGAGGCATTGCAATTCTCTGTTTCTGCCAAGGTCTGGAGTAGGGTACTTAAGGCTTACCTGGCCTTTGGGCTGTCCCAGTAGTATTGTGCTACTCTGAAGCCCCATTCCATGTGTATGAACTGATGATTTAGACCTATTCATTTCACCTCATCCTTTTTGCCCTAAAGGAAAGAGATGAAGGTTTGGAGTCTTCAGTTTTTTCCAGTCTTGCTTGCATCCCCTTTCGCTTAGATTAGGGACACTTGTGCTCAAATAGAGTTACTGAGTGTGAGGTGCCATTCATATCACTTTTCATCTCAAGCTTCTGTATTGGAGGGAACTTTGAAGGTCCTGTCCCGGAGAGAAGCTGTAGTCTGGGCAGTATCTGTGCACTGGTCTGGCTTTTTGCTCTAATAGGGAGTTCATTCTTTTTATTATTATTAGATCACCACCTAGATTAATTAAAGATTCATGACCAATGAATTCATCTGGGTGCCCTGGAGCTGCTTGAGCCTGAGATTAGATATGAACGTACACATTCGTACATGCCTCGTAGTCCGCCGGGAAGGTTTAGATTGATCCTGTCTGGACTGCTCATTCCCTGACCCTGGTAAAATGCCTGGGATGGTCTTTCACGGCTTTAAAGTCTTGCAATGCCCATCTGTAGTAGGATCTGGTTACTGTGCCATCAGACATGGGCTTCCTCTCTCCAACAGCAAACAGTCTCGCGGAAGGGTGGGGGAGATCGATCCTAGATGTGCTCCTAATATGTCTTCTTGTCCTACTTAATGAGAGCAGTTGTGGCTCCCCAGCTGCCAACAAAGCAGGATTCCCATGCAGTATTGAGAAGTACAGAAGTGAAATTCTTCCTCCTAATTTATCAGCACTTGTCATTATTAATCCCATTCTGGCACCCAGATTCCCTTTTACTGTGTCACCTTTCTCTTGAATTCTGTGCTTGGGCTAGAAGATGAGGGGGGTGGGAGGCATGTTTGTTACTACCTGGAATAAGGCTGGTTTTTTATTTGTAGTCATTCACAAGTGACCCCCTTATATCCTCTGCTCATCACAAAGTTTTCAGAAACTCTTGAGGGTCAAAATATGTACCAGAGTAGGACAAAGACTGCAGTAAAAATTCATGAAGCCACCTCTGAGAACACTGCCTCTGAGAAAGTGCTAGCAGTTGTGTGTTCAGTCAGGGAGACCTGGAGCTCCTGAGCATCACAGATTCGCTGGTGGTCCGCGGGGTGCCTGTCAGCAAGGTGCCTGCCAGAGCTCTGCCCGTGGATGCACAGGGGAAAAAGGGGAGAGTGTACAGACCCTGCAAGAAAGAAGTTAAAGACTGGGATCTGTGGCTCTTGGGCTTGAAAAAGCCCTTGAAAGTTGTGGAGTGTAGAGATAGACTGGGAACCAAGATCAAGTGACTCAACAAGACTCTGTTACGTAGCTGCATTGTCCCTAGAGTGGAAGTGGGCTGGGGTGGCATCATCACCTTCAGACATTTCTGACCTCTGGAGCCTCCAGTTTCCCTGTCTACCTCTCTGACTTCTTTGTCTTATTTGGTGGTTTCTCTTTGTCCATGCATCCTTTAAAAAATAAAGCATTCCCTAGCATTGTATTCTTTCTTCTCTCTGTTTATTCCTTCTACTTGCTTTGATTGCCCTCACCTCTTCCGAAGGTCCTAGCCATTACCTCTGGTGACGTCTTCAGCCCTGACCATTCCCCAGAGCTCCAGGTTTCCAGTTGCCTCCAAGATGCCCTCACATGGCTATCCTGAAGGCACCTCACATTCAGCGTGTTCAAAATCCGACTTTGACCGATATACACTGTAGCATGGGTGACCCTTAAAAAATGATGCTAAGTGACAGAAGTTAGTCACAAAGACCACCTATTGTATGATTCCATCTATATGAGATACTCAGAATAAATGAAGCCATTGAGACAGGAAGTAGATTAGCGGTAGCCAGAGGCTGGGTAGTTAGCGGAAAATAGGGGCATGTGTGTGCCTGCTAAGAGGTATAGGGATTCTTTGTGGCTGAGAAAATACTCTAACACCAATTGTAGTGCCTGATGGTTGCACACCTCTGCGAATATCCTAAAAAACTGTTGAATTCTGTGCTTTAAATGGGTGAGCTGTATGGTGTGTGAATTAGATCTCAGTAACACTGTTAAAAATAAAATCAAACTCGCTCTCCTCCCCAGGCCTCTGGTTTCTCCTTGCAGCCAGCCAGCCAGTCTAGAAACTTCTGCTAATCCTCCTAGTTCTCCTCCAATGATCAGCCAGTTTTTGTCCTCTATCACTCATTCATTACTTCATACATCTCATTCATTTTAATGGCTGCATATTTTTCTATTCTATGCTTACATACCCTGAAATTTTGAAAAATTACCTCCTTGCACACTTCTGGGTCAATATCTAATAGCGTTTTTTGTCGTAAGTTTAAATTGTTATAAGGGATATATATAATTTCTGTCATATAAATACTAAGAGTCTTAACTAAAACTGTTACATCATTCCTTGGAAGCTCTTCCATGGAACCTCACACCACTGAAATTTGATGACTTAACATCATTAATTTCCTAAAATACACAAACAACCTCTTTTAATGTGAGAAATTTTGTATCATCCCCCTTTTTGCCTTGAATTTGTATTTCATTCTGTTTCCCCCATAGACTTTTATCTTGGGAAGTCTTTTATTGATCACCAAATCAAAGTTGACATATAATGTTAATAGATTTCTGTGACTCTTAGGCGTTAAGTATTTCCTCTGCATTCAGTTAATAATATAGTTGATTGAAGTAGCATAAATATATTACAGGTTTTGTTAAGTACTGATTAGATAAAAGTTGTATTGGAAATGCATATCTCTTTTCAATTAGTTTATGTATTCACATATAAATGTTACTTATTGCTAGTAGAATAATATAGTGTTCTAAGTATCCATTCTCATTCTATTTTTTCTTCTTTTTATAGATGTAAGTCCTGAGAAACCTTGTCTATATGATTAAGTAGATGAGAATGAAAGGGCTTTTCTTGTAGCAATGCCACTTGGTTCTTTGGACTCACTCTGAATTATAGGCCAAAAAAACACTTAAGTGATCTGTCATCAAAAACTATTTTGAATGTTCTTTTACTGACAACCTCTTTTACTGAGGTTGATTTTGTCCTCCTTCAATTTTATTAAACAAAAGCAGAGAATCAGAAGCCATTTGGCTTGCAGAAGTATGCTACTTATTACTAGCTGCTAGGGCAGGTTCATTTTCTTGACAATTTTTGCCAATATTGCCAATATTTCCAATTGCCTTGTTTTGGGGGATCCCCAGGTAATGCAAAGTAGTAGAATTCAGGATGGGAAAGTGTATCTTTCTCATATAAAATAGGAGGTGAGGGACCAGTCCTAACCAGTTGTGCAGACAGGTTAATTTTGAAAAGTGAGCACTGGGAATTTGAAGATCTAGATATTACTTCTTTCCAAATTATTTATCTCCACATGCACCAAAAGTCTTTAGGTGTCCCTAATGGTCGGCATACCCCAGTTGGATAATTGCTGACTTACTTCACCAAGCCTCTGTTGATGACTTCGAGATAGCTTTCAGGTTTTCTTTATTTTTGGTAACACCACTGGGCACACTGACATTTTGGTACCTTGCCATAGTCTGCCTTTTACTCATTTCTACTCTGACCGGAAGTACATGAAAGGGCATGTTTACCTACACCTTAGTCGGTACTCCACGTTATCAGTCCTTGTTATCCGTTGTCAATCTAATAGCAGAAAACAGTTATCATTTTCCTTTCTTTGGTTATTAATGATGCTAGCATAGTTTTATGTGTCTATTTGCCAATTGCATACCTTCCCTCAATTTCCTTATTTCTTTGCTTTGCCAGCGTTTCTGTTGAGGGACAGTACTTTTTCTTATTTATTTGTAAGAGCTCTTGATTTCCTGAGGATATTAACCTGTCATAAATTTTGCTGGTATTTATTTTATGTTTGCCATCGCTTCTTGGCCTTTTGGCTAAGATTAAGTGTATTTTATGTTTGCCAGTTGTTTGTGGTGGCTTTTACATCACAAAACTTGTAAATGTTCATGAGTCTCTTTGAGTTGGTTCTATATGGCTTCTAGATTTCATATCATATTTACCCGTACAAAAATTCCTTGTGGTGTTTCCTTGAAGTGGTTTTATGGTTAATTTTAAAAACATACATATTTATTCCCTTTAGAATTCATTTTTATGATATAATGTGAGATTAGAATCTAATTTTTTCCCAATGGATTGTCAGTTTTTTAACATCGTTTGTTGAATAATTTGTCCTTTCCCCCACTGATTGAAAATGCTACCTTTAGCATATGCTACATTCTTACATATTCCTGGTCTGTCTTTGGAATCTTTGGAGCCTCTAACTTATTTCCTTGTCTGCTGTGATTTGCTTATTCTGTCCATTTGCTACTAGCACAGTTATTGTCCCAAAACACAGATTGAATCAGTGTTGAATCAGATCGAATCACTCTTAGGCAAACCCCTCCCAAGGATTCTGTTGCCTACAAGAGAAGAGACTAGACTTGTTCACCAGCTCCACTCCTAATAAGCTCCCTTTCTAAGCACAATTCTTCATGGACCCTCTGCTTTTTAGAGCATAAGAGACATTTCATGTACTTGTGTGTTTGCTCCTGGTGTTGTCTTGCCTAGAAATAGCCTCCTGATCCTCATCATTTTCTTATTAAACCCTGCTTTCCTTTTAAGAGCCACTGTAAAGCCTTACACCAGAGCTGCCTCTTGTTCAATTTGGTCTCTAACTTTTGCTGTTTACCTTCCTGTTTCCCCAAATAGATCATCAGCTCCTTGAGGATAGAGGGTACCACATTAGTCTTCATATCTTCCCCTTTTTGCCTTTCATATAGTCTGTCTTCAGAGAATGCCTGTTGAATAGTAGAAGCAAGCCTAATCATATATACATACACCCACTCTCACACATCCATGTATAGCTCTAGAAAGTTAGCGAATGGTAGCCATTGTATCAAGGGGCCCCAGGACCAGCCCCAGGTTTGGTGATTGGCCAGGGGCACTCAGGAGACTCAGCATATGCTGGCCCTCACAGCAGTGATACGTTAGAGTGGAAGCTGCACAGCACGTCAGCAGAGGGAATTGGCACGCAGGGGACGTCCAGAGGACACCAGGTGCAAGTTTCCAAGAGTCCTCTCCCAGTGGAG
>CM052801.1:13382989-13416511 GCA_028533885.1 Nasua narica | reverse complement strand
GAATGGGGGGAAATCGGAGGGGGTGTTGAACCAGGAGAGACTGTGGACTCTGAGCAACAAACTGAGGGTTTTGGAGGGGAGGGGGTGGGGGGGGTGAGCCTGGTGGTGGGTATCGAGAGGGGCACGTACTGCATGGAGCACTGGGTGTGGTGCATGAACAATCAATCTTGTAACACTGAAAAATTAAAATAAATTTGGGAAAAAAAAAAAAGAACTGGCCTGTTAAGATGGTTTATTCCTATGTTAAATGCCAATTATTCTTTTTTTTTTAAAGATTTTTGTTTATTTATTTATTTATTTATTTATTTTTAAATTTTTTTATTAACATATAATGTATTATTTACCCCAGGGTACAAGTCTGTGAATCATCAGGCTTACACATTTCACAGCATTTGCCATAGCACATACCCTCCCCAGTGTCCATATCCCTATCCACCCCCCACCTCCCAAAATGCCAATTATTCTATTTAAAGTTGTTCATATTTATTAAATGCATATTTCACACATATGATCTTAAATTGATGTCTGTTTATGGAACTTTTTTGGACTATCACTTCATTCATTTTTTGTAATAATATCCTTTTTTATACATGACCCCTTGTAATGGGGGGGCAGGTAGAGTGGGTAGAGAACAGTACAAACTATATTTCTTGTTAATCTCCTAGGACGATTCTCCTAGTTTACTATTTTCTTAGATAAAGCGATAATGTGAAAAAGGATGGGAAAATATTTGAGGCAAGTTAGTCCATATCCTGCGGGTCTTTTTGTGTGTTGTAATATGCAAGTTCCTGTGATTGATCAACTGAGAAGTCAAGTACTCAAGCAGCCTTTGGATTTTTAAACAGGAACATCCTATTCCAGTTTTATAGCCTTGTGAGAGAGCACAGTTCACCTTTTAGAGACTTCCTTTGTGTTTTCCTTTGCAAAGCAAACCTTTCCTATAAACCTTGTAAAGATAATCATAGTTCAGCTGTCTTATAAATGACTTGCTACTTTGATTTGATTAGTTTTCATCTCCATAGAGCTGGTAAAACCAGTTTTCTTGGATTTGTTACAAAGGATTCACTGAAAAAGATAAAAGGAGAAGTGAATGGGTCATTCCAGGAGTGGCTATCAAGCCAAATCAACTGCAGTGGAGCAAGATGTTATTTCCATGGCTTTTGATGTGATGCGATGTGAACCCAGCATGCACGATACAAGGGAAGAAGGGAAAAGCCTGCTTCAAAACTGTCAGTAGAAAGCCTTGACTGCTTGCTTGGACTGCTGTCTTCCAGAGTTGCCCCTTCACTTACATGCCCACTAATTTGAAAATTTGAGGTGGATCGTGCCTTTCTCAATTATTACTATGGTGTTCTGGTGGCAATTTTTCCCTTTCCCTCATTTCTTCTACGTTTATAAATTAGAATTCTTCTGTAGGGAAAACTTACCCCTCTCCCTGACTTACTTACTTAGCTATTTATTTATACCCCTGTAGACTTAAAGGCATAACTTTTATGATATCTTTGGGTTATAATCCAACAGAATTGTTACTTGTTGCTTGAATTGTCCCAGCTTTGGCCTTTGGGAGCTCTTTCAGGTTGGCTCCTGTGCCCTTTTGATTTCCACCATCACTTTTATTGGGCACTTCCTTACTTTTTGGCACCACGAGGTTTTCCGTTTCTCCATAAAGCTCATCAGAAGCACCAGATAATGACTGTCTTTTGTAAAGCACTTTGTATATAATTTCTATTAATGTAAAGATGCTACTAAAGGTTATCAAAGCAAAGTATCATTCATTATATGTAAGGTATGGATGTCAAGTCCTAGTACTCGAAGAGAGCAAGCATGAGAAGCTGTAATAGCTACATAGGCAGAAGCTCAAGTGCCTTACATTTTTATCCAAAGTGTTACCACCCCTCAGTAACACTAAGGGGCCTCTTAGGTCATATGCTGTCATTTTAAGTGTCACACCTCTGCTACTCTACATTCCCCCAAAGCATCATCCATCCTGGTCAAAATGGGAGTTCAGTGGGACAAAGATGTGACATCAAATACAACTGTATTTATTTAGCAATATTCACGAGATGAATTCATGTAATTTGAAATATTGCACTAACTATTCTGTTAAACAATACTCTTTTAAGAGGGAGGCAGGATAAGGAATTACACATCTCTTCTTGTCAGCAGCTGCATTTGAATTTTGACATTAACTACCCTGTGCTGGTCACCACAAGTTGCTCAAAGGAAGAATAAAAGGACAATAGGAACAATTCAGGAGAACCAAACTGTAAGTGTGTGTGTGTGTGTGTGTGTGTGTGTGTGTGTGTGTGTGTGTGTATGTAAGAATATCCATTTTTGTTATTTAGAGAAACTTAAAGGGAAAAAACTCTACAGTGTTTGAGTAGAATTCATACCATTTAGATTACAAAAGGCAATAAATGAGGGTACAGCTTGGGATTTTCAAAAATGTTAAATCTTGCCATCAGTCTTTCTTTTGTGATAAAATGACAAAGTTATTGGGGCACCTGGGGGACCTAGTCAGTTGAACGTTGGACTCTTGATTTTGGCTCAGGTCATGACCTCAGGGTCTTGGGCTGGAGCCCCACGTAGGTCTCTGCTCACAGTGGGAAGTCAGCTGGAGATTCTCTCCCTCTGCCTCTCTCGCCCTCAAATAAATAAATCTTTTTAAAAAAACAACAAATTTATCCATGCAGGAAGCATACCCAGATCAAGGAGTAGGGGCACAGTTCTCTGAAAGAGAAGGTTCTGAAAGAACCTTTCACAGTTCTCTGAAAGAAGGAAAGGTATGACTTGAAATAGACCAGAGCCAAAACAAGACACAAAAGTTCAGGTTCGTCTGTCTTCATCCGTGCAAAGCTGGAGGAAAAACGTAAACAAGAAGATTGTCTTCCCCATGTAGGACAGAGAGATGAGTAAGAATAAGCAGGACATGAGACAAGCTGCTGATTTTTATTTTATTTTTTGAGGCCTATAGAATTCAGCCACCAGTTTGCTGGTTTAGGCATATTGGTCTCTGCAACATTCAGGGAAGCCATGGTGGGTATCACTGACGCTGTTCAAAGACCTTGGACCCATTGCTCTGAGAACGCATGGAGCAGCCAGCGGAGAATCCTCAGCACCGAGATGCTAGCCCACCACAAGTCCAGCTCAGCTATTCCTGTTTTGAAACATGCCCAGCTGGGGCACCTGGATGGCTCAGAGGGTTAAGTGTCTGCCTTTGGCTCAGGTCATCATCTCAGGGTCCTAGGATCGAGTCCCACATCTGGCTCCCTGCGCAGTGGAGATCATGCTTCTCCCTCTCCTGCTGCTGCTCTCCCTGCTTGTGCTCTCTTGCTCTCTGTCGAATAAATAAAATCTTGAAAGAAAGAAAGAAAGAAAGAAAGAAAGAAAGAAAGAAAGAAAGAAAGAAACATGCCCAGTCATTTTCAGGGCTTCGAGTCCTCTTGAGAGAGGGATAAGGTAGCCTAGTGATCATGGCCTTAGCAAAAAGAATTACCTCTGAAATTGGGCAGACCCCAGACTAGCTCTTCTGGCTGGGGTTCGAGAAAAAAAAAGTCCTAGTAACAGTGGGCCTTGGCCAGGCTTTATGAGTTTCAGTGTTTGTCCACTCTAAGATCCTATCACAAGGCTTTGTCTCTCTCATATGCCAAGGCATGTAATGAGTGAGGCACCCTGGATCCTGGAGCAGGTATAATGAGCACTCATCCGTGCCTCCAACATTTCAAATTCTTAATTTCTACGTTCTTTAATCCCTTCCCTACGAGTCTGCCATTGATGTTACTACTACCTTCTCTGTAGCTCCATGGATGGGTCTTCTCCCCCTTGATTAGTCTCTTATTTGGATTCCTCTGAAACACAAGAAAAGCATTTAGAAAGTGGATGTTACTGATCTCTTGTTGGTGAGACCCTGACTGTGAGAGTTTTTTTTTTTTTAAGCCAATAAAACAATTATAAGGACATCTTTCTGCAAAAATCCCAGGATGTAACCAATTTACCAGAGTTGCCCCAACATCATGGGTGAGTTACAAGCATAGCCCTATATTGAGTAGGGAGCCAGATTTTATTGGTCACCTCTGGGTCCACTAACCTTCAGCCTCCTCCGTTTTTCAAGGGCCAATGATTTGATTTCTTAATTGTTTTATTTTCTCTCTTTTTGAATGTCTCCCATCTATTTCACTATCTCTTCCTACCACCAGATGGTGGAAAGGGAAAAGGAAATAAGCGGATGGCAAATGAACGTGGTGCTGGTTGGCAGAGTATTTATGGCGAAAGGTGTAGTGGTGAATGGACCCAAAAAGGAGCTTGTGAGTTACTTATGAATTCCCTGTTTTCATTTCAGCGCGCATTCAAAGGTCGGCTGCCCAGGTCTGGGGAGCCAATGTGACACAGTAAGTACCTTGCTGGGGAGGGAGTCAGCCTTTGCCTCAGGATATTCTTGGGAACATCAGAGCCTGGGAACACAGTTGAGCAACCCAACCTCACCTAGCCCAGGCACCGGGTGCGGGTTAGGGGTCCCTGTGAGGGTCAGTGCGGGGTGACGTGCCCCACCAGCCCCGCTGCGTCCTTCTCTTTCTGAATCAACATTCCGCCGCCTCCTGTAAGCCGAACTCGCACTTGGCCGGCCTTTCCCACGCTGCACTGAATGGATGTAGCATTTCTCTCCCTCCATAGGGACCCCTTCTCCTGCCTTCCCAGCAGCCCGCTCTGTGAAAGCTTATTTTGGGTTGCCTTGATCCCCGATCCCAGGGTTACCTGCCATCACCCTCAGCAGGTGTTCATTCTCTCACCTACCCGTGGTCTCCCCACCCCCAACCCGCCCTTCACCTCTCATCGCACCCTGGGGATCTGCCGCTTCCACATCCTTTCCCACGTGCCCCTCCACTCGGACGCCCCCTCCCCCACGACCCCCGCTCCGGTCTCGAGGAGTCTCGCGGCATTTCCCGGGGCGTTAGTCGAGCCGCCGCGGGTGTGGGGCGGCCCCGCGGAGCTGGGTCCCTCCCCAGCGGGCGGTGAGGGGGGCGCCCGAGCGCTGCAGTCGCAGGGACGCCCCGGGCGCCGGCCCCGCCCCGGACAGGCCCCGCCCTTCGTTGGCCCCGCCCTCCTTGGCCCCGCCCCCGGCCCGGCGGCCGCGCGTCCACGCCAAGCTGAGCCGCAGGCGCTTCGCGGCGGCGGCGGCGGCGGCGGCGGCGGCGGCGGCGGCGGTGGCGAGGGGGGAGAGCGGGCTGCGCGGCCGCGGCTGCCGGGCGCTGGGCTGGGCGGCGCTTCTTCTTCTTCTTCTTTTTTTTTCGCAATTTCCACTCGCGGGTAGCAGGAAACCCGGCGCAGCCGGGCGCAGCGGGCCGCGATGCAGCAGCAGCAGCAGCAGCAGCAGCAGGAATCACCACGGGGCAGCAGCGGCAGCAGCAGCAGAGGCAGCAGCGGGCGGCGCTGAGCCGCCGCGGCCGCCGCTACTGAGGAGAAAGCCGGCCCAGCCGCCGCCGCGTCCCGGCCCCCGCGCCCGGATCCCCGCGCCCGGATACCGGCGCCCGACCCCCGCGCCCGCCTCCGCCAACTTTCACGCTGCCTCGGCGGCCCGGCCCGGCTCGACGCCAATGGGTGAGTAGGGGACTACCCGCGCCCAGGCGCCCGGGTGTCCACCTCAGTCTGCGGGCGGCGCGCCTGTCCCGGGACCGCGGAGTCGGGAGGACGCTCTGGGGACAGGGCCCTAGCGGGTGACACCGCGGTGGGCACCCTGCCTGCCTCAAGCACCCCCATTCACTCCCACTCGCGTCCCTGCTGAGCCCGCGCGGCACCGACGGGAACCCCGTGGGGGCCTGGGCGGAGGATCACGGGCCGGCCCGGGGCGGCTGAGGCTGAGGGATGCAGGGGGTGTGGTTGGCTCTTCGGGTGGGCGGGGAGAGTTTTGTCTTGGCCATTTTCTCGCCCCAGCGCGCCCTCCTCTGCGCTGAGGACGCGGGTATTGGGAGCTGGTGGGCTCCAGCCCAGCGCGGGGGTCGCGGTGTCTGTCCTCCTGGCCCCGCCGCGGGGGAAGCCAGAATTCCGGGGTCTCAAGGGTGGCCACGGGCGGGGTTGCCTTTGCTGGGGGCCGACGTGTGTGTGGGGGGGTGCGGGAAACGCCCCAGTTCCCGGCCTGGCGTGCCATCCTTGGGTCCTGAGCGCCAGACGCGTATCTCTTGGAGCCCCTCTTCCTCGGGCCCTGACTCCCACTCTGCATGCCTGCCTTCTCTCAGTCGGGCGAGCTCTCTGCTCCGTGATGCTCAAAGGCCACTTCCTACATCCTCTAAGTCTGAAGGCTCTGGGAACTGGAGCCGGTGATCCAGTCCTCGATTTACTGATCAAACATCAGTTCCAAGTAGGCAACTAACCGTTAGGTCCCTTAGGTCCCATCTGGTATAGACTCTGGCATATTGGAGCCACCTTGCCCAGAGGATGTGGCACTTTATTGGGCAAAGGACTTGTGACTACCTGGGCTAGTAATCCTGTGGCCCACGCAGTTAATATTCTTGCTGGAAGCCAGTGTTTGTCTTTCGTGCCTTTGGCAGATTATTTTTGGGTGTTTCTAGGCAAGGCAGAGGAAAGCTGTAGATCATAATAAATCATAATAAAGTGAGACCTTTCTGTGTTTAGGTAATAGGATTTGAGTAGGTGAATCCAACAGTGATAGGCAAGCTGCCACAGGATGCTCCTGAAGAGGGATGCACAGGAAAAGGGGAGCTTTAACCCAATCAGTTGTTGACAGGCAGTTAAAATCCCATTTGTGGTCACTTGTTAAAATGGTTTTCCTTTTCTAAAGTGGTGGCAATTTGATGGCCTCTCGGCTTCAGGGTCACTCTTTCTCAGTGCCCTTCTCTCGTCTTTGCACTACTTCGTCTAAATTAGTTTTTCTGTTACCCTTTCTCCTATTGTACCTTTTAAAAAATAGTGGTGTTACATATTTATTTGAGTTTAACATTTATCTCCCCTACTGTGAGCTCCATGACCATAAGGATAGAACTGTGTTGGTGCCCTTTTGCTCAGCACTGTTTTCTTTGGTACCTGGTGTGGAGCAGGCCCTAAATAAATATTGAATGAGTGAATGAATGAATGAATGAATGAGGGGTTATGAAACCCTCCTACCTGGTAGAAGACCAAACACTTAGCTCAACACTCTTGTTTTGTTAGTAAGATTATTTAGTTTATTAACAGAAATATATATACTTTAAACATTACTATCACTTTAGTAACAGGTTGGTTTTTCCTGAGGTAACCAAAATTGGTATTTTGATCACCTTTCCTTTTTTTTGTGGGTCCCAAGAGGGTTGCACAAAAAAAAGAAGTTAGATACATGTCTTCTGTGGCTGGACTGTGCTTTCTGTATCTCAGAAGGAAGAGGAGTCCAATTTAAGAAGAAACAGACCTGTTTATTATTCAAGCCTGAACTGTTTTCATTATCCAGAGCCTCCTAAGAAAATTAGACACTGCTTCTGCAGTTTATAGCCCTTTCAAGCTTAATATTTTTTTTTACTGTAACCATTACAAAACAGAGGGGGAGGTGCAGAAACTGATTTTCATTTATTGCAGGTGTTAATACGTAGAGTTGATAAGATTAGAATGAATGCTGTCATTTAATTCATTAAAATGTTTATAGTGGGACTTAAGATGTCTGTAGTAGTTTATGGCTAAAGATCACCTGCTATTATTGTCTTTTCCTTTTTCGTTTTTTTAGAGAGGGATGGGGGAGGGGCAAGGGGAGAGGGGCAGAGAGAATCTTAAGCGGGGCTGGATCCCACAACCCTGAGATCGTGACCTGAGCCAAAATCAAGGGTCAGACGCTTAACCAACTGAAACACCCAGGTGCTCCAAAGAGTTGTTGGTTTTTTTTTTTTTTTTGATATTTTATTTTTAAGTAATCTTTACACCCAAGGTGGGGTTTGGACTCACAACCCTGAGGTCCAGAGTCGCATCCCTCACCGACTGATCCAGACAGGAGCCCCCCACACCTGTTATTTTCTAAAGCATCTTCAGTAGTGTATTTGTGATGAAATACAGGTATTTAAGAATTGATTCTGTACGTCTTCTGATGGAGCCACCCAATAGTGCTGTTTCTGAAGCAGGTGTGTGTGTCTACACACAGGCACAACCTCCTTCCCCAAACCCCTAAGTCTCCTTGGTTTTCAAAAGATTTCTCCAGTGTATCAGTTTGCTACACTTGCATTCTTACCTGGCCTGGTAATGATTTTTCTGTTGATGGATAACGCAGTGAAATTATAATATATAGTCTTTAATCTGAAAAATAACTGAAGAACATTAAATCCCTAACTCTGAAATGAAGCCAGTTGTAAAATGGCCTCTTACAAAAGCCCACTTAGAATGTGCCCTCAGAGCTTGCAGGCAGATGCCTACAGTGCCAGCCAGAGGGAAAGCCTCTTGTCATCACGACTGCACAAATATTAACAATCCAAATTTGTGAATAGTGGAGGATTGCAAGTCCAGCAAATTATTTTTGTTTAGAAAATTCAAGGACTGTTTTTAGCAATGTATTGTTTTGGTGGGAGATTGCCTTATGCTAAACTAAAGCTAGAATGAATATAATATGTTGGTCTCCACAAACAGTCTGAAGTTAGAAATGGAACAAGTCTCCCCCTTTATAATTCATGACCTTTACTTTGTCCCCTTATACCCATCATGGCACGGGCAAAACCTTGCTACCTCCCTAGTTGCACAGACCTTCGGTTCTTGTTGCATTACTGACCTTCTCTCATCAGCTCTTGTATTTGAAGTTGTTTTATTTTTTATTTTTTCTCTCTTTTTTAAAAGATTTTATTTATTTGAGAGAGAGAATAAGAGAGAGCATGAGAGAGGGGAGGGTCAGAGGGAGAAGCAGACTCCCCACTGAGGAGGGAGCCTGATGCAGACTCGATCCTGGGACTCCAGGATCATGACCTGAGCTGAAGGCAGAGGCTTAACCCACTGAGCCATCCAGGCGCCCTGGAGTTGTTTTAAAGTAGATTGCAGGGGCGCCTGGGTGGCTCAGTGGGTTAAGCCTCTGCCTTCAGCTCAGGTCATGATCTCAGGGTCCTGGGATGGAGCCCTACATTGGGCTCTCTGCTCAGCAGGGAGCCTGCTCTCCACCCCCCTGCCCCCGCCTGCCTCTCTGCCTACTTGTGATCTCTTTCTCTCTGTCAAATAAATAAATAAAATCTTTAAAAAAATAAAGAAAAAAATAAAGTAGATTGCATGCAGTGGTAAGTATTAATCCATTCACCCAACTCTCTATCCAGTATTTACTGATCTCGTGCTTTGTGCCGGGCATTGTGCTAGGAATGAGCGCACAACACACACACCTGCCAGCTTGGGCTTCTCCAGCTGCTGGGAGAGGTAAGCCTAAATGCAATACTCAGGAGAAGATGTGATTAGAAGCCCTGCTAGGTCTCACGAAAGGAGATTAGAGAGGGGCAGCGACAAGGCAATGTCTTTGAGGAGACTGTGTTTGAGCTGAAATCTGAAATCTGCAAATTGGGTAGGTGCCGTCGTCGTCACTGCCCCCCAGCCGCCGCCCCTCCCCCGCTCCCAGGAACACACCTGGCCTGGAACAGGCGGTTCTCTTGTGGCGGCGGCGGCCCAGGGGAGCCGTGTGGGACAGGACCACGCGGAGGACGGGGCCTGTGGCCGGGGCTTTAGGGGAGCCTTGAAGGAAGCTGGGTGTTGCTCTGGTTTGGATGCTGGCCGGAAGCGAGGTAATTCCAGGACCGAGAGTCCTCCTCAACTTTCTCTAGACGCAGGGAAGACCCGACAAAGGCTGGGACTGGTAAGGAAGAAACAGCAGTCCCTCCCATTAGCCAGGATGTGGGCATGTGTGGGGACGTTTGTGATTTGGACAAGGTTCACTTGTCCGCGTTCAGACAGGATTCCAGAGTGGTCTTGTTTTTGTCTTGTCCCATCCCGGCCACAGAGTGGCCTTGTCTGATGTCGGTGTCCTGGGAATTGTTGGTTCACTGGAGATTGCCCTGCCGGCTCTCGGACGGCAGGGGCTGCTTCTCTGAGCTAAGTGATAAAGGGGGGGCAGAGAGGCGGAGGAGGACAATAGCTTTCTAGGTTTGTTTTGTGGTTCCTTCCTCAGTATGGGCCAGCCCTCGTCTGCAGACTGCTCAGCTGTGTACCAGACAGCCGGTGTGCGGGAACGGGGCAAGAGGGGGAGTCACACGGAGCAAGCTGCGGAGAACCAAGGAGTTCAGGCGGCTCTTAAGGGGAAAGAATGGGGGCAGGAAAATACTTGAATCTCTTCATCGTGAGAGGAGAGTCGAATACAGTGGTTCTCAGAGTGTGGTCCCCCGGCCAGCATCATCATCCTCCCTGGGATCTTGTTAGAGGTACACATACCCTGGCCCCAGTTCTACACACTGAATGAGGAAGGAGGTGGAGCCTAATAATTTGTGTTTTAAGAAGCCCTCCAGGTGTTTCTGATGCACAGTCAAGGGCGAGTGTAGAACCTCCTGCCTCGCAGGTGAGAAAGCCGAGGTTCAGAGTAGGTGGGTTGCTGAAGAGTGTGTGAGCACTCTGGTCAAACATGAGCTGTTGTTATAAGTGACACATGGCCTTGGAAAAGGAGAACAACATGCTCCTAGTTCGGAACAAACCTCTGATGGAGTCACTAAAACAGTGCAGTGTCGATTCTTCCGTGAATCTCGTGCATGCTGGCCGGTCGGCACCTGGGCTTTGGTGCCACTGGCCTGCCTGTCTCAGCGTCGCTTGGATTTTTACCAGAGCATCTCATAGGTCTTTGCCGTTGTCCTTCTTTTCCCTCCATCCTCTTTAGAAGGGACATTCAAATACATTGTTAACATGATGGGGTTTTTTGGTATTTGCTCTTGGTTTTCTGTACCTGGTACCTGTATTAGCTTCTGATTGCTGCTGTAATAAATTACCCAAAACTTGGTGCCCCCAGATGCCATAAGTTTATTATCTTTAAAGTTCTGGAGATCAGAGGCCCAAGACAGGTCTCACTGGGCTAAGAGTAAGATATGGGCAGGGCTGCATTTCTTCTGGAGGCTCTAGTGGAGAATCCCTTTCCTTGCTTTTTCCAGTTCCCAGAGTCCTCTGCATTCCTTGGCTCATGGCTCACTTCCATCTTCCAAGCCCACAGTGGCCGGTCGGGTCTCTTTCCGATCGCGTCACTCTGATACTGACTCTTCTGCTTCTCTCTTCCATGCTTAGGGAAGGCAGGACTGCTTCTCTTTGGTCATCGTGTCCCTGTGCTGGCACATGGGAAGCCCCAAATTAAAATTGGTTGAGTTAATTATTATTTCTGACCTTCTAGCTAACTTCGCCCAGGTGTGTCCTCGACCCCGCGAACGGCACGCTCTCCACTGAGAGCAGCGTTTCTCCTCCCTAGTGTCCATATCCTGGAGGGGATCACCACCCTTCCCGTCACTTCCATAGCTATTCTGCTTTGGCCTTACCTCTTCTTCCTTCCCCTCTCCCCTCTCTCAGCTCTTTCCAGGATGCAATCAAGCCCCAAAAGTTTCGGGAATTAACCCCATGTCACCCACCCTTCTGCAGATGTTTTAGATCCTGAATGCCTTAGCAAAGGCTTTGGGAAGCTCAGCAGCCACCCCTGCTTTGGTTTGTTCCGTGCTTGTTCAGGCCCCTGAGTCTTGCCCACAAAGTTCCCTTCATGGGGAAGGGCTTCCACTCTCTTCTCTGCCTTCTAGTCTCTCCGTGTGAGTTTCCTCTTGCCGCGATGAAAAAATACTACAAACCCAGTGGCTTAAACCAGCATAAATTTGTAATCTTATCCTCCTGGAGGTCAGATGTCCAAAATGGGTCTCACTGGATTGATACTAAGGTGTCGGCAGGGCTGTGTTCCTTGTGGAGGCTGTAGGGGAGAATCCATTTCCTTGCCTTCTCTAACTTCTGGAAGAAGTGCCCACATTCCTTGGCTTGTGGCCACATCACGCTAACCTTGCTTCTGTCCTCACATCTCCCTCTTACTGTGAACCTCCTGCCTTCCCTTTATAAAGACCATTGTGTTGTATTGGGCCTGCCTGGATAATTCAGGCTAGGCCCCCATCTCAAGCCCCTTAACTTAATCAATCTGCCAAGTCCTGTTTGCCATGGAAGGTAACATATTCACAGGTTCTGGGGATTCAGATGTGAATGTCTTTGGGGGCGCTATTATGAAGCCTGCCGCACCCCTTGTTCATCTTTTGAGTCCTGCTCCAAAGGTTGCTATAGAACATGGCATCTTGCATGAAGTCTGTTCATCTTTGACAGGATGTCCCCAATGCCGTTGCCCTGGCCCGTTGCCTGGCATACAGTAAGTGCCATATGTTACTGAATGAATGAATGAATAGCCCTTTCACCCAAGCATGGTTACTATTGAAATTCTTGGAGGCTCTTGGCTGCCAGGAGTGTGTGTGCAATTCTGGGAGATTCCCGCAGGCGCGCGTGCCGAGCAGGTCTGTTTGCTGACAGTTCATGGTGGCCTGCGCTGCCGTGGGTGAGAAGGCTGATACCACATGTCACGTGGCTTCCACAGAGAACCAGAGGCTCAGGATAGAAAATTTGCGCTCGCAGTGGTTCTCAACCGGGGGCGGTTTTGCCCCGCAGGGGACATTTGGCAATGTCTGGAGCCTCTTGGTTGTCGCAGCTGGTGGGGGGAGGGCAGTCTACTGGCGTCCAGGGGCTGGAGCCCGGGGGCCAGGGACACTGACGCATATCCTACGGTGTACAGGACAGCCCCCGGCTGCTGTGTGCCCCCAAAAGTTGGGCAAGCCTGCTTGGAGTGTTACACAGATGGTTGAAGCACCATTTCCTTCCTTCGTCATCAGCTGCCCTGGACACAAGGTCTCCTCTGTAGCCACAGCCTTTGTTTTATGAATAAACAAGGAGGTCACTGGAAAGCTGGGCTCTGTGTCACTCTCTCACCTTTTCGTTCTTTGAGTAGAAAGTGTCTTAACACAGCTCATGCCCCTCTTCTCTCAATACCTGGGTCACAGAGTTGTAAACTTACTTCTCCCGTGTTTGGCTTCCCTGATGTTCTCCCTTCCTAGTGGGATGAGCTTATGCGCCGAGTGGCAGATGGTGGGTCCTTCTGTCACTCACACATCGGTCCCTGCAACTGAAGCTCTGGAAAGGTCCTTGGCAGTCAGGGCAGCCGACACCAGCAGATGATGAAACTGAACACTCTGAGAGGCCAAGTGACATGGTCCCCTAGCTGCAGGACCCAGCTTCCTTCAAATAGGAAAGAACTACCCACGTCTACAGGTAGGTGCTCAGTAAATGTCAGGCCCCTGCTCCCCCCAGTGTGGCTCTTTCTACAGGCTGTTTCCCTGGTAAATCAAGAAAACAACAAAACAGCTTTATTGAGATGTAATTCACATGTTTTACAATTCACTCATATAAAGTGTGCAGTTCATTGGTTTTTGGTATATTACATTATTCATTTTTAAAATCATGGTAAAATTTGCCATTTTAACCATTTTTACGTCCGCAGTTGAGCGGCATTAAGTATATTCAGAGTGTTGGGTAGCCAGTCCCGCTGTCTATTTTGAAAACTTTTTCATCACCCCTCCCTGGGAAGGGTCTAACTCGAAGCATAGAATCCATTCCCATGGGGCTTCCTGGCCGCCCAGGCATCCTGGAGAACACTCGGTGGAAGCCCAGGGGTCCCAGTTAAGATTCCAAAGGGATACAGAAAAAGGGAAAGTATGGCTTTGTTGTTTTTACATGTTTTTAGTCCATGTTTCCTTTGGGAGGCACTTCATCTTTGCTCTGTCCCTCCAGCCGCCTCCCTTGGTCACATTACTGTCATCCTGTGGGGGAATTGTGAATTTTCTTTTCCATCTTGAAGCATTTGTGAGTTACTTGGGTAACTTCCTTGGCAATTACCGCAGTTCCTTAGGATATTTCAGTCATAGGAGAAAGCACTGCGAGGCCAAACTGAGCTCTCAAATCTGCGCATAGAGGATTGACAGAGTTGTACCTTCCTTTGCCTAAATTCCTTTAGCTGGCAAAGGTACACTGGGATCCTGGGTGACAATGAGCACTTGGTTTTCAACTTGATTGTTATTTTATGGGTAAATATCTTAGAGGCAAGTCTGTAGTTTTCATTAGGGGACACTTCAGCAAAGCAAAATGTAGTTCATGGACCTTACTGCAGCGATAAACTATGCCTATACTTAGCCTCAGGAAGAAAAACACCACTAATCACAAAAAAAATCCTCACTGATATGTGTCCTCACTGACTGTATTCAGTGGGCAAGAAAAGCCCAGTAAAGGCCTTAAGCTACAGAAGTTGCACCCCCACCCCCCCACAGGAGGCTGGTCTGCCTCCAGGTGGGGAACAGAGTGGCAAGGTGAAGTGCTATTCAATTCATACTGCTGTTTCTTCCTCAGTATCTTGGATTAAATACTATAAATATTGAATTGGTCATTAATTACTGGTTTTGCCTAATAAATTTAAGTCCTTAAGTACCCAAGAACAGCGTGTACAGGTAGTTTAAATCACCATCTCCTTAAATTTCAACTTCTTATCAGTCAGTATGCAAAAAGCAGCCCTTGTGTTTTTGCTGGATTTTTCTGGACTGTTCTAGACTTGGAAGACTTGGGGCCCTGTTCTAGGTCTGCTCCTCTGGGGCTGCACTAGTTTTATCCATCACACACCCACTCCCTGTGTGAAAGTCTTTAATTAGCTTAGTGTCCTCCCTAATTATTCCAGCTAGTTCTCATTTTTGTGCCTAGAGCTGGAAGGAGGTGCGTGAATGTTGTTTTGGAAAAGAACTGGAAAAGGCCTTCCTGGCTTTGCTCTCCCCTCCTCTTAGCCAGCTTCTTCATGGATATTCATTTTCTTCACCAGACTGTTCTGGATGCTACCTTCTGCTTGAACATTTTACATGCTAGCTTCTGAGTAAAATTCATTTGACATGAATGGCTTCATAAATGGGCATTGCCTTCCTCCTATTTTGATCATTCAAAAACCAAAACCCAAATCCCCTCTTCACAATGAGCATAATGGGATAGGATTTCACCACTTAACCAGCGATTTCTCACTGCCCTTTTGTTCTCCATAAAATATTAGATGGACAACAGAGGTGTCAACCCAAATACAGTCTGTCAATTAACTCATTATTGACACCCAAGGAGGTTGGCAGAGCACATGTTGGGAAATTGATGGTGATGTTTTAGCTTAATTGCTGCCTTCGAATTGTCAGAAAAGAAATGAAAAGTAATTAGCTTGGGGGGGCCTGGGGAAAGAATAGGAGTAGGGGGATATTTATTTATTTATTTATTTATTTATTAGGAAAGAGAGAGAGTGAGAGAGAGCATGAGAAGGGAGAAGGTCAGAGTGAGAAGCGGACTCCCCATGGAGCTGGGAGCCCGATGCGGGACTCGATCCCGGGACTCCGGGATCACGACCTGAGCCGAAGGCAGCCGCCCAACCAACTGCGCCACCCAGGCGCCCTTGCTGGGGACATTTTAAAAACATTTTTAAAAGTTAGTTTCTGGAAGAGGTTATACATCTACATGTTTCAAAATTCAAAAGGTGAGAAGTGCTCACAGTGACAGGTCTCCTTCCCGATTCCAGTCCTGCAGTTCTCTGGCGATCGCCCCAGCCCCGCCACCGCAGGCTGTCTGTGTTCTCTCTCCCAAATTCCTCCAGGCAGAGTTCATGCCCACACCGGCAGACAGATATTTCCATTATTTCTCCCTCCCTTTTACATTATGATTAATTGTTGATAGAACTTCTTTTTTTTTAAAGAGGATTTATTTATTTATTTAAAGAGTGGGGGGGGGGAGGGCAGAGAGGGAGGGAGAGGGAGAGAATCTCCAGCAGACTCTGGGCTGTGCTGAGCTCTGAGCCCGATGTGGGGCTCAGTCTCAGGACCTCAAGATCACAATCTGAGCCAAAACCAAGAGTCACTCTCTTAACTGACGGAGCCACCCAGGCACCTGAACAAACAGAACTTCTCTGTAGCTGGTGGGTTCCTTCTCTGGGGAATGTGCATCAGAATGCTATGCCTGGGTCCCCCTCCTCTGATTTGGATGGACAGACACGCGTGTTTGGAAGAGTTCTCTGGGAGATTCTGCTGTGTACCCCTGAGTCTCAAGTGGTTTGGGTTTCATAACTGGTAGAAACTTTGTCCTGGATTCTAACTGACGGAGACCATGTTCCTTAACTGGGTTAGGACCATCTCTAGCTTCATATCGTGTGTGTGTGGACATGCACGCAGTAAGGACTTCCTTCAGGTGAGGAAGCCAAGCAGAGCCTATTGATCTGAAAAGAGGGGCTTATTACAGGGCTGCAGGGGCCTCTCATGCAACCCAAGGGCCCCAACAAGCCCCAGAACCAGGGATAGGCCAGCCGTCCCACATGCCATCTGGCCTTCTCTCCTCCCTGCCTCTGTCCCCTTTTTTCTTTTTGTGCAGCTCATTCATGGGGTGCATGCCACAGTTCCAGCTGCTTGTTAAGAGGGATTTGATTCATCATCCCAGTCCCAAATTCCCATTAGCAAGACTGAGCCCGCTGGAATCAGCGCTGCCCCGTGAAGGTGCATGGGTGGCCACTGCGGGCCCACTTCTGTGAGGGCAAGGGCGCGCCCCGTTCTGGTCCCGTGGAAATGTTTAAGGAGGGTCTCCTCAGCGCCGGGTGTGTGCTAGGCGCTGGGACAGCGCGCCCCTGGAAGCAGTGCTGGTGAGACGGGGGACCTGGGCTCACTCTTGGGGCAGACACATCAATGAGGATGCGTGAAAGCCTTAAGCCGGGCTACCTGACCGTGCCCTGTGTCCATTTTTCCTGGCTTTCCCTGGACAAAGGGGTGATTAGTGTGAGGTGGTGCTGGAGCCTTTGAGGCTGCTCCATCCATCTCTGGAGCTCCTTTCCTAAAGCTCCCGTGGGGAAGGGCTCCTGGCCACGCCAGGCCCGGGTCTGCTTCCGAGCGAGTAAGGGGTTATTTTTATCCTTTGAGACCCCAGTCATGTAACTCAGGTCGGTTTCTCCTTTTGCATTTTTACACACGTGAAAATGTGTAGCTGTGACTTTGGAGGCATTTGGATGGGTTTGATGATAGCACAGTGCGGGGGTGGGGTACGGTTGTGACACTCTCTGGTTCTTTTACGGAACCTGTGGGTTTTTAAATGGAGGAAGAGATGAAGACGTTGTGAAAAATAGCTCCTGCCTGGCCAGTGAACCGCCCAGTCAGAGAGATGAAGGGAAAAGGGGGCAGGGGACTGTCACCCTAATGTCCGGTCTGCTGTGTCTCTCCAACCTCATGCCTTCTCTCCTCTACACTCTCTCCTCCACCCTTTCTTGGTCCCCTCACTATCTCTCATCCCTCACTCCCCCTACTCCATCTCTCTCTCCTACCGTCCTATCCTCTTCCCTTCACACTTCCCTCCTCTGCTGCTTTCCAAGTAATCCCTTTTCCCACCTTCTCCCCACCTTCTCTCTGCCACCTTCTCTTCCCCCTCTTTTTTCTTTGTCCTCACCTCTCTTCTTGCCCCTTCCCCCAGCACCCTCTCTCTCCTCCTGCCTCCCACCTCACCCCCACTCTGTCCCCACCCTCTCTCTCACCCTTCCTCCAGCACCCTCTGTCCCCACCCCTTTCCCCACCCCTTCTCTTTACCCCCACTCTTTCCCCAATTTTCTCTTCCCTCATACTCTGTCTTTCCCTTCACTGTCCACCCGTACCCCATCTACCCACCCTCTTCTGACCCTCCTTCCCTCCCTCTCTTTTTCTCCTCCCTTTCCCCAGGGCCTCTCTCTTTTTTGTCCCTTTCTCATCTTCCTTCCTCCTCCCTCCCTCCCTTCCTTCCTTCCTTCATTGTCTCTCTCCCACCTCCTCACTGCTCCATCCTCTCTTCCTCACCCCTCCTCTCCTATCCTTGTCTGTCCCCCTTCTCATCCACGCTCAGCCTCCTCCATATCTCCCATTGTCACGCCCCTGCCTTACCCTCCTCTTCTTACTGACTTCCTCTTCCTCCTCCTCTTTTCCTACCCCTCTACCTCCCATCTCCCCCCCTTCTCCTCTTTGTCTTCCTCCCCCTCAGCACACTCTCTCTCTCTCTTCCTCCCCCAACACCCTTCACTCCCAAAATGCCCCTTCTCACACCCCTCCCATTGCTTCTTTAGAGCCCTCTCCCACCAGTATTGCCTGGGCCTCCCTGGATTTTCCACTGGTCACCACCAACTTTGCTCAGTAAAAGTACTGTGGCCCTGAGACTAGGTGAAACTGTCATTTATTGGGTGCAGTCTAAGGTCACAATGGCCACAGCAGGAGGTGTGGTCCCCCTGGGAGAAAAGAAACCTTTGCAAAGTGGTCCCTGTGTGGGCCTGTGGGAGGAACCCCTGCCACCCCACCGGTGTGGGGGTGTGGGGGGGCTAGGGGGTGTGCGGGAGCCAACAGTGGGGGGAGGTGCAGGCTCCCTGCCCAGGAGGGGCTCACCTTAAAGGACCTGCATAGGAGCCGGTGCATTCTAGGCTGTTTCTTCTTCTAGCTCCAATATTCTCAAACCTTAAATTTCTTTGTTATAAACATATAGCAACTGTATCACAGGGTTTAGAAAATAGGATCAGGAGAATTTGACAGCCCAGACTGTACCCTGATGCAACCACTCTCATTTTATTTTGGTGCACGTCTTTGCAGTCTTTTTACTACATGCTTGTGGATGTGTGCCCTGGTGTTTTTTACATTCATAGTCATCTTCAAAGCCAGTGTTTTTAGTTGCTAAATATCTGAATTCGTGGATCTCAATTTATGTAAGCATTTCTCTATCATTTGAGTAGTTAGAGTGTTTCCATAATCTTGACATTATAAATAGAGATGTGAGGCCGTGGGGATTATCTCAGGGGGATTGGTGGGGTACCTGATTAATCATTCAGGTGTGAGATTAGGGTACACTCAATGAAAGGTGAGACTCCTGAGGGTTTGGTTCCTTCTCTTTCTTTTCCCCTTCCCTCCCTCCTTTCATTTCATGCCCTAACTGGCATTGAAAGGAACTTTGTTTTCTAGAACCAAAGAGTTGTGTCCTGGAGGCCCTGGGTCCTCAATGTGACTTTACATTTCTCCGTGATGTGGGTCTAAGTCCTGTGCCGATGAAGGAAAGGTCATGGCTATAATAACCCTACTGTGGTTTCTGAGCTTAGCTTTGCATCATCATCATACATTTCCCTCAAAATATTATACTTTTAGCTTCAAAGGGCGACAGGTAAGGCTCGTTAGAATCTAAAGATCGAGGCCAGAAGAACCATCTCAAAGCCTTGCCTTCATGGTGTATCAGTTTCATTAATGGATAACATCGTGTAAAGTATTCATTCCTTGGCCAACAAGCCTATACCAAACGTCAGCTCATGTACTTAGTAAAAAACTAGTTGAATATTTATGATGCCCTTTCTGGGGCAAGTTTCTGTGAGAGTTCTAAACTTCGTGATAGTACATGTTAGAGAGCATTGGTTAGAGAGCATAACCTCTACCACATACTTTCTCCCTTTCTTACATTTTCTTTTTTTTTAAGATTTTATTTATTATTATTTAATTAATTAATTTATTTGACACAGAGAGAGGGGGCGCGTGGGTGGCTCAGTTGGTTGAGCAACTGCCTTTGGCTCAGGTCATGATCCCGGAGTCCTGGGATCGAGTCCCACATCGGGCTCCCGGCTCCGCGGGGAGTCTGCTTCTCCCTCTGACCTTCTCCCCTCTCAAGCTCTCTCTCACTGTCTCTATCTCAAATAAATAAAATCTTTAAAAAAAAAATTGACACAGAGAGAGATCGCGAGTAGGCAGAGAGGCAGGCAGAGAGAGAGAGGGGTAAGCAGGCTCCCCGCTGAGCAAAGAGCCCGATGCGGGGCTCGATCCCAGGACCCTGAGACCATGACCTGAGCCAAAGGCAGAGGCTTTAACCCACTGAGCCACCCAGGCGCCCCATCTTTCTTACATTTTCAAATTGTGAACATAACCAGCTGGTCGTGGTAGAACAAACAAGACAGTTGCCCCAGTCCTGCCATAAATTGGAATTCAGGTAAATTCTACAAGTGTTAATTGAGTGCCTGTTACGTGTAAGATTTGATAACCAGAGGAACTCAAGAGATATTTTAAGGTTCCACTCAATGACACATTTTAGTTAACTTTCATTTCCCTAACTGGGAGGGAGACTGTGATGTATTTCAGGAACCACACTGTGAAATAAGCTGTCAAACCAAAGGGTGTTTGTTTGAAGAAATTCTGTTTATCCAGAAAGAGGGAAAGGTCTCAATTTGAGGAATACACGTCAAGTTAGAAGACAACTTTCTGAGATTCAACAATGTTTAATCAGTCTCTGAAACTCCCTTCTCACTGGAGGTCTAGAGAGAAACCAGATAGTGCAGGCTTTCTCAAACGAGTAATGCGGAAGGTCCTCTCACAAGAAAAATGGTTTTCAAGAATCCCTGTTTTGCCGTAAACATTTGCAAGTGTTTATTAGCTTTTATTTATTAATTTTTTTGGTGGTCCGATATGCATAACATAAAATTCGCTATTTTTACTATTTTAAGTGTATAAGTTCAGTGGCATTAAGTGCATTCACATTGTATTTTTTTAAAATTTTTTATTCTTTATTTTATTTTATTAAGAAGATTTTGTTTGAGAGAGAGAGAGAATGTGAACAGGGGGAGGGGCAGAGGGAGAAGTAGACTCCTCACTGAGTGGGCAACCTGATGTGGGCTCCATCCTAGGACCTCAGTATCAAGACTTGAGTAGAAGGCACATGCTTAACATTGTTAAGGTGCCCCACATTGTGTTTTTAAAAATGTTTTATTTATTTATTAGACAGAGAGCCCAAATGATGGAGGAGCAGAGGGAGAGGGAAAAGCAGACTCCCCATGGAGCAGGGAACCCAATGTGAGACTTGATCCCAGGACCCTGGGATCATGACCTGAGCCAAAGGCAGACGCTTAACTGACTGAGCCACCCAGGCGCCCCACATTCATAATGTTGTATAACTATCACCACTGTCCTTCTCCAGAACTTTTTAATCTCCCTCACTTGAAACTCCATGCCCCTGTAACACTAACTCCCCAATTCCCCTGCCTCCAGCCCCTGGCAAGCACTATTCTACTTTCTGTCTCCATGATTTTTGACCACTGCAGGTACCTCATGTACATAGAATCATACCATATTGGTCTTTTTGTGACTGGCTTATTTCACTTGATGTAAGCTCTTCAGGGTTTATCTATGTTGTAGCGCATGTCAGATTTTCCTTCCTTTTCTAAAAAGATTTATTTATTTATTTGAGAGAGAGAAGAAGAGAGAGGGAGGGAGGAGGGGCAGAGGGAGAAGAAGAGAGAGAATCTCAAGCAGATGCCCTGCTGAGCATGGGGCCCGACTTGGGGCTCGCTCTCAGGACCCTCAGGACCTTGAGCTCATGACTTAAGGTGATAGCAAGACTCAGATGTTTAGCCGACTGAACCATCCAGGTGTCCCTAGCCTTTCCTTCCTTTTTGATTCCCTTAAACTTTTTAATAATAATACTACTTGAAAATCCAAGCACTTAACTAGATAAAAGCTCCTTTTGCCTTTAGCTCATTTGTAAGTATAAACCTGACATAGATTTGCAAATTAAGTATAAATTAACTCAATAAAGCTCAAATCACTAATAGGACACAGGATGGTGTGTTTCAGAAACTAAATCTCAGCTGGCAATGTGACGGAGCTCATGCTGCTTGACGCGTGGCACAGGGTCTTCTGAGTTCACTTGCTTCTTCCATGTCTTTTGTCTCTTCAAACCATGGTGAGAACTCATCCTTCCTACAGGCTATTTTACTTGGAGTGATGCCTTCAAAACAGTTCTGCAAGCTGAGACGGTAGTTGATACACACAGACTATATGTTGTGTGGATGGTGTCGAGCGTCAGTATAAAAGATACACTCGTGACCTCCCCCCCCCCCCACAGGGCGCTCTGGCTCAGTCCCCTTTCCCTGCCTTCTCAGGTGGAGACGACCATCATGGGTCTTTTTAAAAATCATCATTTTCTTCTTTAACAAATAGATTTATCATTTCCACATATATCTCCTAAAAACATATTGTCTGGTTTTGCTTGGTTTTAGTTTGGTTTTGCTTGGTTTTCGTTTTTTAAACCTGGCACCAAACTGCACGGAGACTTGTGTTTTGCTTGTTGTCTCTCATTTTGTAGTTCGGTTATTTTTCCTGTCTGGTGTACCATTGTGTATTTACCCTTTCTCTTGCTGGTGGACTTTCACAACGCTTCCAGTTTTTTGCTGCCGTGAATGAACTTCCTATCACCATTTTAATAGCTGTCTCTAGGTGCACGTGTAAAATACGTTTTTTTAAAGGTGTATAGCAAGGAGTGATTTTGCCACCTTTCAAGTTGCTGGATTTCTGAAGTGGTTTTACAGCATATTCTCCCAGGGAATGAGGGAATGCACAAACTAATGAATGACGAAGAGAGCGTATTTATTGAAGGAGAGAGTATGTGAGCTTGAGAAGAGAATGACAAATTGTTTTTCAACGTGTATGATCTCAGAGCGTACACATTTCTGGTGCTCCCGTCCCCACTAGCATTTGCTCTCCCAGCTATATTAGGGCACAGGCTAAATGGCGGTCACAGAGACCCCGAGATGGCATAGCTGTCTGCTTTCCTCTCTGGCCACTGCCTGCTGACCCCTGGACTGTTCAGGATGAGTGACCGGCTCTGCTGTGCAGGGACCTCGGGGTCAGACGCCTCCTCTCCTGTTGCCCCCTCCGCTAGTGCTAGGGCCTCGCCTTTGTCCGCATGGTAGGAGGGGCTTACGGGAACTGCTCTGCCTTCCAGTCCACGAGGAGGGAGAGGTGGAGGGTGAGCAGATCTTCTTTTTAAAGGATGTGACTTGGAAACTGCTCCCGTCATTCCCTCCCGCTGGTAAGAATTTAGCTGAAGTCTCAGCCCTAGCAGCAGGTGGGTCTGGGGGCTGTAGTTTCCACCTGGGCAGCCCTGTGCCCCACACCAGCTGGGGCTGGGAGTATTAGTTTCCTCTTCCTGCTGTAACAAATCACCACTAACTTAATGGCTTAAAACAATACTGAGTTTTGTCTTTTCGTTTGGGCGGTCACAAGTCCAGAATGGGTTGGCAGGACTGCGTTCCTTCTGGAGGCTCCAGGGAAGGACCTGTCCTCTGCCTTCTGCAGCTTCTAGAGGTGGCTGCACTCCTTGGCTAATGGTCCCTTCTTCACGTCACTCCCACCCCTGCCTCTGTTGTCCCATCTTCTCTGGCTCATCTGCTTCCCTCTTCCATGTTTTAAGGCCCTTGTGCTGATGCTGGGCCCACCCACATAATCCAGGATATTCTCCCCATCTCAAGGTCCTCAAGTACATCACACCTGCAAAGCTCGCTCAGCCTGGCTATAACCTGTGCACAGGTCCTGCGGCTTAGCACGTGGACATTTTTGGGGATGCCATTATTCTGTCTACCTTGGAAGGAGGGAAGGGTTCTATTTCCAAGCAAAGGAAGGGGACACTGGAAGGTAATCATCAGTTTCTGCTGCATCATATGACTGCATTTTTGCCAGTCTCATGATTGTGGGTGTATTTTGAAAGTATTCAATTGTCAGAGCTGGTGAACTTGTTGAAGATGCGACTTTGTTTTTCTCTTACTTTGTGATTCCCAGAGTTCACATGTCTAAATAATCACAAAAGCAAACTGTATTTTTGAGGTCTACTTTTTCTCTCTTACGAGGGACAGTGCCCTTCATCTGTCTTCTGTTTGCTGCATTCGTTTTGTGAAGGCCATTTCCAAGTGCTGGCCCACTTGTAGTTTCCTTGGGGGAGCCCACAGAGCAGCTGGTGTCACTAGGATGAACTGCATGGTGTGTGGTAGGTACTCAGCACAGAGCAGGGCCTCAAATGAGTTACTAATAAACAACCAAAAAGGCCACACTAGTACATTGTGGCAGAGCCCTCTCATGTGTGAAGACCCCTTCAGACATTCCGCGCACACGATGGGTGCACTGATCATACTCCCCTCTCCTGATAGCTTTGGGCCCCTCAGCTTGTGTGTGCATCTGTTTTCTGTGCGTGTGTGTGTGTGTGTGTGTGTGAGAAAGAGGGAGGGAGACAGACACACACAGATTTTTTTTTTTTGGCATGTATCTGGACTGAGTGTTTGTGTCCCCACAAAGCTAAAATGTTGAAACCCTAATCCCCAATGAGATGGTATTTGGAGGTTGGACTTTTTGGAGGTAATTAGGTCATGAGGGTGGAACCTTCATGAGGGGGTTAGTGCCTTTATCAGAAGAGACAGCAGAGCGCTTTCTCTCTGTCTCTGTCTCTCTCTTCCCACCTGCTCTCTTCGTCTCCCTCTTCCTCTTCCCCCACCTCCCTCTCCACCGCTCCCGCAACCCCCGTGTGAGGATACCAGGAAGAGGGTTCTCGGCAGAGCCTGACCATGCTGGCACTGTGATCTTGGACTTCCAGCCTCCAGAACTGCAAGGAATAAATGTCTGTGGAAGTCCCCCAGTGTCTGGTATTCTTGTTACAGCAGTGCACACTGACGGAGACAGCAGGGAGGAGGGGGATGAACATGGGAACTCTGGTGGCATCTGTCAGTCCCTGACTTTGTCTCTGTGGTGGAAGACTGCAAATATTGACCTCCATGTTGACAGATATACGGAAGTTTTGGAAAATAACTCCGAGTCATCTGAAGTTACAATTTTTTTCTTCTGTCAGGACGTAGAAATCATATAAAAACAAAGGCCTCCGATGAATTCGGAATGTCTTAAAATAGTGCTGAACTGAGCTGTGTGGACTGACAGTGAGTGCTGGGCCCCTGGGCTTGTGAGTAGTAAGATTGTGGAAAGGGTCTTTGCTGTGGATGGGGTTTTGGAAACTCAGCGTAGAAAATAATCTTAAGATTGTTAGGAGCTGTGAGAGCCACACCGGAATCTCATAGTGGCCCACTGTGTTTTATAAAATCTCAGATTGCTGATGTTTGGGAATCCAGTTGATGTTTCCATAACATTTTAGATCCCTGGCTGCTCTTAAACGCCAGGTCTTCTGGTATCCTTGGGCTGGCATTCCTACTTGGCTGTAGTCGTGGGAGCTCTGCTCAGATGGGGGAGCATGTGAATTTAGTTTGCTGTGCTCCCTACCACTCCCTGTTGCCTCCCAAACATGAGCTGTGATTGGCAATCAGTTGCTAGAGATAATCAGGCTTATGCTGTTGTTCCTGGATCTTCTTAACTTCTCAACTACCCCGCAAGACCATTGAGTTGGCTTTCAAACATCCCTAAATTCAAACCTCAACAGTTTGAATTCTTTCCTGAAATTACAACCAGATTGTACTCTCTTTGATTGGGCCTGAATCATTATTTCAGAGAGAGTTGCTGAAAATTTGCAGGTCACGAGGATTATGTGGCCCCCCAGGTAGACCTGCTATTTAATGATTGACTCTGGGTCACTCTCCTTTGAATGTTCCTGTCACCACCAGCAGGGTTGGTCTATTGTTTTTCATCCGGTAACCTTGGCCCCACCATGTGTCTGGCCCACGAGTGAGAAATACCAATAGTTTCCAATGTCCCAGGTTCTTCCCACTCACCTGAGCTGTAATTTGAGCACCAGTGTCTGCTGCACTTTCTTTAGACCGCTGTCGTCATTGACCTTGGTGCTGACACGTGTATGTTGGCTCTCTGCTGGATCTGCCTAGGGAGCTGCTGTTTTAAAATAGATTGTTCTGTCAAGAGCATCCAGGTGGTGGACCTTCAGTGGTAGGAAAAGATTTTTATGGCATAACATGACTGGATAGCTCTGAGTCAACCTGATGAGGGATGTCTTTTAGGGGTGGAATGCAAATAAGTGAGACCAGGGGCAGTTTGGGGAATGCTGTGGGAAAGCACATTTCTGCACTCTTGAGGGGAGACTGGTGTCAGCGGGCAGGGCAGCAGGGGGAGGAGTGGGGTCTCATCTGATTTCTGTGCTAGCTTAGGTCCTCCCCGTCTCCCCCAAACTGGAGAGCTTCTTTTTGGAATCTCTGTCTTCTCGTCTGCTGTCCATTGCTTCCTTCTGATAATGGGGGCGCTAAGTCAGTAGTGTGTCAAATTTATGTGTGCACCAGTTTTTAGATATAAGGTAGGGAAACCTTGCTGTGGTGCTGACTTGGGAGACTGTGAGACTCGTTAGTCTTTTTCGCTGGCTCCAACTGGTGTTGGAGCCATTGCCTTCCCATTGCATCTCTGCTCTCCCTGGGCTCAGCTTAGTCTTGCCTTCCTTCGATACTGTCGTAAACCCTGTCCTGGGAAATCCTGGCTTACAGCCTGGAGCTGAGTTCTTGCTTAGGAGGTGGAAGAGAATAGCATATTTGGCTAAAATAATTCATGCATGCTGCTGTCATAACTTCACTTTCCTGGGTTGATAGCTATGAACGAGACGAAACCACCACTTGAGGATGAGTTATTGATTTTTGAGGAGAGTCATGAGACGTCTTATTTATCTTTGCTTTATTTGGTCTGCTGGAAAATGCAAGGAAATCCGATTTGTTGTAGCCCGACATCATTCCCTCTTCCTTTTCCTCTCTCCCCACCCCTAACTCGGATGTGGATATGTCCAGATGCTCGGGAGAGGGGTGACTGCTTGAGGAGAGGGCACTGGGCATGTGCTGGCTCTGGAATTCCCACCAGGTACTGCAAGGACCCCACCAATCGTGCTCCATGGACTGTAGTTCCTTTGGCACTAAGGCGGAGACCATGGCGGTCTCCACACTGGTCTCCCATATCTGGCACAGCGTCTCAGCCAGAATGAGCAGCTAGAGGCAAATATTCGTTGAATGAGTGAAAAGAGCATATGTTGTCCAACTCTAAAGCCAGTCTTGTTTCCCCAAATGGAGTCGGAAATGGGTATTTAATGGTATCGATTATTCACGTCTCCTGCACTCATCACACAGGGTCAGAAGCAACTGAGGAAGTCCGCACTGTTCACGATCTTCCCTGCTGTTGACCCTATCACTGTGTAAGGTCTATTCCCATGTTTGGATGTATTTCTGTCTTGAAAGAACCAAAGAATTATGTAAAAAGGTATCTGTGGCATGGTCTGTGGGAGAATTGTGGCAGCACGATGGTATTTCTGCCCGGACCACTTCTCCTGTACCTGCGGGCGTCTTCCTGTGGCCCTCGGTTCGCCTTTATCCAGCACCTTTGCACCGAACTTGTCGAGAAAAGAGCAATGATTGGCTCAGACAAGGGCACCCTGTGTTGTTAGGGCAGCCGGCAGGCCGGCTTGTTTTACTGTCTCTTCCAAAGTTTCCTTGCAGTGAGCCCGCTGCCGGAGAAATCTCCTTTATCATTCTTAGTTGTGGCCAGCGTTGGGGCTTGCCACACTTCCTCCTAGGGATGCAGTGTAGTGCATGCATGTGCCCGGGGCTGTGCAGAGGAGATCTGAGATAAGGGAGCCAGTGTGCTCATTTCTGTAGGCTTCTCATCCTGCATTTTAGGGAAGTGTCGCTGGCCCCCCGCATGCTGGCCAATGTGATGGTTTTCTTCTCTTTTCCTCTTGCTGTCTTTTCTCTTTAGCCTGAGCTCGTCCCTGGTGTTTTGCCTCAGGATTCTTTTCTTCGTCTCTAGGGAGTCATTGCTTAGACAATGCCCTCTTGTCAAAAACACCGAGTCTCCAGTATCATAAATTGGTAGCAGAAAGTCCTCTGTCATTTGGCTTCATATTTTAACTGTCTCTAGTGGCTAAGAGCTGGCAGCATGATGGTGGGTCCCTCTGGAAGCCAGTTGGGCCAACCGGACTGTTGGCTGTCTACTTTTGTCAGTGTGGGAATGCTCACTTGGGGACCAGCCCATTTGTCATAGTCACTCCGATCTTTGAATGCTTTCGTGCTTTGGAGAATTATGGGAGCCATATGCTGCTTCACAGGTAAGCGAGACTTGCTAAAAATAGAGCTTAAGTGACCCACTGTACTGGCATTGGAAATCATGGCCTTTTATTTTTAGGCCAGCCTTTGTTAGCCCTAACTACTCTCAAGCCTAGGTGAGCGGGATCGCCGAGTGGGACCTTTGTCGGTTGGAACCCTGACTCCCAGCTAGTTGGAAAGAGAATCCAAATTTCTTGAAATATGGAGTACTGTCCGCCATGTGGCTCCTCTTCTTCAGCCCCACCCTCTATTCTGGAGGGTTCTGTGTGTCTGCACATTTAGGGTGCTTGCCACACACACAGAAAGTACGTTGAAAAAGAGGGAGTTCTGGCTCTCTTTGAGTTTCTGCCACTGGCCAAATAACCAGAACAGACTGGCATCTACTGGCTTCGAGGCCTTTGAAGAACAGCACTGAGACTCAGACCCATGTGCTGTGGGGTTGGGGTGGTCCGGAATGGAAATTGTCCTCGCCACACTTCGTTGCAGAGTGATGCATTAAATGATAGGTAAGAATAGGCTTAACTTCCATTGCTCATTTCATAAGTAATAATCTCATTTTACTATCCCCATTCTTGCCCACCTTCAGTTACAGAAATAGCTCTGAGTGGGTTTTCTTTTTAAAGATCTGTGTCAAGCAAATACCTCATAAAAATGGCACAGGCAAAGTGTTCTATTTAGAATTGCCCTGTGACACAAAACCACGTGTGTTCTCTGTCCCCGGGCACTGGTTTCTTTGGAGGCAAGGCCTACGGGAATGGAGGCCCGTGGCAGCCAGGGACATGGAAGCAGGCCTTCAGGGGAGGCCAGGGTTATGGCCTTTTGAAGATAGTTTTACTTGGAACTCACTCATTTTTCAGGTCTGAAACAAGCTACTCTGGTATTTGATAGCCAGGTGTATTGGCTTCCTATTGCTGCCATGACAAACAAGCACAGGATTGGTGGCTTCAAACAACATGAATTTATTGTCTTACTGTTTTTTAGATCAGAGGTCTGATGTGGGTCTCACTGGGCTAAACTCGTGTTGACAGGGCTGTGTTCCTTTTTGGAAACTCTAAGGAAAATGATATTCCCTTGTCTTTTCCAACATCTAGAGACTGTTCACATTCCTTGGCTCATGGCCCCCTTCCTCCATCTTCAGAGCCTGCAGCATGGGGTCCTCTCCCCATGTCACATCACATCACTCTGACCTCCTTGCCTCCGACTTAGACTTTGAAGAACGCTTAGGATTACATTACGTCCACCAGGATAATTCAGGGTAATCTCCCGATTTTAAGGTCAGCTAATGAGCCAGCTTAATTCCATCTGCAACTTTAGTGTCCCTTTGCCAGGTAGTCACAACTCCAGGGATTAGGATGTATCCACATCCGATGGGGCGGAGGGCACCGTTCTGCCTACCAGACCAGAGATGCTGTTCTCCTTTCTCAAAATTCCGGTAAAACTAGCGTACAGTGTTATATTGGCTTCAGGTGGGGATGTGGTTTTTCTCGATCTCCATGGCAGGCAGGGCCAAAGGGGCAGTCGATTTGATGGCAGCCTGTGTGGAAGACGGCTTCCATCTTTGTAGAGTTTGAGGAAGTTGCAAAGGAGGTTTCTCTCAGTCCAGCAGGCCGAAAAGTTTGTCAGATGACCTGGTTGCTCTGTACACCGTCTTGGGGTTTGGACGATCCTCGCTGAGACTCTCACTGAGGGCCACCCTCTCCCAGAGCCGCTGGGGTCTCGGGCTGCACTGAAGCAGAGCCAGGAGTTGCGATGGCTGGGAACAGCTGTGCTGACCAGCAAGAGGGGAATGAGGAAGCAGGGGGATGAGGGCAGGAAATGACAGATGAGTTTGCCCCTTGGGAGGAAGAAAATAGAAGATGGGCTTGATTACATCTGGCCCTAAAGAAAATAAAAGCATGGGCTTTTTCATTGTGTGCTTTGTGATTGATTCCACTGTTGAGTCAAGCTGAAGACTCTGGGCTAAATAAATGAGTTTGGTCAGGTCTGGGACATCGAGCATGCTCCAGCCCCGGTAAGCCTGAAGAGTTCAGTGTGGACTCTTGGTGTCCCAGGGGAGGCCTGTCACTGCCCAGACGGCCCTCTTTGGAGACAGCAGCGCAGCTGAAGACCTTGTTCCTGGAGGGCTCCGCTTTGGCAGATATCAGTCCGAGCCCCTACATGCTCATGGGCCATAAACGTGTTCTCAAGAATCCCAAGACATTATCTGTTGTGAACTGACCTAAACTGGTTTGTCCTTTAAAGAACTGTCACATTCTTCTGGGAAACAGCTGATGGGAGCCTGTGCGTCCTTTCCCACAGTCCCATGACCAGGAGGTATGTTATAGGGAAAGCAAGTCCTCGACCAATTTTGGCCACTCACTAAACACTTGTTAGCAAGCAGGCTTGGTGGAAGCTGTGTGTCCCTCACGCTCTGCGGAGTTGGAGCTCTTTAATCTAGTGAGAGCCAGCCAGCGCAGATGTGACGGTGTTCCAGGGGCAGGATTCGGCTAGCCCCCAGGGAGGGGAAGGGGCCTTCTTTAATGGTTGACCAAGGGTCCCGACAGAGTCCAGGGCTCCTTTTCGAAAGTGATGGATTGCTGGTATTCCTACATTCTCCTATGTGGTTCTTGCTGGTGTTGAGCTGACAGCAGGGTATTTTCACCCAATCCGGAGAGCAGGGAGCCATTGCTCATTTCCATTATGCCAGTTGACTAACTCTGCTTAAGATGGACCCTGATTAGTCTTTCAGAGGCTGACCCTCTAATTCTGGAGTGTTCTTTTCTGATTTGGGTGCTTCATATGTAAACTGAGCACCTTCAGGGTAAGGATTAAGTAATGTACATTGGTCTATATCACACTGTTTTATAAGGGTGAGTTGATTTTTAAAAATTTTTTGAACTTTTAATTTTTTCTTTAGACTTAACACTGAAAAAATAAAATTTTAAAAAAGATAAAAAAAAGTGCAAAAAATAGTATAGTTTCCATATATCCCTCACTCAGCATCCCCTAATGTTCACATCTTACATAATCATAGTACTGTTATCAGAACCAGGAAATCAACATTGGTGTAATACTGTTTACTAAAGATCATGTTCAATTTCTTAAGTTTTCCCACTAATGTTCTTTTTTTTTGTTGTTCTTAGGAACATTGCATTTAATTGTCATTTCTCCTCAGTACCCTGCATTCTATGACATTTGCTTAGTCTTTCCTTGTCCTTTATGACCTTGACACTTCTGAAGAGTATTGCTCAGTATTTTGTTGAATGTCCCTCAGACTAGGTTTTCTCATGATTGGACTGAGGTTACGTATTTTTTTTTAATGGTGGCAAAACAACAACAACAACAACAACAACAACATCAAATTGTTGTTATTTTAACCACTTTAAGTATATAGTTCATGATGTTGAGAAACAGCACCACTATGTGTTTCCAGAACTTTTTCATCATCCCAAACGGGAACTGTATCCATTAAGAAGTTTCTCTCCACTATTCCCTCTCTCTAACCCCCAGTAACTTCTGTTCTACTTTCTGTGTCTGTGATTTTGCCTATTCTAGGTACCCTGTATAAGTAGACTCATATAATATTTGTTCTTTTGTGACTGGCTTCTTAACATTCCTGTCCTCAAGGTTCATCCATAGTGTAGTATGTGCCAGAACTTCGTTCCCTTTTCAGGCTGAATACTATTCCATTGTATGGGTAGACTGTATTTTGCTTATCCATTCCTCAGTTGATGGACACTTGGGTTGTTTCCACCTTTTGGCTTCTGTGAATGGTGCTGCTATGAACATAGGTGTATAAGTAATTGGTTTGCATTTTCAAAAGCAATGTGGAGAAACTGAAGGAGATACAGTCTGGAATGGGAAGGACAAAGTACTATTCTGTTTCTCCCATCCCTGACTAAGGCTTTCACAGAAGAGAGAGAGAGACTGGGGTGACTGGGGTGGGCCAGGGTAGTGAGATGGCAGGGGATTCAGAGATGGGTGCCAGAGTGTTGAGGGGCCAGGAGGAGGGAGGGAGCCCAAGCTGTCATAGTTGCCCAAAGGTGCTGCCACTAGGGGAAGATCTAGAAGGTGCAAAGCAGGACCACTGGACAGAGTCAAAGGCCAAGGGGCAGAACAGGCGGAGGATGGGTCAGGGCTGCGATCCAACAAAGGTGGTTTATTCCTCACCACCTGGAGCCCCAGGAGGGAATAGGCACTGGCCAGGCTGGAAATTAAGCCCACTTACTAGTTCTCCTGCCCTTTTTCCAATTTTTGTGATCATATATATTTTATATTGCAGCCTGATGTGCATACCCATCCTTAGTTATGATTGAAATACTCATTTCACAAGAAAATATTTACCTTTGCTATATGAGGTATGCTCTAATATTTTTTATTCAGTTCTGTTCTCTTTTTCTCGCTTTTCTTTTCTTTTTTTTTTTTCTTTTCTTCTCATTGTGACCTGGTTTGACCTTGGCTTAAAAAAAGTTCTATTTGAAGCCCCACATGCAAAGTTCTTTCTGCCAGTCGGTTTTTCTTTTGCTGTGGGCTCCCTCACCCCCCGCCCTACCCTATTTGCTCCCGTGAACAATATAAGATCATGTTTCCCTTTTTAGTTTGGTTGTCAGGAAACTAAAAGGCAAATTGCCTCCACTAAGCAGTAAGCCTCTATATGGTGGACATAAACTGTACACACTGATGTCTTAACTGTCCCTGGCTCTTCATCTTTTACCTGTATTTTTCCTGATCCTCATTATTTGTCTGTTTTTGTTTTACTGAATGAATTTTTGGGAATTGCCATAATCTATGTGGAATATGATGGAATGTGATGATACAATACATATGAACTTTTGATCTTGACTGAGAAAAGCTGTGGAGTAAAGTCTGCAGCCTAGATTTTTTTGCAGCAAAGTCTGGACTATATTGTTTTATTTTTTCTGCCCTTTGTTTCTTTGAGATTCTCTAGAAAGCACCTCCCTCCCTTTTTTATTTTTAAGATTTTATTTATTTATTTGACAGAGAGAAAGATCACAAGTAGGTAGAGAAAGAGAGGCGGAAGCAGCCTCCCTGCTGAGCAGAGAGCGTTATGCGGGGCTTGATCCCAGGACCCTGAGATCATGACCTGAGCCGAAGGCAGAGGCTATTTATTTATTTATTTATTTAAATTAACATATAATGCATTATTTACCCCAGGGTACATGTCTGTGAATCATCAGGCTTACACATTTCACAGCATTTGCCATAACACATACCCTCCCCAATGTCCATATTCCTACCCGCCCACCTCCCAACAACCCTTAGTTTGTTTCATGAGTTTAGGAGTCTCTTATGGTTTGTCTCCTTCCCCATCCCATCTTGTTTCATTTCTCTTCCCCACCCCCCCCATAACTGCCTGCCCTGCCTCTCAAATTCTTCATATCAGAGCGATCATGTGATAATTGTCTTTCTCTGACTGACTTATTTCGCTTAGCCTAATACCCTCTAGTTCCATCCACGTTGCAAATGGCAAGATTTCGTTTCTCTTAATGGCTGCATAGTATTCCATTGAATATATATATACCACATCTTCTTGATCCATTCATCTGTTGATGGACATCTAGGTTCTTTCCATAGTTTGGCTATTGTGGACATTGCTGCTATAAACATTCAGGTGCACGTGACCCTTCGGATCACTACATTTGTATCTTGAGGGTAAATACCCAGTAGTG
>CM052801.1:13362405-13382489 GCA_028533885.1 Nasua narica | reverse complement strand
AGTCAGCTTTTGCCCATTGAGAATGATATTCGCTGTGGGTTTTTCATAGATGGCTTTGATGTTATTGAGGAATGTGCCCTCTCTGGAAGGCAAAGGCTTTAACCCACTGAGCCACCCAGGCGCCCCTCCTTTTTTTTAGGAAATTTACTCCAGTTGCAAAGGCAGAATTTGGGAAGTTGGATCCTGGTATGGAGGAAAGGTGTCATTCTATCCTTAAATAGGGACATTTTAACTTGTGCTCATGTTTCGTAGAATGCCATTCGTCTATGCAGACCTTTGTTTTTTTTTTTAAATCCCAGGAATGTGTCTTAGTCAAGCACCCCCGCCTCTAGAGATTTCCCTCCCTCAGCCCTGGTTGTCATCTGCCTTCGTGCTTCTCTGCCACCCATAGCCTCTGCCCAGGGCTCCCTTCTGGGACAGGTGTCTTCAGAGAGCCCTCATTTATGGTTGTATTTTGCCTCTACTCCTAAAGCTGCAGTCGCTCCTTGTGCTTCTGGATGGTGCCATCTCTTAGCTTGTATCAAGGTGGAGCCCCCTTTGTGCCCCCTGATGTTCACGCCCCCCCTCCGCTAGGTCAGAAGGCTCTGAAGGAGGGTGGAATGAACAGACCATCTGCTCACCTGGGCCTCTCAAGCAGCCGTGTAGACGATCAGGAAGAGTTTGGAGTTGAATCAGTTTTTGGATGACGTTTTCAGTAAGAAAGTGAAAACCAAACAAAGGAACAAATAAGACTAGTACTAGCTCCAGGGGAACAAGTTGCGAAAAGAAATAGAGTACATGTGGCTAGGCTCTCCAGGATGTGTGTGTCCTCCCAATGCTGTCATCACCCGTGTCCGTTTTCAGGGGCTGCCAGAGCAGAGTGCCACACCCTGGGGGGCTTAAACAACAGAAATGGATTTTCTTGCAATTCTGCAGGGACAGATGTGTTCCAGGCCTTTCTCCTTGTCTTGTGGATGGCCGTCTTTTCTCTTGGTCTCTTCACACCCACTTCATTCCATGGTGTCTCTGTGTCTCGATTTCTCCTTTTTATAAGCACACTCATCATGCTGGATTAGGCCCACCCTAAAGACTTCATCCTAACTAATTATGTCTGCAGTGAACCTATTTCCAAATAAGGTCTCATTCTGACATGCTCGGGTTTGGGACGTATGAATTTAGGGGGAAATAATTCAGCCCTGAAAGAGAGTGAACACTGATCCATCCAGAATGACAGCCGACCCCTCTAGGGGGTGGGGGAGGGTGGGAGGTGTGTCCATGGGGTGAGTGAGGAGAGCAGACCTCAGCTTCCATGTGGGAAGGCAGCACACAGTGGCCGAGAATGAAGACATCAAGGCGTACAGCCATGATGGCATCTTCTTTAGACTTGGAAGCAAGTACCAAATCAACTAAAGGAGGTGAAAGTAGTTGCTGCTGGGAAAGGGAAGTTTGGGGGAGGGTGGAAGCGTTAGTTTTCCCAACGGACCTGTACAGCTATTTGCATCTCTAAGCATGCGCGAGGGTCACTTGGGGGACACGGATGGATCTGCATTGCCTGCGTGGCCTGCACTTAGCTGCTCTTGCCTTCATTTGAGGTGACAGAAGGAAGTAGGAACTTTATCGGCATCAAAGGTCACTACTGGCAAGAAGTCAAGTCTCAGGCTTTCTGTGACCTATTTGTCATTTTTTTACTTTTTAGCTCCTTAGGTAGGATCTACTTTAACATATTCGAAGGCAGGGTTTTGGGGGGCGATGTAATTTATTGCATATTAGAAATTCTTCAGAATATGTCTACTTTCTTTTCTCTCTGTTGCAGTTGTCGATTTAGAAGCAAGCTAGAAGCATCTGACAGGAACTGTCATTAACCCACTGTGAAGTTAATTTTATTTTGGTTACGGGTAATTGTTTCATGTTTGCTTCTGTGGGGAACAGCAGTGATAGATTTCCTCTCTTTTTTCTGAAAGCTTCCCTTTTGCCTGTGCAAACCTTTCTCTCTCCATACTTCTGTGATGGTGTGATGTGATGGGGGAAACCTGAAGTGGACACTTCTATCTACAGAGAGCCTAAGTCCTACTGATGTCAGCTAGCTTGTAGAATGTGCTAGTCTGTTGCGTAACTGGTAGGATGAATGGATTAGGCCATCTGTGGAAATGATTAGAAGAAAAATATCTGGCAAAAGAGCAGACCGGGAAAGTTAAAAAAAAAAAAAAAACTACTTTATGGCAAACAGTTCAATTAAGTTAGTACTAGTTAGAAATTTATGTTTGCACCATCAGGATACGCACTTAAACAATAACTGTGGACTCTGAGAAACAAACTGAGGGTTTTGGAGGGGAGGAGGGTGGGGGGTTGGGTGAACCTGGTGGTGAGTATTAAGGAGGGCACGGATTGCATGGAGCACTGGATGTGGTGCATAAACAATGAATCTAGGAACACTGAAAAAATAAAAATAAAAAAATGTATATATCCTTTGTATGTATAGTACTATGCCAGGTAGGGGCCAAGAATAAATGAAAATATATACCTGGTCCCTTCTTTTAAGGAACTTAAGTCTGTTTTAAGTGATAAGACATATAATTTAAGAGATAATAAGAGTTAAAATAACAGTCTAAGATGGAGATTGGCAAACTGTGGCCAATAGGCCAAATACAGCCTGCTGATTATTTTTGTAAATAAGGTTTTACTGGAGTTAAAGGGCTAGTATCCAAGATCTATAAGGAACTTATCAAACGTAACTCCCAAAACCCAAATAATCCACTGAAGAAATGGGCAGAAGATATGCACGGACATTTCTCCAAAGAACACATACAAATGGCCAACAGACACATGAAAAAAATGCTCCACGTCACTTGGCATCAGGGAACTACAAATCAAAACCACGATGAGATACCTCACACCAGTCAGAATGGCCAAAATCAACAAGACAGGAAACAACAAATGTTGGCGAGGATGCAGAGAAAGGGGAACCCTCCTACACTGTTGGTGGGAAATAAAGCTGGTGCAGCCATTCTGGAAAACAGGATGGAGGTTCCTCAAAAAGTTGAAAATAGAGCTACCCTATGACCCAGCAATTGCACTACAGGTATTTACCCCAATGATACAGATGTAGCGAAATGAAGGGGCACCTACACCCCAGTGTTCACAGCAGCAATGTTCACAATAGCCAAACTGTGGGACGAGCTGAGATGTCCATGGACAGATGACTGGTTAAAGAAGATGTGGTATGTTTATACAATGGAATACTGCTTGGCCATCAGAAAGGATGAATACTTACTATTTACATTGATGTGGATGGAACTGGAGGGTATTATGCTGAGTGAAATAAGTCAAGCACAGAAAGACAATTATCATATAGTTTCACTCATATGGAATATAAAAAACAGTGCAGAAGATCATAGGGGGGAAGGAAGGGAAAACTGAATGGGAAGCTATCAGGGAGAAAAACCACAAGAGACTCTTAACTATAGGAAACAAACTGAGGGTTGCTGGAGGGGAGGGGGTGGGGGGATGGAGTAACTGAGTGATGGACATTGAGGAGGGCAGGTCTGATGAGCACTGGGTGTTATATGTGACTGATGAATTATTGACCACTACATCTGAAACTAATGATGTACTATAATTTGGCTAATTGAATTTAAATTAAAAAAGTCGTTTTGTTGGAACACAGTCATGATCATTCATTTTTTAATTGGCCATGGCTGCTTTCTCACTATAGCACCAGAGTCGATTAGTTGCAACAGTTTGTATGGCCTGCAAAGCCTAAAACATTTACTATCTGGAGAAAAAAAAGTTGAGAGAAAGTTTACCAACTTGTAGTCTAAGACAGTAATTCAAAGGCTGTTACAAGGCAGTATATGATAATTAGAAGTGATTTTTTTCAGTTAATTCTGAAGTTAATAAATCTGAGAATGTAGCGGGAGGGGTGGCCCAAGACAGGGTTTGAAGTTGACCTCAAGCCATGAAGATGGAGGGAATTTTGTGACATAAGGAATAAGGAACCAGATTTCATGGGTGAGAACATCCATGTACCCTCTGGGGAAGAATGTGTGGGGTAGTGAGGACCAGGACAGTCCAGCTGGAATTGGGGGGGGGGGCTGGGTATACATGCAAGTGAGGTTGTCGTTGTCAAACCTGTGCCAGATTGTGGTGGCCTTTGAGTTCCAGGACCAAGAATGGGAACTTTCCCCAAATACGTTCTTTCTTTCAAAGGTCATATTCACTTACATAATAAATATTGATTCTAGACCTATTGACCTCAAGGGTATTATAGCATTCATTGAGGCACATCCCCTTTATGGACTGGTAAACCCAGCTTGTTTCACGTGGTGCTAGTTCTACGTGTTTTGAAGAAATAGCTGTCATTTTCAAGAAAGGTTTAACCTTGAGATCCTCTGAAATCTGCTAACACTGGGAGACTAGTATGGATAGACAATCTCCCATTCCATGGTGACAATGTTCTGGGGAGTTCTTTGAGAAGGGAATTTTGGAAAGGAATGTTGTGTAGATGAGAGATGCAGGTGGGGGGAAAAAGAAGGAGACCTCCCCTCCCCACCATCCTTGGCCCCTTCTTTGTCTCTTCATTTCCGTTAGAGCTCCTGCACTGTCCGCCTGGCGCCAGGTCTACAAAGCGCCCTGTAGGTGTTCTTGCAGGGCGTGCTTCCACCCCCTGGGTCCTCAGCCCTGTGCAGTTGCTCAGTCATCAGAACTTTTCCTTTCCACCTGCCACCATCTCCCTAACTCCATGACCACCTCCTCCTAGTCTGTATCCTGCCTGCTTGGCTCCTGGCTGGCACTGCCCACTCTCCCTGGATCAGTTACTGGAGGCGGCTGAGCCCAGCTCTGAATCGGTTCTCTCCTTCCTCGGCCCAGCTCCGGGGCGCCCATGTGGCTCTTAGCTCTGGCCTCACTGTGGGCCCTGGAGAGGCGGTGAGGATGGAGCAAGGGGCCATTGCCTATTCTGCTGGGTCCTTACGGCCCCCCAGCAAAGCTTCCATTCACCTCTCACCCACCCACTCTCACCACAAAGAATTTTCTTTTGTAAATGAAAACACACACACAAAATATGCAAAGGAAATTCTATAGTGCATTTACACTGTGCTTATTCTAGACTGTTTTCTTAAGCTTCTCAGATTCTCTTCTCGTACCTGACCCTTACCAACAGATGATCCTGATTCTTGCATAGGAGAAGGCATCCGCTCCCTTGTGTACCCTCATCTTTATGTCTTTACGTTGCTATTAGAACACTTATATTTCCTTTTATCTTCTTTTTATCTAAGGTCAGAGAAAGAAATATCTTTCCTTCTCTTTTTATCCTTTCCTGACTCTTCTCCTGTAATGGGCCCCTGACTGATATTCCTGTCATTTAGCCCAGTGCCTCTGTTCCCCCAGACTCTCAATAAATACTTGCCAGACCAAGGAGCCATTCTGTCTGAAACAATGTCAGTTAAGGATTTATACGGGCAGGCAGGCCTAATCTGGCCTGGTTTCAAATTTGAGCATACTACGTGTATTCATGTGTGCACTTGGGCATCTTCACGTTTTTCTCGGTACAGCCACAATGTCTGGAGCTTATGACTCAGAAAATCTTCATTGATTGAAACAATATGACCAGGAACAGGGGCAAGAAGCCAGGCTGTGAATCCAGACTGGCTGGCAGCGAGGATATCAACTCCCCATCAACCTCAGACAGGTTATCTTATCTCTCTGGGAACCCGATTCTTCCTAAATTGGGAGTGGCAATGGGCACCTTGGAGAGTGTGCTAGTTACTTCTGCTGCATTACAAGCCACCGAACATAGCACCTTCAAATAGCCACTTTGTTATGCTTGCAGACCTTGTGGGTCAAGAATGCGGGCAGGGCATGGTGAGGATGGCTTGCTTGTCTCAGCTGCACAGTGGCTGGGGCCTCTCCTGGGAAGATTTGAAAGCCGGGGGCCGCTCAGCGACAGAGGGGCTGGGATCATCTGAAGGCGCTGACACTCATGTGTTGGCCCAAGCGGGGATGACTCGGCAACTTGGCTACTCAGCGGCCACCTGGAGTGCCTGTGTATGGGCTCTTGGTGTGACTTGGTTTCCTCACAGCATGGCAGTCCTCAGAATATTCCAGCAAGTGGGTTGGAAACTGCATATTAGGCTCTTGTCACCCAGCTTTGGAAGTCTCACAGCATGACTTCCCTGCATTCTCCTGGTCTAAGTGCTCTCAAGGCTGCCCAAATTCAAGGGCCCTGGCAGGGAAATTTGATTCCCCCTATTGATGGCTGGGGTCACATTCTGGAAGAGCATGAGGGGAGATAATGTGAGGAGGCTAAAGGCCCCTGGCACCTAGAAATTAAGAGTATTTTCATTCAGTACATATTTATGACATGCCTACTCTGGGCCAGACGTTAGGCCAGGGCTGGGTGGACAGGGGCGGACACAGCAGCGTCCTCTCCGCCCTCCTGTGACTTTCACGTTGGTGGGGGCTGTGATGAGGACTAGGAATTTCATCTCCTTTCAGGGAGAAGAACTGATTGAGTGTCTAGATTGGATTATTTCATCTAAAGTGAGGATGAAGTGAACTTCCCCCTCATGCACTTGCCGTTGCCTCCTTCTTGGTGGTACTTCTGCAGGCTTACTGGCTTGTAAGCTTCAGAAGCCATCGGGCCTGGGGTCTGCAAGCGTCTGGGCCTGTTGTTCCATGCAGACTTTTCCTCCTTCCTAAAAAGGGGCTTAGGAGAGTGGTGGAGGTACAGAGAGTCACCTGGGGGACCGTCTTTAACCTGGACATGACCCCCCCCCCCATTCTGATGTGAGCCAGCCTGGGAGGGGAGAGGCAGGAGGAGGCTGCACGGGTGAGGAGCTCGCGTGGTACAGACCAGCACTTCTCAAATGACACTCTGCGCCGGTCCCCTGGAGACCTTGTCACACTGCAGCTTCTGCTTCAGTAGGTCTGGGTGGCGCCAAGGGCCTGCTGCTGAGCAGTGAGGGTCTAGGGAGTACCGGCGACAGACGGACAGAAGTGCCTGCTGAGGCTTGCCCCTCCAAGTGAGGGGCCAGCTCTCAGAGAATGGGGCGCCAAGGGCTAGGCAGGTGATCTCCCACAGTTCTGTCATGTGTTAGCGCAGCGTTCTCAAAGGTGCGGACTCTGTTAGAAACCATAATCACAATGTGTCACTTTGATACCTGAATGACCAAACCTGCAGCCTTCCTGAACACATCTCAAGAAACCCCAAGTCAGTGTAAATTGGTGTAACCACTATGGAAAACTTCCAGTGTGGAGGGTCATCAAAAAATTAAAAATAGAATTATTAGGTGATCCAGCAATCCCACTTTTGGGGATTTATCTGAAGGAAATGAAGTCATTGTCTCTAAGAGATATGTACACTCGCATGTTCTCTGCAGCACTATTCATAGTAACTGAGACAGGAAGACGACTGACGTGTCCCTCAGGGGCTGAATGGATAAAGAAAATATGATGTGTATATACGGTGGAATATTAGTCAGCCAAAAGAAGGAAACCTTAACTTTTGTGACAACATGGATGGACCTTGAGGGCATTATGCTAAGTGAGATACGTGGGACAGAGAAAGACAAAGACTGCATGATTTCACGTTATGGAATCTAAAAAAGCCAACCTCATAGAAACAGAGAGTGTAGGGCCTGGCAAGGGGTGGGGTGAAATGGGAGTCGTTGGCCAAAAAGTACATATTTCTAGTAATAACATAAATAAATTTAAGGGCATCGGGGTGACTCTTGTTAACAATACTGTATTGAATACTTGGAAGTGGCTGAGAGAGTAGAACTTAAATGTTCTTACCACTGCAACGTATACACACCAAAATGGGGATTATGTATGAAGGGAAGGATGTGTTCACTAATTATTGTGCTCATCATGTTGTAATATATAAGTGTATCAAATCATTACATTCTATACCTTAAACTTACACAATGTTGTATTTCCGTTATATCTCAATTAGATCTCAAAGCTGAACAAAGAGGTAAAACATGACAGAGAAAAATAAAATTGTATCCTCACTCCTCACACACACACACACACACACAACAACAACAAAATCCAAATTCAGAATGTTCCCAGAGGTGGCCTTGCTGTTTTGTTTCAAGGTCCACACTTGTAGACATGTGCTGGAGAACACACTTTCGATTGTGCTTGCTGCTTACTATGGTTTTTTTAAGTAGTAGCTGAAAGCATATTTTGACAAAGGAAAGAAGATTAAGCATTGTACAATGTACAAAGTAAGTACAGTTTAAGTCCCAATTGCCTCGGGGTTTCTTTTAAAATGCATGTCTTGTAGGGAGACAATCATAATTTTGGTTACTTGAGATGTATTTTATAATTATTTGCAAAGAATAAACTGTAGTACTAAAAAGGGAAAATACTTTTGGATCAGTTCTTTATTTAAAAATATTTGCAGTTATCTCATGCCCTTAACAAATTCAGGTATTGAAACACACACACACACACACACACACACACGCACACACGCACACACACTTTAATATCTTGTTGCCTTTAAAAACCCTGTCTTCCTTTTCAGGTGCGTAGCTGTCTAGAGCTGAATGACTTACGAAACTGCTGGTTATAGCAGGACAAGTTACACCAGCATTAAGATTTTTCTCTTCATCATCTGGGTTCACTGTAGAACATTGTTCTTCTCCTTGCACATTTAGAGCATTTTAACAATCCGGAAGTGTTCCAGCATGTATTTCTTACAGATAAGGACTCTTTTCAAAACCATAATCACAGTATCATTTTTACACCTACAACAACTAACAGTGTTTCCTTATCACCAGACTTCCAGTTCAAATATTCAGTGACACATAGTTGAAATATTTAAAAAGACATTTGTTTGAATCAGGATCTAGAAGATCCATACTTTGTGACTGGCTCATTGCCCTTGGGTCTCTTGTAATCTAGGTTGCCCCGTCTCTTTTCCCTTTCCGTTGCTTGCTTGCTTGCTTGCTTGCTTGCTTGCTTGCTTGATTGATTGATTTATTTATTTCTTTATGCTTATTTTTGGTTGAAGAAACTAAATCACTTGCTTGTAGAGTTTCCTAGAGTCTGAATTTTGTTGCGTGCGCCTTAGGGTGCCATTTGACATATTCCTGGACCCCTGGATTCCCTGTAAACCGGCAGCAAATCCAGAGACTTGCTTTACAAGGGGTGACCCATCATTCGGTCTCGAGGCTCTTGAAGCCTGGTTGTCTCTCTTTGCAATGTTAGCAGCTGTTGGTGACCATGGCCCAGGACTGGATTACCTAAGAGGTTGCAAGATGTTGATTGTCTCATTCTTTCATTCTTTCTTCACTTGTCGGCCAGAATACTCCTTTAAAGAGAAATTTCTCCTCATCAACTATTGGTTGATCTCCCTAAGTTCATATGGGAAAGGCAGGACAAATGTTTGGTTCTTTCCCTTAATTTACCAGTTCTCAGAAAAGTGAGTTGGTTTCCCAGCATTCTCCAAAGGCCATCATTGATTTAAAAAACATCACTATGAAACATACATCATACAACACGTATCGATTTGGGACATCAGACCTGTTTGACATGTTTCAATCCATTGCAGTTATTCTTACTGATGCTCATATTGTCCCGTTTGTGGCTAGTGGGAGCCTCTTCTCATTCACTTCTGAATTCTTTTGACATGACTCTATTAGTGTTTGATGGCTTCCTTGCTTTGACAAGATGTTTCTTGTTTTTGACAGGGTGTTTCAGGCTTGTTACCTTTCCTGCCCCAGACTCAGAATTAGCCATTTCCAAAAGGCTACCTGGCTTGTTTTTTCAGTGAAAAATGATATTTTCAAAGTAAGTGCAATTATTTTGGAAAAAAAATACACACTACTCTTCTTAGATTATGCTTCTAGAAATCTTTTGATGTGAGGCTGTTGATCCTTCTAGTTTTATTTTTTATTAACCTCATGTTTCAGTTTTGGAAAAGGTTTCAAAAGTATTAAGTCTTAGTCCAGTTTATTGATGTATTATTATGTTTGTCCAACTTTAGATTGTAATCTTCAAAGGAAAAAAAAATGTTGGGTTTTTAACTTTACTTCTGTTTTGTGTTAATCTCTGTCCATAAACACTCACTAAGGGGTTTTCTGATACTGTAACAAAATATTTACAATGTAGTTGATTAAAGAAGTGTTCTTCAAGTAGATACTCGAGTAGCAACTTTTAGCTCCAATTGTCCTTAAAGCTGTTAAAAATGCCAACCCAGAAGAGAGTTATAATGTCAACTCAGCACTGCTCTCTGTCGTCCCCCGTGAAACCCCGTGAAACCATCAAGTGCACTGTCGCTAATAACGGCCACGCTCTGGTGTTGCAGGTGTTCTGGGTGTTCTCTCCAGAGCGGATGTTGGGGAGCTTGGAGCAGTTATGGTTATAACAGTTTGAAATTCCAGACCGCTTGCAAGAGCCGTCGCTGTGCCGCTATGTTCCACTTTCGGCCCTGTGCATTTCTCTCAGACCCCGTCTTCTTGGATTCTCAGCTTCTCATTAAAAAAAAAAAAAAAAAAAAAAAAATCATCCTTGCAGGTTTCTCTCCACTCAGCAACAAGCACCGCTTGAGCGCCTGATGGGGCCGAACGTCTGCTCAGCACTTGAGGGCGGAAACATTGGGCAATGTGACTTTTCTTTCAGGAGGCCCCACGCTGCAGTGTTAACTTCCTTCTGCCTTCTGGGGCCTCACATTTTAGGGGGACCATGACACCTGGGGGTGTAAGTGAAGCCTGAAGAGGGGCACTGAATCTCCCGGAGAAGGCGGCAAAGGTTCCCTGTGGTTTCCTGTCACCTGTCTAACTTTCTCCCTTACCAGACAGTGCATTTCTTACTAGCAGAAGGCCGTGCAGTGACTCAGGCCTTGCCCTGGGCGGAGTGATCACCCCCTTCATTTTCTGTGGAATTGTTCTTCGTTTCCCTCCTTTTGACCTGCTTCCCCTACTCTTCTAAACGTCCTGGCCTCTTACAGCTCAGTCTGCTTAGCTGCACTGAAGTCTGCAGAAAGCCTTTTGTCTCTTCTTTCATGCCACATGTCTACCTCTAGAGCCGCACTCCACGTCCCAGCCGCCCCCATACTGTCCTTGAGAAAAGCCAGAGCTGTATTCTGTTACAGTCCTCACCAAGTATCTTGTCCAAAGGACCCGAAGAATTCATTTTTAATAAAGGAGTTTAAGCAAACATTTTTGATTACCTGATCCATAACCAAATGTGTTTCAACCATTCTTGCAGTGTCTGTTGAATAAAATTGGTTCATGACATGAGTGGGTGTCGGGGGAGAAGCAATGTTTTCTAATTATTGTGTTTTATATGCTCTCTAATTAAATTAACACATAGGATAAGCAGATGTTCGACTGTTTCTGCTTCCTTTTTAAAGTTTGGCCCCAAACCTTTTGCATCTTCTTACTGAGGAAAATAAGGGTTCACCTTCTAATCAGGTACCTGTCTCCAGGTCTTGCCTTTGAATCTGAGAACTAGGCTTTCATTATAAAGTCCGGGGCGGGGCATATCTATTTATACTCAAGCCGCTTTGTTACTTCAAACTGTCAAGTATTTATGTAAAGCAACATTCATATGCTTTCTTTCTTCTACTGAAAAAAAGTTACGTGTTCTTTAAGTGGCTAAACTGGACGTAATTAACTTTTTATTAAACTGGTTTTCTTTTTTTTTTAATTTTTTTTAAAGATTTTATTTATTTTATTTGACAGAGAGAGATGACAAGTAGGCAGAGAGGCAGGCAGAGAGAGAGGGGGAAGCAGGCTCCCTGCTGAGCCGAGAACCCTAATGTGGGGCTCGATCCCAGGACCCTGAGATCATGACCTGAGCCGAAGGCAGAGGCTTTAACCCACTGACCCCCACAGGCGCCCCTTACACTGGTTTTCCGAGGTGCAGTTTATTTTTCCCTCCATGATTGTTGTATAGAACCATTCTCGCTATAGGCTTGTCAACCATAATCGATTGTCTTGATTCTTTGCTAGTTTTTTTACCTGCAAAATCATCTGCACACATTCTCTGTGCTTTCTTTTTTATTTAAAAACATCTTTTTGGGGCACCTGGGTGGCTTAGATGGTTGAGTGTCTGCCTTCAGCTCCGGTCATGATCCTGGGGTCCGGGGATCAAGTCCTGCATCAGGCCCTGTGCACAGTGGAGTGCCTGCTTCTCCCTCTGCCTCTCCCCCTGCTTATGCTCTGTTTCTCTCTCTCTCAAATGAATAAATAAAAATCTTACAAACAAACAAACATCTTTTTCAGGCCGAGCTATTCTTCTCTAGTCTATCGAAGGCATGTTCTTAACAGAGCTGTGCGTTAGGTTTGCAGTCGGGAAATGGTTAATAACTCATTGTTTCTGGCTCCTTGGGTGAAGCCTCTTGAGGCCAAGGCCTCCAAATGTAGGCTGTGAGCGACTCGCCCCCCAGCCTTTGAGAAGCTCTTCTGGTTGAGGGAGCAGGCGACCCAACCATGGCCGCGCATCACACTCCCATCTCGGCCTGGGCCCCTCTGCTGTCAGGGGTGGGGATGGAGTCGAGGCTGATCACAGTGGCACTTGGGAGGCTTGGACCAGGGGGCCATAACCTGTTTTGTGACTAAGTGGTCATGCTGGTTTTTTACTTTCTCTAGCCTTGGAGTCAAACAAGTGGGCATTTCATTGCCCTGAGGAGTAAGCTATGGTTTGGAGTAACCCTTTCTCAGGCCGTGCACTCACCCACATTTATGGAGCACCTACTGTGTGTCAGACGCCCAGTGAGGGGGAAGGGATGCTTAGATCTGCCTTCAAGGGCTCCCAGTCCAGGGAGCAGAGAGAGAGGACCTGTGTGGGGCACCCTTCGCCGCACGACACGGGCCCGTAAGGCTGGTGGCTGTGGTTTACAGAGCAGCTTCTGGTACAGGAGCTTACACGCATCGTGTCTCATCGTTGCAACAACCCAGTGGGTGTATCACATCCCGGTTTTAAGCACAGAGACAGTGAACTCAAGCGAGGTGTGTGGCCCCTTTCGCACAGCTGGCTCGTATCTACGCTGGAACTCATTTCCAGGCCTTCCAGGCATCAGCGCCTGTGTTCTTTCTCCCACAGTTCACGTGTTCTGTCAAGATGCTTGGGATAGAGGCAGCACATGCTGAGAGCTGGGCCTGGAGTCCGGCCTCATGAGCAGTGTCACAGGAGTGTCCCTAGTGCCATGGGAAGTGGTCAGCCGCGGGCCTTCTTTTCTTTCTCACCTCTGGTTGCTGCTTCCTCTTCTCTTGTGATGGCTCTTGTCTTCCCTTCCCTGCTAAGGCCCAGTTCCTGGGAGCTGCCACTGGGCCCTGCAGATGTCATTTAGCCCTGCAGGAGGCCATCCATGCAAACGGTACCTGGGGAGAGAGTTCAGGCCCAGTGACTCTTTGTTCCCTGGCGTCTGTGTTCTGTGCCTGTCTTCCCTGAGGAAGCTCATGTTCAGTTTCTAACAGTTTCAGGCCTTAGGGAATGACCCTTCGTTGGCCCCTGAATGGTCTCCTTAGTGGTGTGTTTGTGAAGATGCCAGAGGAAAATGTGCTGGTGTGGAGGTCAGCTTTGTTGGACTTGGAGGTCCTCACAGTGCTGGTGGCCCTGACCTCAGAAGTTCAGGTCCCCGAACCCTCAGCCCTTGGACAGTCTTGAGTAGCAAAGAGTCTGTTGTTCAAAAAGTTGACCTACAAGTATATCAAGTTTCACTGGTTGCAAGCAACAGAAACCAACTCACCCTTAATCATGGTAGGGAAGAGGATTTACCGGAGGGCCACTGGCTGGTTTCTAGGATGGAAGTTCAGGTTGAGAAAAGATGGCAACCAGGCAGCTCCAGAGATCCCTTCCTCTTCTGGGAGCCCTGCTGGGGGATCTGCTCTAGCCCCGTCCAGTCTTTGTCATGTCCATCTACTGTTGTGAGACCTAGTTGAGTCCTGTGCTGGCAGAGGGGGGATATTTTCGTGGATAGTCCCGTCAAACTGTGTCTCATGGGAGAGGGGAAGTTCCCCCAGATGGATTTACCTTCTGAATGGGGATTGGTCTCTCCCTGGGACACAAAGGCAGTTAGCCACCTTGATGAGTGATAGCTACGATCGTAAATCCCCAAATACACGTCATGTAGTCTTTTTAATTTTTAAAAGCTATATTGAGGTATAAAATTCTACCCATTTTAAGTGTACAGTTCAATGATTTTCGTAAATTTACATCGTTGTGAAACCCTCACCACAATTTAATTTTAGCACATTTCCGTCACCCCAGTAAGATCTCTTGTATTATCTCTTGTATTATCTGCAGTCACTCCCTGGCCTAAGCAAGCACTGATCTTACAGTCTCATTAGATTTGAAGAAAGGTTCTTATATGTTCTTTTTTTTTTTTTTTTTAAGATTTCATTTATCTGTCTGACAGAGAGAGAGAGAGAAAGAGAACAGAAGTAGAGCGGTAGACAGAGGGAGAGGGAGAAGCAGGCTCTCCGCTGAACATAGAGCCCAATGTGGGACTCAATCCCACGACCCTAGGATCATGACCCAAGCTAAAGGCAGACGCCTAACCATCTGAGCCACCCAGGTGCCCCAGGTTCTTATATGTTCTTGACTGGTGTAATTTTTTCTGGGTATTATGGAAACTGTGCTGTATATGAAAGGAAAAATACCCCTGTTGCTGTGGATGTCTGTATCTCTCTCATCTCACTCTTCCTCCTTTTCACTTCATATCTTCTCTTCTCTCACCAGGACTATGATGTGGGAGAGTTTAGTCCCAACTTTGACACTGCCATGATTTAGCTCTCACCTCTCCGTGCCTCAGTCATGGAACCTTCCAGGCCTCAGTTGCTCATCTGTAAAATTAAGAAAAGTATTTGACAAGATTGTAATTAATGTTCTTTCTAGCTCTGATGATCAGGAACCATGATCTTTCTTGGTGAAATCTTTTTTGGCAAACAATTATTTCTTGATTTTGTATGCTTTCTTCAGTCAGACAACTGGAACAAAACAAAAAATTAGTCTTTGAAATTCGCAAGTGAGGGGCGCCTGGGTGGCTCAGTGGGTTAAAGCCTCTGCCTTCGGCTCGGGTCATGGTCTCAGGGTCCTGGGATCAAGCCCCGCATCGGGCTCTCTGCTCAGCAGGGAGCCTGCTTCTCCCTGTCCCTCTGCCTGTCCCTCTGCCTGCTTCTCTGCCTGCTTGTGATCTCTCTCTCTCTCTCTCTGTCAAATAAATAAATAAACAAACAAACAAATAAATAAATCTTAAAAAAAATTCGCAAGTGAAAAAATTCTTTTTCTTTTTTATTGAGATATAATTACGTATAACAGTTTAAGGTGTACAACATAATGATTTGATATTTGTATATATTTCAAAAAGAACACAGTAAGTCCAGTTACCATCCATCACCACACATAAAAATTTTTTTTTCTTGTGATGAGAAATTTTTAAGAGTTACTCTCAGCAACTTTGATATATGCAGTAAAGTATTATTAACTATGGTCACCATACTGTACATTACATCCCCATGACTTATTTATTTTATAACTGGAAGTTTGTACCTTTTGACGCCCTTCCCTCATTTCACGTCCCCCTCCCACCACTGCCAAACCCTGCCTCTGTCAAGGGCCAATCTGTTCTCTTTATCTATAAGCTTGTTTTCTTCCTGTTTTTTTTTTTTTTTTTAGTGTCCACGTGTAAGTGAGATCATACAATAATTATCTTTCTTTGTCTTGCTTTTTCTTTCACTTAGCATAATACCCTCAAGGCCTATCTATGTTGTTGGAAATGGAAAGATTCCATTCTTTTTTATGGCTGAATACTATGCCTTTATGTATGCATACCATATCCTCTTTATCAATTCATCTATTGATGGACACTTCATATCACGGGTCTTGTAAACAATGCAAGAGTGAGCATAGGGGTGCAGATATCTTTTCATGTAAGTGTTTTAATTTTCTCCCAATTTTAGTATATGTGCTGTCGAAGCGAGCACGTGTTTTAATTTTCTTTAGCTAAATGCCCAGGAGTGGGATGGCTGGGTTACATGGTAATCCTATTTTTAATTTTTGGAGGAACCTTCATACTGCTTTCCATACCAGCTGCACCATTCCCATCAGTGGTGCACGAGGGTTCCCTTTTCTCCACATCCTCACCAACTCTTGTTATTTCTTGTCTTTTTGATGATAGCCATCCTGACAGGTGGGAGGTGATATCTCGTTGTGGTTTTATTTGCATTTCTCTGATGATAGTGATGTTAAGCACCTTTTTATCTACCTGTTGGCCATCTGTAGGTCTTCTTTGGAAAAATGTCTGTTTGGATCCTCTGCTCATTTTTGAATCAGATTGTGTGTGTGTGTGGTTTTTGTTTGTTTTGTTTTTTGTTTTGCTATTGAGTTGTATGAATTATTTATATATCTTGGATATTAACCCCTTATTAGATATATGATTTGCAAAGATTTTCTCCTGTTCAGTAGGTTGCCTTTTCATTTTGTTGACGGTTTTCTTTGTTGTGTATACATCTGAAATTCATTCTTTCTTTCTTTCTTTCAAATTATTTATTAATTTTTTATTAACATATAATGTATTATTTGCCTCAGGGTACATGTCTGTGAATCATCAGGCTTAGACATTTCACAGCACTTACCTCCCCAATGTCCATAACCCAGCCACCCTATCCCTACCCCCCCCCCCCACCTCCCAGCCACCCTCAGCTTGTTTTGTGAGTTTAGGAGTCTCTCATGGTTTGTCTTCTTCTCGATCCCGTCTTGTTCTTTATTTTTTAAATGATTTTATTTATTGAGAGAGAGAGAAAACACAAATGGGGGGAGGGGCAGAGGGAAAGGGAGAGAGAATCTCGAGCAGACTCTCTGCCGTGTGCAGAGCCCTGATGTGGGGCTCAATCTCCTGACCCTGAGATCATGACCTGAGCTGAAAACAAGAGTCGGATGCCCGAGTGACTGAGCCACCCAGGCGCCCCTGTCTGAAATTTCTAATGTTTAAAACTGCATGAGAGGTTTGTGGCATCATCTGTGTGTGTGTGTATGTGTGTATGTGTGTGTGTATGCGTGTATATATATATATATACATACACATATATATTAAATTATATTTCCTGTATATATTTAGAAATTATAATTCCATATATATATATGGAATACATACATACGTATATGGGAAGTTAATTGGAGAACTTTTATTCTCCTTCATGCTCTTTGGTTTACTCAAATACTTATGAGCTGGACATGATGCTAGGCAAGGGAGGTAGAAACTTGAAAAAGATAATGGCTCTTCCCAGACGGAGCTTACAGTCTGCCTGGGCCGAGCCGCCGTGAACTTGTGGTGTGCTAAGTGGTGCCAGGAGACAGGAAGTTCAGTGCTCAGAGGTAGGGAGGGGCCGGGTCACGGAGTGGGGCCTCTGAAATGCCACCATGAGAAGTTTGCTGTGAGAAGGTGCTTGGCAGTTCAAAAGCAGCCATTTCATCGTTGGGGGGAGGACACCCTCCAGCAAGTCTGAAGGCAGAGATCTGGGTGGTTGACATGTTTTGCACGTTAAAGGAGACCTCTTATCTCATCTGGCTCTGTCTGGACACGGGGGTTAACTGTAGCTCGGGCTTTGCAGCCTCGCCAAATGCAGCAAACATGTGGAGGCCGGCTTTGGCACAGCAGGCAGCCTGAGGGTGGTAGTTTCCTGACAGGGAGACGTTCTTCAGTTTTGTAATTTATGCTGTCTTTAAGTATGCGATTTTGTTTACTGTTGCCCTAATTACACCTCTGATATATTTTATTTAGCTTAGTGTTTTAATTTTGTGCTCATGCTCACTGGTGGTTTCCCAAAGGGTACCATTAACAAAAATCGCAGGTCATATTTTATCATTCCTGCAGCTCCCTGCAGCTTCCTGAAGCCAAGGAAATGGGTTTCGGGGACGCAGACTTTCTCATGGGCTCTTGTGAATATTTTGACTGTGTTTATGAAATGTGAGGTCTTGATTTCCTGTCTGCCAAGTATTATCCTAAATTATCTCTGTCCAACAAAAGTATTGTACTAGGCCACCTATGTAATTTTAAATGTCCCAGTAGACACGTCCATAAGGTAAAAAGAAATAAGCAAAATTAATTTGGATAATATATTTAGCCCAGGATATGTAAAATATCATTTCAATGGGCAGTCAATCTAAATTTATGAGATATTTTACATTCTTTTTCACCTGATAAGTCTTTGCCACCTGCTTTGTATTTTATAACCCATCTCAATTCGGACTAGCGGCATTTTGGGTACTCAGTCACTAAATATGGCAGGCAGTACTATAGTGGATAGCCAAAGTCCAGAACCTTTCAAAGGCTTACAGAAAACACAGGACATAACCTTTCAAGGGGGTAGGAGAGACCCAGCTTCATGATTTATGAACTCTTAAGAAAACCATACATAGGTTTCCTCCTCTTTGAGCAACCTGATACATAAAAATTCATCTTGGCAGGAAAGGTAAAGCAGGAAGTGATTATTCATGTTACAAAAGAATTAACCACAGGATTCTTTAAATAGCAAGCTCCCTTAGTGCACTGAAGGATCTGACTCAATTTGCAAAAATGTGATTGATGCTTGGCATTTTGGTACCAACTTGGTTGGGCAGAGAACTACCTGCCATTATAAAGCGCTAGCTGAGCACTTAGGTGTATCATGGCCGACTGAGCGCCTACTACATGTCATGGATGCTCACAGGAGAGTGAGACCAGAAGAAACCACTGAGAGTAATCTGTACCGGAAGGCCTTTAGAGGCTCTCCGGGAGCATGAAACTCATGTGCAGCCACCACCACAGAGAACTGCCTTGAGGCCAGGGCCCAGGGAGGTCTGGAGGCTGGAGGAGCCAGGAAGGTGTTAGGAGGCCAGCTGTCGCTAGAAGGCAGACAGGGCGTATGGGATGACTTAAGTGTCTAGGAGATAAAACAAGTGTAAATCTGGAAAGACCAGGTCAATAAGATCTTGGGAAGACTCAAAAATGATGTAGTTATGCTTTATTTATCCCTGAGCCCCTAATTCCTAATCCCCAGGCTCACAGTAAGCATCAATTAAGGTGTGTCCTTGGGCTCATCAAACAAAAGAGAGAGAGACTGAAGCAAAACCAGGGTGCGTTTCTCATCAGTTTGCGACAGCAGCAGGCAGCTGTTTTCTTCCCAGTGACCCTCTTGAAGCAGATCTTCAGTCCTTTTCCAGCTTCATTTTGGTAAGGCCCACATACAGAAGGGAGAAAGTGAGACTTGTTCTTTAGGAAAGAAACAAGGTTGTATTCTGGAAGTTAATGGGGTTCTGACTCCCCCAAAGTACACAAGATTCAAGTACAGTATCTAGGTGGGCTATTTTTTTTTATGGTTCTTTTTTTGGGGGGGGCATCATGTTGCCTGATTTCAAGCTTTACTACAAAGCTGTGATCAGCAAGACAGCATGGTACTGGCACAAAAACAGACACATAGACCAGTGGAACAGAGTAGAGAGTCCAGATATGGACCCACAACTCTGTGGTCTAGGTGGACTATTGACTAGATTCGTCCTTAGCAGCCTTCCTGTGCTCTCTCTCCCCCAGACAGGTCCATGCGTTGCTTCCTCCCACCCCTATTCCACTTTCCTGTTCCCATCAGGCAGAGCATGAGCTTTTATCTCCAATTACTAATGGGATCAGTGGGGAGCCTAGGTCAGTGTTCCAAGCCTTATCTTGGTTAAAAAATACCTATTATTAAAAAAAGAATTGAGTATTTCTACGTATATATTTATGTATAGATTGTGTGCATATATTATTGTACTATTTGAGAAAACCCAAAAGAAGCTTCTAAACATTTATTAGGTTTAGCGGACTTGGGGGAACAGGTAAGATTGAGTATTATATGACTTTAGACATTGGTAGGAAATGAAGGCGTTTGTCTTCATGGCTCAGGTACATACTTTCAAACATCTTATAATCCTAGTAGTTCCAGGCTATAATTAGGTAACTTACACCTGTGTCAGTGGTGGAAAACAACCTGTATTATAAATTGTCTTGATAAGTTAGGGTTTTGGTCATCTCCCTGTAAGACCTGGTTGGTCTGTCCTTGGGTTCATCTCCCCGTGTAGCTGGCAAGGATCTCACACCAGCAGCCGAAAGAGGCAGCTCTGCCATTTCCTTGTTTATT
>CM052801.1:13030395-13362305 GCA_028533885.1 Nasua narica | reverse complement strand
TCTTTTCTTTTCTTTTCTTTTCTTTTCTTTTCTTTTCTTTTCTTTTCTTTTCTTTTCTTTTCTTTTCTTTTCTTTTCTTTTCTTTTCTTTTCTTTTCTTTTCTTTTCTTTTCTTTTCTTTTCTTTTCTTTTCTTTTCTTTTCTCTTTTTTCTTTCAAAAAATATTTATTTATTTGACAGAGAAAGAGAGGGAGCCCAAGCAGGGAGAGGGAGAAGCAGGCTCCCTGCTAAGCAGGGAACCCAACATGGGGCTCGATCCCAGGACCCTAGAATCATGACCTGAGCTGAAGGCAAACACTTCACTGACTGAGCCACCCAGGCGCCCCTAACACCTACTTTCTTAACATAAATCTTTTCAAGGCTTTCATGCATTTACTGAGAGGTAATAGCCATAAGGAGGCTTTATCAGGGGAGACCTCACGGAGCTGAAAGCTGGCTCTGGCTCTCGCCGCCATTCTTGTGGAGGAGCACCGCTGTCCCTCAGGCTGCGTCCTGTCTGCAGAGGCCCCTTGACTGCCAACCCTAGAGGCTGGATGAAGGAACCAGTGGCATTCCGTAAATGGAGTACTCGAGAAGTTGAATTTTTCTCTTTTTAAAATTAAAATAAAATGAATTGATGTTCTAATTTTTTTTTCATCACGTCAACTAATCCCTGAAGTGAGTGCTTCACACTTTTGAGAGCACTGGCTCAGAAAACGGTCTTAACTGCGTTGCTGAGCTTCAGGTTCTTTTGCTGGGAAGATGAGCATCAAAACATTTTGAAGATTAAATGAGATAATGCAGGAAAATGTTGGGCACAGAAACAGTGGTTACCGTAGGCTTTGTTCCAAGAGCAGAGCTTCAGTAGATCCCTGTCTAGGTCATTTGAAGAAAGTTTTTTTTTAATTGACCTGGTTCTGATTGTTACGATAGCTCATCTGAACTGCTGGTGAGCAGAGCCTGAGACAAGCAAGTAGAAGTGTTCTGCCTTTAAACTGGTCAGGAACCAGGAAAAGTCTAAGAAGGTTCTTTATGCTCTTATGCTCCTCCTTTTTGTTTATAAGCGATGAGAAGGGTTTACAATTTACCTTCATCCTGGGCAGATTTGTGACAGCAAAGTCACGTGGAATGAAACAATGATCCAGGCAAGGACATTTCACTTTGGGGTGCTTATGAACTTTCTGGGTTAGCTGACACGAATGGGCAGGGTGAGTGTGCCAGTCTGCATAGCCAGGGTCTTCTGATCCGGACGCACTTTGGAAATTCATCCCTAATGGATATGCAAAGCCCATTTGATGGGGGGCCCATTCACCTACCAACCATTTTCCCTGGAAACCTACTCCACTGGACTGAAATTTTTTGTCTCCTGCTGGGAGAGATCTTTGGCAAACCCAACATAACTAAGGTTTTATTCTGTGCTTTCTTTGAAGATTTTATAGTTTTAGCTCTTCGAGATCTGTGATCCATTCTGAGTTCATTTTTGTATGTGTGTTTCATGTAGGGCTCATGTAAAACCTTTCCTCTTCCATTTCTGTAATCCCTAAACTGCCGATTTACTACTTAGGGTTCACCTAATTTTTGCTACCCATTTGTTCATTTGCCATTCATTCATTCGTATTGACCTGCAAATATAGAAGGAAAAGGACAGGAGGCTTATTGGTTGAGGTGGGTGTGAGGCAAGACCCAAAGTGTAGATGAATTGCACAGTCCATCTATGGGAAGATTACCATGCTCGGGATTGCTTAGCTCTGCTAAAGTGCATCTGTGCTTTGTCAACAAGAAGACCCATCTGTGTCACCTGTTGTCTCCACCTATGGCCAAGTGAAAAACATCACCTCAGACTGGGAGAACGCTTTAAAATGGCATTGCTGCCTGAGGGGTGTTTGGCTGGCTCAGTTGGTTAGGTGTCTGCTTTCGACTCAGGTCTTGATCCTGGGGTCCTGGGATGGAGCCCTGTGTCTGGGTCCCCACTCAGCAGGGACTTCTGGAGATTCTCTCTCTCCCTCTGCCTCTCCCCACTGCTTGTGCACTTGCTCTCTCTCTCTTAAATAAATAAATAAATAAAATCTTTAAAAAAAAATGGTGTTGCTGCCTGAGAGGCTCTCTGTGGAGAGGGCAGTTGTGCGTGCAGATGGAAGCAGTCGGATACATCGGTGTGGCCAGCAGGGCCCTCCGTGTCATCTGTCCTTACACATGTCGTGACTGAGAGAGGGGCATCATCTCTGTAGGGTGGCGGTTATCACCCACATTTTGCATGCCTGAGGCCCAGAGAAGTTACCATCACACAGTTAGTCTTGGCAAGGGTGGGGACACCTCAGTACCAAATTTGCATCTGTTACTACCTTCCCGGTGCTTGGTTAAGTGATGTTGCGCTCCCTCCGGGAGTGTACATGTTGTTGGCCTTCTGCCATTGTGTGATTTCCCCTCTGAAGCTCTTGCTGGCCCTGAGACTCGTAGGCCACTCTGACTGTGCCTGACCACGGACCTGGGCTTTGTGGTTTCTGTGCGACAGGCCTCAGGTTAACCAAACTCAGGTTGCTGTGTGGGGCCCTTATTTTAAGTGTTGGTAGAGGGGAACTCCCTTTAAAATGGCTACTGATCTTCCAGGGCTAGAGGGTCTCAGACTTCTGCAACCTCTGATCTAAAGCGCTCTTTTTTTCTGTTCCTGTTCCTTCCAGTGGAGGCCATAGTGGAGTTTGACTACCAGGCCCAGCACGACGATGAGCTGACGATCAGTGTGGGTGAGATCATCACCAACATCAGGAAGGAGGATGGAGGCTGGTGGGAGGGACAGATCAACGGCAGGAGAGGTTTGTTCCCTGACAACTTTGTAAGAGTGAGTACAACGTGAAACCCTTTTCCTGTCTCCTGTGTGGGTTCTACCGACCAAAGCTTTGGGGGCATGTGAGGAATTTCATGGGCTCTCTTGGGGATGAGTTGACAGTTTGACCTTTTGTGGCTATCAAGAAGAGCATGTAGAGCTTTGCACCAGCTGTCTAGAGACCCATTTTGAACTTGCTTTCTTAAGGCCCAGAATACTCTCTTTTTAAACTATGTCTCTTAAAAAATACTGGAAAAATATAAAGCTTGTTAAATTGTTTTTATTTATGTACTCGTTCACTTGCTTTGATGTTTTAAAAGAATTTTACCCTTTTCCATTCCATTCAAAATGAGGTGAAAGTAGTTTTGACTATTTAAGTCAAGTAGCAATCAAACTAAATGTAGAATTCCAGTTATGCTATGTTTTTGATGTTTATATTCACATCACTTTTTTTTTATAGGAACTCTATTATTTTACTTTCCCCTTTATGGCCACGAAGTGTTGCGTAAAATCTACTTTTTCAATAAGGTTTGGAAAATTATGCCTTTTGCAGAAGTCATCTAGGGGTTAATTACAAAAATGTAGCTCATTCACCTTAAGAAATTATATACTGCAAGTTGTACATAATAGTTGGAATTGGGTAAAAAAAAAAAAAAAAGACAGGTCACCTTGAGGCTGTTCCCTGTGGGAAATACCAAGTAGGTCTAAAAACTTTTTGTACTGTAAACTTCCTATCTAATGCTGGAGAAGACTGGCTTGTTCGCGGTAGGACAGGCTGTGTGCACAAACCCCCAGAGCCTCTGCTGTAGTTTTGGCGGGGAGCAGACCCGCCTAAGACCTGCGGCTGTGGGGAGCAGGAGGTGTGGGGAATGCTGGGCCTAGAGAAGCAGGTGCCCTGGGCGGAGAGCCTCAAGGCCTACATGGGAGGGTTTTATGAAAAGGGATTGATGATGAGAAACGGTGTTCAACCCCGGGGCCCTCTACCTGTATCCTGTCCCCCAGTCTCGAACAAATAGGAACTCAGCTCGGTGTCTTTTCTCAGGATTTTGCCTCAGAGTGATCCTGCTAACATTTCTTTGGTTCATTTTTTGTTGTTGTTGTGCAGAGGGCTGGGGGGAGTTTTGTTGGTAACGTGCTGGTAAACTTACTTTCTGTAAATAGTTATGGGAATGCAGACTTTTTTTTCCTTGGACTATAGTTGAACCTAGCAGCTCCTCTCCCCTTTGAAAAGTAGGAAAGCATTATATCTGGGCTACTGCAGATTGACTCTGTTGAATTGATGTGTAAATGAGGAATTATTTCGCCCTTCCAAACAAAATCTCCAATTTGGGGACAAGGACTGTCCTCGTAACTGTGCAAATTGTGATGTGGAAGGAGGGTTTTTCCAGATAAAAGGGGGAAAGTTTGGTGTGAAGATGGAGGAGAAAGAAGCGAGAGAGGAGGACCATGGGAAAGAGAAACGACGATCTGGGAAAGAGAGAAGAGGACCCTGGGAAGTAGGTGAGGGCTGTGGGAAAGAAAGAGGAAGACTCTGGGAAGGAAGGGGAGACTTGGGAGGAGGGAGAATATCCCTGGGAAGAAAAAGGGACGATAGTGTTGGCACCAGTTTTGAGGGGAGGCCCCATTTTGAAAGCCTTATTTTGATGTTCTGTAGGCTCAGTGCCCCCTTATTCCAAACCACAAATCCATAGACTCAGAAAACTTCTGAGTTGTGCTTTGCTCAGGGCTTAAGGCTGGGCCACCTACTTAAGCATTTGTGGGGGCTGGCAGGCACCAGGACAGGGAAGCACGGTGCAGGGAGAGCCCAGGCAGGTGCAGAACCTTTCCTGCTCAGGGAGTGCTGTGGAGCCGAAGCTCCTCACCGAGAGCCCAGGGCCGTGGGGTCCTGGCCAAGGGGCCTCTCTCCACCCTTCTCCACCTGCTGGGCCTGGGGCTGGGCCTGGGGCCACCACAGCGGGCTCCTGCCCTCTGGCTTCCACGGGCTTTGGCTCAAGGGGAGTGCTGGCAGGAGGTGGCCGGGAGGGAGGGAGAGAGGCCAGCCAGGTCAGGGATTACCCTGCTGGCTCCCTACCCTGGGGTTGTCCCTCTGCCAGACGGTGGCTGCTCCTAAGTCCCCTTCCTCCACACTCCTTTCTCTTCATCCCGTGTTACTAGCCCCGCCTCCTGCCTTGGGGTTTCTCTGTACCTCACCCACTTCGGGGTGGCATTGGGGGGAAGTCTCCCTCTTAGTCCCACCTCAGATTACCTAATTCGGGTGTGCCATCTGTTTCCTTTTTGGAGCCTGACTACCTCATCTGGCCACTCTGAGGACTAGAGGAGGCAGGATTTAGCACGTGGCTGGCCACCTACTGAGTGTGTCACTGTCCCTGTCACCCTCTTCCCTGGCCTGAGAGCCTAATCACTTGTCCTCTCACCTCAGCTAGAGCACTTCCAGTGTGGGAAGTCACACGCTAGGGAGGTGCTCGTTCCACCGGAGCCAGAAAGGATGTGGCAGGAATGGCTGGGGCTGCACCACTTGTGGCTGTCACATTTGGCAGAAAAAGAAACTTCTATTCTTTCAGATGGCTGAGTCTATTTTCAAGTCTTCACCCACTGGGAATTTTTTAGGCCTATTATTGAAAAATCTAGTAGGTGGATGCAGTGGAGTTTAACAATAACGCAAACTGCCGTAGAGGCTTCTAGAAGCTGAAAATATATCTTTAGGTAATAACAATCATATTGGCACAAGTTTGCAGTTTTGAGAGTGGGTTTACATATGTTTTATTTAGCTTAAGAATAATTTGTCCCTGGATTGAATTGGGTTGTCTTGTAGAATCGCACTGTTTGTTTGTGTGCCTTTATGCCAATGTTACCACCATCAGAGAGTTTACCTTAAGCATTTTCTTGATTGATTTATCGGATCCTTAATCAGTCCTTATGGAGCATCGTCCCCCAAGGTGTTGGCATTCAGCATCCACCCTCAACTCTGTGTTGTCGCAGTTTCTCGGAAGAAAACTGCCAGCCATTCCAGTCACCTCCTTATCAAGAAGATCCCTGGGCTTTGCCAGGTCTTGGGCAGAGATTAGTTGGCAGGCATAAATATATCCAACCAGGGTACAGTCATGCCCTTTTGAATTTATCCTCCTTTTTCTTTTATTTAGTTAGTTCTTATTTATTTACTTACTGTACATGTGGAAGAAGAATCCTTTTAAATCCCCCTTTCCTTTCTTCCCCCTACCTTTTTTAAGAATCTATTTCTCTCTCTCTCTCTCTCCTCTTTTTTTAAAAAAATATTCATTTTTAGGTGAAATTTACATAGAGTACAATGCCAAAGTCATAACTGTACCTCTTGGTGGTTTTCTTTTTGTGAGTATGTATCTCTATAGCCATCATCCAGTCCTATTTCTGTCCCTCCAGAAAGTACCATCGTGCCTTTTCCTAGTCATTCCCCTTCCCATAGGTAATCGATCATTATAGATGAGGCTTGCCTGTATTTGAATCTCATATAAATGGAATCATAAAGTCTGTGCTCTTTTGTGTGTGGCTCCTGTTGCACGACAAACTGTTGTCGCCTACATCAGTACTTTGTTCTTGCTGTATCGCCTCCCATTTTATGAATATGCCAGAATTTGTTGATCCATTCTCTTGTTGATGGACATTCAGGTCGTTTCCAGTTTGGGTATTTTATGAGCAAAGACTCTGAGCATTCTTGTGTAGGTCTTCTTACAGACACAGGCCCTCGTTTCTCTTGTGGATTGACCCATGCGAGTGGCAGGGCTGCTCACTCACTTTCAAACGTATATACTTTTTTCTGGTTAAAGGTGTGGTGTCTGTGGGTGGGGTAGGGGTGTGATGGCTGGGCTGGAGCCCTGTCTGTGCCACCCTAGCCCGCCGAGCCAGTCAGCCTGAATCTGGTTGTCCTCCTGTGTGTGCGACCGCTGAGGAGTCCTGAAGCCCGGAACTCACTCTCCCAGGGACCATTTGATTGTTGGGCCCAGGAAGTAGCAAAGACTCCTTAAATTGTTAGAAACATGCAGATGAAAAAAATTTTTTTTCAGATGAAGAAAGTTTTATTGTGTCAAAGTTTTATTGGACTCATTTAAGGAGGGAACTAGCAGAATCACAAAACCGATTCAGTGAGGATATGAGGAACAGATGAAAAAGTCGGTGGAGAAAGGGCTGTTCAGATAAGATTGCAAAATTATATTCAAAACAGGTTCATGATTCAGAGAACAATACAGTCTTAAACTCCGGGGTTATTATCTCTACCAGAGAAGGAAAAAAGATAATGTACGATAACATATATAATTTTTCTATATGTTATCCTCTGACTTTTATAAGGTTGTAAAATGTCCTAATAAAGGATTAGTTAAATCAAGTTACATTTCCAGAGAGAATCACATGAACCTGCGGGGGGTGGAGCTTAGAGAAAACACATCAGCCTGACATTAAAAGGTCACACCATCATCCTTTTTTGACTAATTTTTAAGTTTTGGATGTTTTTTTCGGAAGGACCACAAGAGAGCATAGCTTGGGGCACAATAGTAGGAGGTACTAGGATGAAATCCTCAAAGTAATTTATTAAAAAAAAAAAAAACCCAAAATGGTTGCCCTTCTGGAATCTGAAACTGCCACATAAAACAGAAAGATAGCCACCTATTAAAGGCAAATGTGGGCTTTTTCATAGAAGTTCACCTTTCCTGTGTTGGATTTAATTACCAGGGTCTTTCTTTCAGAACTTTACCCCCAGATTCAGACAGCAGTGTATTTTAGTCCAGCAGATGATTTCTAAGCAGCCTTTTTCTGGGTTCTCCTGACATGTATCCGCAGAGACACATTTTTTTAATGGCCAGCTAAAGAAATTTTAAAAAGAAAAAACCTTGAAACTTTAGCTTGGGCCCATAGGCATGTGGCTGACTGCTTTGGGAGGGGACCTTTGGTGAAAACGCAGTGGGACCCAAGCCCTCAACATTTTGTTGCACACAAATAGATGTGTGGAAACCAGGAAGCTGCGGTAGGGGTTAAAAGAATATGCTTGTTAGTTTTGAAATTGATCTGACACTGTCTGTGAGGAAGTGAGCCATTCTCTCTGCCTATTTGTACATGAGTTAGGGAAATGTACACTTTGCCCGCTGTGGGCCCATCGTGGAAGGCTGAGGTGTGTTTACTTGTAGCTTGCATGTCTAATGCTGAGTATAACAATTTTCAGCTTGGTTTCCCGTGGCCTCCGCCTTCATTTGCTAGGTGTTTCAGATCTCTCTTTGGTATTTCCAAAGCCTGTTTTGTATTTGTGTGAAGTGATTGAAAAATATCGTTGTTTTGTAATCAGTGAGGTGAAAGGTCAGAATTTTGCATATTTATACCATTCTGAGAGAAAGCTCACAGTTACTTTGCTGTTTTGTTTTGTTTTTGCAATAATACTGCTTTTAATGGTGGCACAATATTGAAGTACAGGGTTTTACTAGCTTGAGCTGATAGAAGTTTTAAAACATGGCCTTTTACACTATCAAGTTGCCTCATAATAGAAATGTATCTCGGGCTGCCAAGGCTATATAAAAGACACAGGGTAGGAGGGAGATTATTTCTTGTTTTTTGTGGGGTGAAAGAATTAACTGCTAACCCAGCATCATGACTGTACTTACTTGGGGAAAAAATGTTATGTTTTGGTGGTGGTTTCATCTTCCATTTCTTTTAGTTTTGTGGGAAATAAAAGGAAATTTGCTCTCTCAAATTTGACGTTTTCTTGTTAATACACCTTTTGTTTGGGTAGGTGGCCATCCATTAAGCCCGTGGGAGTCGTCCTGGGTATTTCTAGTGTTGCGAAAACGTGTGTTTGAGTCCAAGGAACTTGTCTTCTTACAGCATTTAGTTGTTGTTTGCTTTCTTGTTAGACAAAATATTAGCAATAGAGCCTTTCCATCTTCCTTGCCATTAAGACCCCAAATCCTCATCAAACGTCTGATTTGAGAACTAGGGAGATGGTAGTAAAAAAAAAAAAAAAAGTTCTTACACAAACTATCCCTTCGGTAAGCCTGGGCCTGTACTGGAACTTTCCCCAAACTCTAAGTTTCTACTTCAAATTACTGACCTTTGAGTTCTATCCATATGAGAAGAACAGACACACTGAAAAGAGCTACATATATGTTTACCCTTTTCCTATGATAATCTTCATCTTCAAATTTTAATTCTATCACAGAATAAAGTTTGAATTCTGTCCCCTATGTCCTTTTCAAATCTTGACAAAGAGCATAGTGTCCTCACTAGAGCTGTCTGTGCTTCTCAGGTCTGTTTTCGTGCGCTGTGTGATGAGTGCCTGGGGACTTGGGTAGACTCCCAAGACACTTTCCGCTGTTCCTCTGCCTCTTGTGGCAACTTGTCCCCCTCCAGCCAGCCAACCCCGCACTCTCCGGAGCCGAAGACCTGAGGCATCACGGCTCCTTGTTCACGCTGCTTGTCAGTGAGGAAGACTTGTCTATGCCTTCATTATTCAAATTTTGTTGGCTCTCCAGTAGCATTAAATAACATCGGAATCTCTCCAAATAAATTTCTTCTGATGGTGCCTCTGCTCATTGCTTTCTGAGTCACACCAGTCTTTCCATTTTCAATGGTGGAATCCGGCCCCCTAGTTTCTGGTAGGGGTCGCTTTATGCATCAGCTGAATCCTTGTCCGATACTTTTGTAATATTTGTGACTTTAGGCATCAGTTCAGATAGCTTTTGCTTTGTCAGCACCGTAATTCTGAACCCACAAGGTGGAATTCGCGATGAGATCACGTAAGCTGCTGATGGAACGGGTCTGTAAGACAAAGGTCATTACGTATTTCTCAGTTGTCAGGACTGTGCAGTGTTTACTTCTCGGTCGGAGATGGAGGCTCTGGAGGAATAATGGTAACGGAAGCGAGCTGGGTAAACAAAAGAAAGACATTCTCTCTGGAAATACAAATATATAATGGAGGGGACAGGTGTCAGGGTGGGGGGGGGCTGCTTCACTTACAGTTGAACTTGATCTGATTGTCTTCCTGTTACAAAGGAGAGAGCACTTGCAACAGGACATACTACGAAGAGGTAGTGTAGCAATTAAGTTTGATGCAAGACCGAATCAAGCTTCCTTTGTTATGGAAGCCAACTTAGGTTTTACAGACCCGGCGACCATGTGGTTTACACTGCTTCCTGGCCCGTGGGCCCTGTCTGGGGGACTGTTGCTCCTGCCACACTCCTGGCTGGAGACCCTGGGTCCCGGGGAATCGCGGAGGATGGGGTTTCTCCTCCTCATCTTGGTCTGCGCGGGTAAGATGTGCTTTCTTCCTCGCCATTCCTTCTGCTTTCTCTGGGCAGAGCCACTTGTTCACGGCAGCCGGTGGAGGCGGATGACGTGACGCTGCTCCTTGAGAAGCAAAGAGGGAACAGAGGGTGTTGTGTTTGAAGGGCTGCCGTGCCCACCCCTCGGACCTGGGATCGCGCTGCTGCCCGGGCGGAAGCTACCGGCCGTGAGTGCCCCTTGTGGGGACCGGCCATTTATTTTAAAAAGAATCACAAATTTACTTCAACAAATGATGTAGAGTAGAGATTTCAAAGTTATTCTTCTACATTCAGAGACCCTGAAATGGATCTCTCTCATCAAATTTCACCTTTTTAACAAAGACTTATTTATTATTCTGGGAGAGAGAGAGAGAGAGAGAGAGAGAATTGGCTGGGGGAGAAGGAGAGAGAGAATCCGGAAGCAGACTCCCTGCTGAGTGTGGAGCTCCATCCCTGGACCCCGAGACCATGACCTGAGCCGAAGTCAAGAGCTGGCTGCTCAATCGACTGAGCCACCCAGGTGCCCCAAATTTCACTTTTTCAAAAAACTTTCAACCCAAGGGCTACTAATTTTGTGCATGCTATGGAATATTATTTTCAAGATATTCGTGTCTCCGAGAAAGGTAGCAGGAATTGATGTGCTCGGCTGAGCTCTGTGCCGGGCACCGGGCACCGGAGGCTAGCAACACAAATGAGACACAGTAGATGGAATATTGTATCATCACACACGTAATTTCTTCCGTAGGATGACACTTGTAGCTCCTGTGACCTGGCTTTCAGTCATTTTGTACTCCAGATGGCACAGGTTAGACATTGTTCTGCAAAGATGTTCCTGAGTACGATACCACTTGGAAGGTTTGGACTAGATTCATCAGGTGACTCTGTTAGATCGGGTTAAAGGAACCTACCGTTGGTTTTTTGTGGCCCTGATTGCTGTTACATTATGGAATAATAATGGCTACATTGTATTCCAGGCTTACGGCTGCCTGGCACTGTGCTTGTAAACCGCCAGTGTCTGACTGTCGGACAGTGATATTTGTTGAGCACTTACTGTATGCCGGGAAGGAGGGAAGCTAGGCCCTTCACATGCTTTATCTCATTTAATCCTTATATACCACTCTGTGGCATAGGTATTTTTTTTTTTTTAATCATGCCTGCTTTTCAGAAGAGGTTACTGAGGCATAGGCATCTTATGGTTAAAAAGCTTATTCATGGTCACACAGCGAGGGTGGGGCTGAGAGTGCCTTGGACTCGCGCAGGCTGGCTCTAGAACCTGAGCTCGAGCCCACAGCGTTACCTGGGCATCTACCTCGTCCTGATGGGAGTAAGGCCCTCACCGCTGTTGCTGGCTGCGTTATGCCTTCCTTGAGTGTCCACTCAGTATTTTGCATATTTGCACCACCCTGAGGGAAAGCTCACAATTATTTTGCTCTTCTCGATGTAAGAAAGAATCACAGATTTACTTCCATAAGTGACATAAAGTAGAGATTTCCAGGTTGCTATTCTATGCTCAGAATTATGCTTGTTTTATTTTCTGATTTTTAAAGGATCCTCTTCAGAAATCAGCTATTTCAATTTGAAAGAGCAATCATTGCTTGGATTTTGGGGCTTGTACCGTTTTTCCTACAAATTGTGAGAGCAGGGGCGCCTGGGTGATGCAGTCGGTTCATCATCTGACTCTTGGTTTCTGCTCAGGTCATGCCCTCAGGGTCCTGGGATCGAGCTCCACATCGGGCTCTGTGCTCAGCATGGAGTCTGCTTGAGATTCTCTCTCTCCCTCTCTGACCCTCCCACTCATGCTGTCTGTCTGTCTGTCTGTCTCTCTCTCAAATAAACAACATATTTAAAAAAAAAACAAAACGCCCCACAAAACCAAATTGTGAAAGTAAGGTGATTTGGGAAAACATTTCATTTTACTAATTAGTAAGGAAACTTGTTTTTTCGTGATGTTCAGGATATGCTTTTTAGGAGTTTGACTGTCTTTTCTATTGGTGGTTAATAATCCAGGTGTTTGACTATCCAGTTGTTCCCCATCCTTGGGGTCTTTGAAAGCAACCAATTCCTGCTCAACTTATTCTTTAAAATTTAAATGCATAGTTTTCTTTTAGAAAACAAAATCCTAACAACTAGAAGCTGTTAAATGCTATTGTGAGAAATGTTACTCCAAGAAGGGTCTGGAGTAATTGAGGATAAGTGTGTCATCAGTGAGAGCCCACACCACTGAGCATGTTCCTCAGACTTTGTCACTGTTGCAGTGCAGGAAGAATGTAGGGGGATGTCTTGTGACTCTGGGAGAGCAGTCCCCTGACCCAGTTGATCTTGGTGATTAGTCTTATTTTCTTAATGGCAGGATTATTGAATCTGAGCTTAGAAAGGGACTTTGAAATCATGTGTTTCAACCCCCCAGCTTCCTAGCAGATCAAAATCTGAACCATCTAGGATATTGCTGTGATCATTACTGGATATTTACACTTGTGATATGTGGAGTCCCACGGGGGACTCCTTGCCAGTGGGTCTCCAGCCTGGCCCTGCCCCAGGTGAACTCTAATGTCAGATTTTTGCAGCTGGGGAAGGAGTTGGGATAGGGGCCTTAGAATATTTTTAAAAGTTTAGCTGATTCTGTTGCTTGATAAAACTTGGGCACTCCTTTTATACAATGGTATGAATAGTCAACATCATCCTTTTTAATCTAATATCTTTTCTCAAGCTCATGGGTTGGCAGCCTGCAACCCGTAGTAATACACTTGAAATGTTTACCACAAATACATAAACGACATAGCAATGTGTAAACATGTTGGTCAATTCAAGTGTATTAGAATGAATACATTCTAATTGCAGAACCTCTGGACTAAATAATGAGCTCCATTTTGGCCTCTACCCAGTGGTAGTGAGGTGGACAGAATTTCTAGGAGTGGTCTCCAAGATTCTACTCCCAAATACCCAGGGCCTATGAATGTGATGTGCTATCATTCCAGTGATTGTGTTATGTTATATGGCACAGTTGACTTTTAAAAAAGGAGGGATCCTGGTGGGCCTAATCATATCACATGAGCCCTTAAAAGCAAAGAACTTTCTCTGCCTCGTGGCAGAAGAAGTCGTAGAAATTCAGAGCTTGAGGAGGACTTGCTGCTTTGAAGATGGAGGGTTTACGTGAGAAGGAATATGGACAACTTTTCTGGAGCAGAAAGCAGACCTTGGCTGGCAGCCAGCAAGGAAACAGAGACCCCAGACCTCCTGCTGAAAGCAGTTGGATTCTGCCAACAGTTTGAGTGAATTTGGAAGTGGATTATGCTTCCAGGTCTCTAGATAAGAGTCCGGCTTGGTTGACATCTTGATATCAGCCTTCCAGTTGAGCCTGTCTGGACTTCTTGCCTGCAGAAACCTGAGCTAACAAATGGGTGTTGTTTTAAACCAGTAAGTGTGTGGCTTAAAATACTGATAGCAGGGATGCCTGCGTGGCTCAGTTGGTTAAGTATCTGCCTTCGGCTCAGGTCATGATCCCAATGTCCTGGGATCAAGTCCCATATCAGGCTCCTTGTTCAGCCGGGAGCTTGCTTCTCCTTCTGCCTACTGCTCCCCCTGCTTGTGTGCGTGTGCTCTCTCTCTCTGATGAATGAATGAATAAAATCTAAAAAAAAAATACAGAGAGCAAATGGCCTGCGGCAGTGCTCCTCTTCCCTACTGGCAGGTTATCAGTGGAAAGTAAGTGGGGAATCTGGAATTTTGTATCCTACCTGGTGGCACCAGGTGACTGTCGCAGTGTCGCAGTGTCGGTGGAGACCAAATTGTGCGTCTGGACTTCTGCCTCCCCCCACCCCCCCATGAGCTCACTCCCTACTAGAGTGGGGAAGATCTTGGAGAGGAGGGAGCTGGAGAAAGGGATGCAATAAGCCTGTATAGGGAGTGGTAGGCAAACATGAATCTGACTAGAATTAACATGCCAAAAAATTTGAGACTAGAAACTACAGTGTGAGATACCGCCCAGTTTTCAGCGTGACCTCTAGGTAACACAAATGAAAAGACCTGGAGACTAAGCTGTTGTTGGCGTGACAACACACAGAAGTAGCTCAGGGCCTGTGCGCTTCATCGAAATAGGATCCCCATTCTTGTAACATAATACCCCAAATGCCTAGGATACATTAAAAAGTCACTTATCATATAAAAAATCAGGAAAACCACAACTTAAATGAAAAGGCAATCAACGGATAGCAACACCAGGAAGACTCAGATGTTGTAATTACCTGACAAATATTTTAAAGCAGCAATCATAAAAAATGCCTTAATGAACAATGACAAACACTCTCGAAGAAAGATGAAAAAATGAAAAAAATCTTAGCAAATAAATTGGAGATACTTAAAACATGGAAATTACAGAACAGAAAAATAAAGCTGCCATATTAAAAAGTTTACCGGTTAGCTTAATAATAAAGATGACAAAGGAAAGAATCAGTGAAATTGAAAACAGATCAATAAAATTCACCCAGTCTGAACAACACATAGAAAATAGCCTCCATCAGAAAGGATGAATACCCAACTTTTGTATCAACATGGACAGGACTGGAAGAGATTATGCGGAGTGAAATAAGTCAAGCAGAGAGAGTCAGTTATCTTATGGGCTCACTTACGTGTGGAGCATAAGGAAAAACATGGAGGGCATTGTGAGAAGGAAAGGAAGGGTGAATGGGGGGAAATGGGACGAGGTGATGAAGGGCAAAAGGTATAAACCTTCAGGATGAAGAAACTGAGCAAAACCCAAACAGGACAAACCCAAGGAAATCTATGCCAAGACACATCATAATCAAACCTCTAAAAGCTAAAGACAAAAAGCAGTGAGAGAGGCAACACGTTACCTATGGAGAAGAATGATTTGAATGACAGTGGATTTCTCATGTGAAATCATGGAATCCAGAAGGAATTACTGAAAGAAAAGAACAGTCAACTCTGAATTCTGTATCTGGTGAAAATATTCTTCAGAAATGAAGAGAAAATAAAAATATTCTCAGCTGAAGGAAAACAAAGAGAATTTGTCAATACCAGACCTACTCTTAAATAATGGCCAAAAAAGTTCTCTAAACAGAAAAGGAAATGATAACAGAAGGAAGCTTCGAACTTCCCTGAAAGGGGAAAAAAAACAGTGGATGGGTAAAAATAGGGGTATGTATAATATAGGCTGTCTTTATCCTCATTAGCTTTTAAAATTATGTTTGATGGTTGAAACATATGTTATAATATCATTTGGTGTGGTGTTCAATATGTGTAGAGATAATATATGGGAAAATTATATTTAAAAATAGTCAGGGTATAAAAAAATAACAAAAAAGAAAAATGAAAAAAAGTGGGAAGGGTATAAAGGGACTTCAGTGGAAGTAAGCTTTCTATACATCACATCAAATGGGAGAAACAGTGATACCACTGGTGGTGATAAGTTCCATATGTATATTTTAATAACAAAAAATACTAAAAATCACTGAAAAATTAAACAGTGACATATACTCAAAGACTAGGATAAATCAAAACGGAACTTTAAGAAATAGGATCCAACAGTACATTAAAAGGATTATTCATCATGACCAGGTGGGATTTATCCATGGGATGCAAGGGTGGTGCAACATTCACAAATCAATCAGTGTGATAGAACACATTACTAAGAGAAGAGACAAGAACCATATGGTCCTCTCAATTGATGTAGAAAAATTGTTTGACAAAATACAGCATCTTTTTCTGATTAAAACTCTCCAGAGTGTAGGGATAGAGGGAACATTCCTCAATTTCATAAAAACCATCTATGAAAAGCCCACAGCGATTATCATTCGCTGGGGAAAAGCTGAGATCAGGATTAAGATCAGGAACATGACAAGGATGTCCACTCTCGCTGCTGTTATTCAACATAGTGCTAGATGTCCCATCAACAGCAATCAGACAATGAAAAGAAATAAAAAATATTCAAACTGGCAAAGCAGAAGTCTAACTTTCTCTCTTTGCAGATGACATGATACTTTCTGTGGAAAACCCAAAAGACTTCACCCCCAAATTACTACAACTCATACAGCAATTCAGTAATGTGGCAGGATACAAAATCAATGCACAGAAATCAGTTGCTTTCCTGTACACTAACAATGTAACTGTAGAAAGAGAAATTAGGGAATTGATTTCCCTAATTTCTCTAAAATCCCTAACCAAAAACCATAAGATACCTTGGAATAAATCTAAACAAAGAGGTGAAGGATCTATCCTCTAGAAACTACAGAACACTTATGAAAGAAATTGAAGAAGACACAAAAGGATGGAAAAACATTCCATGCTCATGGATCGGAAGAATAAACATTGTTAAAATATCTATCTGCCCAGAGCAATCTATACTTTCAACACAATCTCGATCAAAATACCAATGGCATTTTTCAAAGTGCTGGAACAAACAGTCCTAAAATTTGTATGGAACCAGAAAAGACCCCAAATTACCAAGGAAATGTTGAAAAAGAAAAACAAAGCCGGGGGCATCAGGTTGCCTGGTTTCAAGCTATATTACAAAGCTGTGATAACTAAGACAGCATGGTGCTGGCACAAAAACAGACACATAGATCAATGGAACAGAACAGTGGGCCCAGATATGGACCTTCAACTCTATGATCCACTAATCTTCAACAAATCAGGAAAAAATATCCAATGGAAAAAAGTCTCTTCAATAAATGCTTCTGGGAAAATTGAACAGCTATATACAGAAGAATGAAACTCGACTGTTCTCTTACACCATACACAAGGATAAACTCTAAATGGATGAAAGATCTCAATATGAGACAGGAATCCATCAAAATCCTAGAGGAGAACATAGGCAATAACCTCTTCAACACCGGCCACAGCAACTTCTTTCAAGACATGTCTCCAAAGGCAAGGGAAACAAAAGTGAAAATGAACTTTCAGGACTTCATCAAGATAAAAAGCTTCTGCACAGCAAAGGAAACAGTCTACAAAACAAAGAGGCAACCCACAGAATGGGAGAAGATATTTGCAAATGACACTACAGATAAAGGGCTGGTATCCAAGATCTATAAAGAACTCCTCAAACTCAACACTCACAAAACAAATAATCACGTCAAAAAATGGGCAGAAGACATGAACAGACACTTCTCCAAAGAAGATATACAAACGGCTAACAGACGCATGAAAAAATGTGCAACATCATTAGCCATCAGGGAAATTCGAATCAAAACCACATTGAGATACCACCTTACACCAGTTAGAATGGCAAAAATTGCCAAGGCAAGAAAGAACAAATGTTGAAGAGGTTGTGGAGAAAAGGGAACCCTCTTACACTGTTGGTGGGAATGCAAGTTGGTACAGCCACTTTGGAAAACAGTGTGGAGGATCCTCAGAAAGTTAAAAATAGAGCTACCATATGGCCCAGCAATTGCACTACTGGTATTTATCCCAAAGATACAGATATAGTGAAAAGAAGGGCCGCATGCACCCCAGTATTCAAAGCAGCAATGTCCATGGTAGCCCAACTGTGGAAGGAACTGAGATGCCCTTCAATAGAAAGAATGGATAAAGAAGATGTAGTCTGTATATACAATGGACTATTACTCAGCCATCAGAAAGGATGAATACCAGACATTTGCATCAACATGGATGGAACTGGAGGAGGTTATGCTAAGTGAAATAAGTTTAAGCAGAGAAAGATAATTATCATATGGTTTCACCTATTTGTGGAACATTAGGAATAGCATGGAGGACATTAGGAGAAGGAAGGGAAAAATGAAGGGGAAAAGTCACAGGGGGATATGAACCATGAGAGACTATGGACTCCGGGAAACAAACCGAAGGTTTTAGAGGGGAGGGGGTTTGGGGGATGGGTTATCCCAGTGATGGGTAATAAGGAGGGCACGTATTACATGGAGCACTGGGTGTTATACGCAAATGATGGATCATGGAACACTGCATCAAAAACTAATGATGTACTGTATGGTACCTAACATAACATCATAAAAAAAATTGAAAAAAATGTACAAGTAACTCACAGGAAGGCAAGAAAAAGGAAAAAGAAAAATGATAAATAGAAAATAAAGAGAAAACAAATAGGCAAACTTAAGCCCTGACATATCAACAATTACTTTAAGTGTAAATGGTCTGAATATACCAATTGAAAGACAGAGATAACAGAACGGATAAAAAATGTGACTCAACCATGTGCTGTCTACAAGACACTCACTTCAAATGTATTGATATAGGTGTGTTAAAAGTAAAAGGGTGAAAAAAGATATGCGATAAAAAACATTAATTTTTTCTAAAAAGTGGGAGTGGCAATTTATAATATCAGATAAGGTAGACTAAAGAGCAAAGAAAATTACTGAGACTGAGAAGGACAGATGATAACATTGTCATTCCACCAATAAAACAATCCTAATACATATGCATTAAACAATAGAGCTGCAAAATACATAAAGAAAAACTGATGGAACTGAACAATTATAATTGGGAGCTTCAGCATCGCTCTCTCAGTGTTTGAAAGACCTACTAACTAGAGTAAGAGTGAGGATATGGAAGAACTGAACATCATCATCAACCAAGTAATTCTAGTTAACGTTTATAGACCACTCCACCCAGAAATAACATAAAACATATCCTCATCAATACGCATGAAACATTCACCAAGTTAGACCATACTCTGGGTCATAACACTAACCTCATTATATTTAAAGGAATGGAAATACAGATTGTGTTCTTTGACTATGATGTAATCAAACTAGAAATCAGTCACATAACATAAAGATAGCAGGAAAATCTCCATTTGGAAATCAAATAACACCCTTCTGAATAATCCATGAGTCAAAGAGGAAATCTCAAAGGAAATTTAACAATTACATCAAACTGAATGAAGATGAAACACAACATACTACAGTTTGTGGGACATAGCTAAAGCAGTGCTGAGAGGAACATTTATAGAACTTAATTTTCTCATCAGAATGGAGGAAAGTCCTGGGTGCCTTGGTGTCTCAGTTGGTTAAGTGTGTGCCTTCATCTCAGGTCCTGATCTCAGGGTCCTGGGATTGAGTCCGCCTCAGGCTCCCTGCTCAGCGAGGAGTCTGCTTCTCCTTCTCCCTCTGCCCCTCTCCCCCACTTGTGCTCTCTCTGTCTCTCTCAAATAAATAAATGAAATCTTAAAAAAAAATGGAGGAAAGTTCTCAAATCAATAACCTAAGTTTCTCCTTCAAGAAATTAGAAAAGAAAAGAAAAGCAAGCAGAAGAAAGGAAGTAATGAAAAACTGGAATCATTGAAGTTGAAAACAGAAAAACAACAGAGAAGGGGCGCCTAGGTGGCTCAGTGGGTTAAAGCCTCTGCCTTCAGCTCAGGTCATGATCTCAGGGTCCTGGGATCGAGCCCCACATCGAGCTCTCTGCTCAGCAGGGAGCCTGTTTCCTTCTCTCTCTCTGCCTGCTTGTGATCTCTCTCTCTCTCTGTCAGATAAATAAATAAACTCTTTAAAAAAAAGAAAAACAACAGAGAAAATAAATGAAAAAACTAGCTATTTGAAAAGATAATAAAATAGATAAAGCCATAGGAAGACTGACAAATATAAAAAAGAGGACACAAATTGCAATGGTAGGAATAAAATAGGGGCTATTACTACAAATCTTACAGTCATTAGAAGGATTTTAAGAAAATATTACAAACAGGTCTACGCACATACATTTGACAATTTAGATGAAATGGACAAATTCTTTGAACAACCACAAACTACCAAAACTCACTCGAGATAAAACAGATGGATAATTTCACTAGTCCTGTAACTTTTAAAGAAATTGAATTAATAATTTAAAAGCTTCCCAAAAAGAAATCTCCAAACCTAGAGGGTTTTACTAGAGATTTCTACTAAATATTTAAAGAATTAGCACCAATTCTACATAATCTTTTTTATTGTGTCAAAACTTTTTTATTTTAATTTTTAATAGATTTTGTTTTTCAGAGTAGTTTTATATCTATAGCAAAACTGAGCAGAATGTACAGGGTTCCCATAAATCCCCTGTCTGCACACATGCACAGCCTCCCCTGGCATCTACATCCCCCACCAGAGTGGGGCATTTTGTACAAAAGATGAGCCTCTATTGACACATCATAATCAGCTAAAGTCCGTACTTCACATTAGTATCCACTGTTCATGTTGTATATTCTATGGGTTTTGGCAAATGTATAATGACATGTATCTACTGCTATAGTAGCATATGGAGTAGTTTCACTGCCCTAAAAATGCTCTGTGTTCTGCCTATTCATCCCTCCCCCAAAACCTGCAACTGATCTTTTTACTGTCCCCACAGTTTCGTCTTTTCCAGAATGTCTTACAATTGGTATCACATAGTATGCAGTCTTTTCAGATTGGCTTTTTTCACTTAGCAATATGCATTTAAGATCCCTCCATTTCTTTTTTCTTTTTTTTTTTCAAAAACAGTGTTTATTTTAATACATAAAATGTGCCACCTAGCACCTATGCCTACAAGTACCAGAATTCTATCCAGTTAGTATTACTCTTCACAACTGGTGTAACGGAAGGCCTTGATAGGATCAGCCTGTGAGTGGATGGTTATCATTATAACATAAAACAAAGAATACATAGAACAAAAATCACTTGGTAAATGTATATAGAACCATGTTTATAGTTACTTAAAAACATTTCTCTGTTTCATGTAAACACTGGTGATTTTAGCCATTTTCCTGGAAGATATATGTGAAGAAAAGTGTAAGAGCCATGTAAGTGCATAAGCCTAAAACTGGATTTTTATTCTTGCTCCATTCTCAAATGGAAAAGTTTGTAAAGATATCTTTTCCTCCTCCTGATTTCTTACTTTCATTCCTACCAACTCATTACAGTATAATTTACTATCTAGCTTACACAGACATGTATGGTGGAAGAGAAGAATAAAATTTTGGCTAATAGAAGTATAAAAAACAGGGGCGCCTGGTGGCTCAGTGGGTTAAAGCCTCTGCCTTCGGCTCAGGTCATGATCTCAGGGTCCTGGGATCGAGCCCCACATTGGGCTCTCTGCTCAGCAGGGAGCCTGCTTCCCCCTCTCTCTCTGCCTGCCTCTCTGCCTGCTTGTGATCTCTCTCTCTGTCAAATAAATAAAATCTTTAAAAAAAAGTATAAAAAACAGTATTTTCAGGTTTTTTTTTTTTAAAGAACATTTAAAGACTAAAGCTATCCTAATAATAGCAATGAAGTGGAAGATGCACATGATAAAAACCACTGTATAATTATATTAAAATAAAAACCAACTTTAAAAAAAAAACCAAAAAAAATAAACTTTTAAGATTGCTCTTGAAGACAACTAAATTTTACTAGTTGCAACTTAAACAGAATTATATAGTAATAGATGGCTCTCTTTAGACATTGGATCAATTCATTGCTAGTTTCCTGACAACGCCACGTCAGCCATGCCACTTCACTGTTTATTTCTGGCAGGCTTTAGGCAAACCTCAACCCCATTTTCATTTGAGGGGTGACTGATATACAGTTTTCTTTTAAGCAGAACTTGATGCTGAGCCACAAATAAAATAAGTTGGAATTCAGGTCCATTGGCAGGCAGGCAGTAGTCATTTTTCAAATTGCAGGCAGCCCATGGTGGTTCTCAGTTATATATCGAATCTCTTTGGACATGCTGGAAAAATCTGAATGCGGTCTTCCCATACTATATTCACATGCTCCATTCACATCTTAAGCTTACCCAGGTTGTTAGAGGCTTGGGTAAGATGACTAAAGATTTCACGATGGAGATTTTGATTTTTTCTTTCTGATGTATAAAATATGAATATCCTCGCTTCGATACTCTTCATCATATTTCTCCAAAGGAATTTTTTCAAAGTTGAAGTCTAGCTGGAGGAGCTCAAATTATTTTTTCTCAGTTTCTGGAATTTTTCCCATTGTTCGTTGTTCATAGCAACATATAATACAAGTCTCAAATCCACTACGATCTTTTGGAGTTTTCATCAACGGCTCTAAAGACTTCATAGTATATGCAGTTGGCCATCAGTATGTAGTCTGGCGGAGAAGGAAAGTCTTCTATTTCTTCCCCCCATTTCAGTACCTTGGCTTGAACAGAACCAGTGATAAGATGCCTGTTCATATTAATATTCATCTTCAGCAAGTCTTACAATTCCTCACAATCTGTGACCACAACATCAGCCCTGAGGGTAGCAGCCATGAGCCCCACGGCCCCAGTCCCGGAGCCCAGCTCCAGCCCCGATCGCCGGCTCAGAGTGTGCGCCCCATCGCCAGAAAACCCTGGATGTTTTCAGGTACTTAGAAAGGGCAGTGGCACTGTCCCAAACAATGCAGCCCATGCTGCTGGAGCCATAGTGCTCCTTTTCCAAAGGAGCCATAGTGCCATCTCGCTTTTCCAAAACTTGAAAAAAGTTCTGCAGTGTGTCCTGCATGGAGGACTCCAGAGTAGCCGCCATCGCTGCTCCAAGATCCCTCCATTTCTTTTCAATGGCTCGAGAGCTCATTGCTTTTTAGCATTTAATATTCGCTTATCTGCCTTGCCACAGATTATTTATTCATTCACTTACTGGAGAACCTGTTGTTTGCTTCCAAGTTTTGGCAGTTTTGAATAAAGCTGCTATAAACATCTGTGTGCATGTGCAGGATTTTGTGTGACTATAAGTTTTCAACTAATTTGAGTAAATACCAAGAAGGGTGGTTGCTAGATTGCATGGTGAGAGTATGTTGAGTTCTTTTTCTTTCTAATTTTAATTTATTTTTATTAACATATAATGTATTATTTGTTTCAGGGGACAAGTCTATGATTCATTAGTCTTACACAATTCACAGCATTCACCATAGCACATACCCTCCCCAGTGTCCATCACCCAGCCCTCCCCATCCTTCCCACCCCCTCCCCTCCGGCAACCCTGTTTGTTCCTGAGATTAAGAGTCTCTTATGGTTTGTCTCCCTCTCTGGTTTTGTCTTATTTCATTTTTTTCCTCTCTTCCCCTATGATCCTCTGCGTTGTTTCTCAAATTCCTCTTATCAGCGGGATCATATGATAATTGTCTTTCTCTGAGTGACTTATTTTGCTTAGCATAATACCCTCTAGTTCCATCCACATCATTGCAAATGGCAAGATTTCATTTTTGATGGCTGCATAATATTCCATTGTATGTATATGTATGTGTGTGTGTGTATCACATCTTCTTAATCCATTCATCTGTTAATGGACATCTGGGCTCTTTCTGTAGTTTGACTACTGTGGACATTGCTGCTATAAACAGTGGGGTGCAGATGCCCCTTTGAATCACTACATTTGTATCTTTGGGGTAAATACCCCAGTAGTGCAATTGCTGGGTCATAGGGTAGCTCTGTTTTCAACTTTTTGAGGAACCTCCATCCTGTTTTCCAGAGTGGCTGTACCAGCTTGCATTCCCACCAACAGAGCAGGAGGGTTCCCTTTTCTCCACATCCTCACCAACACCTGTCGTTTCCTGACTTGTTAATTTTAGCCATTCTGACTGGTGTGAGGTGGTATCTCACTGTGGTTTTGATTTGTATTTCCCTGATGCCGAGTGATGTTGAGCACTTTTCATGAGTCTGTGGCTGTTTGGATATCTTCTTTGCAGGAATGCCTGTTCATATCTTCTGCCCATTTCTTGATCGGATTATTTATTCTTTGGGTGTTGAGTTTGGTAGGTTCCTTATAGGTTTTGGATACTAGCCCTTTATTGTAGTGTCATTTGCAAATATCTTCTCCCATTCTGTCCATTGTCTTTTGGTATTGTTGACTGTTTCCTTGGCTGCGCAAGAGTTTTTTATCTTGATGAAGTCCCAATAGTTCATTTTTGCCAATTCTACATAACGTTTTCAAGAAAATAGAAGAGGAGGCTCTTAATTCATTTTATGAGTCCAGTATTACCTTGGTACCAAAACCAGACCTTCAGTACAGAAATAACTACAGACCAGTTTCCCTCAAGAGCGGAGACAGAAAAATCCACAACAAAGTATTAGCAAAACAAATCCAGCAACATGAACTATGTACCATGAGTGAGAAGGGTTCATTCTAGATATGATGGCAGCTTCAGTGTTTGAAAATCAGTTAATGTAATCCATCATATCAGCAAGCTATAGGAGAAAAAAAATCACGTAAGTGTATCAATTGATGCAGAAAAACCATGTGACAAAATTCAACATCCATTCATGATAAAAACTCAGCAAAATAGGAATAGAGGGGGATTGCGCTAGCTTAATAAATAGCATCTACCAAAAAACCCCTACATTAATATTATACTAAATGGTGAAAGGCTGAATGCTTTCTTCCTGAGGATGGGAACAAGGTGAGGATATCTGCTCTCACCACAGTGCTGGAAGTCCCAGCCAGCACAATGCTGAGAAGAGAAATAAAAGACATAGGAATTGGAAAGGAAGAATAAAACTGTCCCTGTTTGCAGATGACATGATTCTCTACATAGAACATCCCAAGAATATACAAAATAACTCCTAGAACTAAGAAGTGAATTCAGCAAGTTCACAGGATAGAAAAATGAACACACAAAAATTAATTTTTCTATATCCTAGCAATGAACATATGGGAACCCAAATTAAAAGCACAATCCCATTTACAATCACTCCTAAAATAATTGAGCTACTTAGGTATAAATCAAGCAAAACACACACACGATTTATGTGCTGAAATTACAAAATGTTGATGAAAGTATTTGAAGAAGATCTAAATAAATAATGAAGTTATACTGTGTTCATGAATTGGAAGAGTCAACAAGGTAAAGATGTTAGTTCTCTCCAAATTAATCTATCAGTAGGATAATTCCTATCAAAATCCCAGGAAAGTTTTTTTTTTTTTTTGTAGCCTCGCTTGTTTTAAAATGTGTATGGAAAATCAAAGGACCTAGAATAGTTTAAACGATTTTGAAAAAGAAGAGCAAAGTAGAAGTACTTCTAGGACTATGTTATGACTTAGCATAATAGTTCTAGTAATCAAGGCAGTGCGATACTTGTGCAGAGACAGACACATAGGCCAGTGACACAGAATAGCGAACCCAGAAACAGTCTCACACGAATATGCCCTACTGATTTTTGACAAAAAGGCACAAGTGATTCAGTGGAGGAAATATAGGCTTCAGCTGAAACAACTGAATATCCAAAGGCCAAAGGAAAAAAAAAAAGGAACTTTAACCTCAGCCTTATACCTTATAAAAGAAGTTTATTTCAAAATGGATCAGAGATTTAAGTGGAAAACATATAACTAAAAGTTTTAGGATTAAACAGGAAAAAATCTTCAGGACCTAGGCCTAGGTGAAGAGTTCTTAGATAATACACCAAGAGAACATGAAAGAAGAAATCAATTATATTTCCTCGGAATTAAAAACTTTTGCTCCGTGAAAAACCCGTGCAGAGGATGAAAAGATAGGTTACAGGTTGGAACAAACTCTTTGCTAACCACCTGTCCAACAAAGGACTTGTATTTAGAATGTATAAAGAACTGTCAAAATGCAAGAAGCCAAAAAATCCAACTAAAAATGCACATTTTTAGTGGACATTTTAGTCTGTTCAAATGGCATGAACAGACATTTCACCAAAGAGGATATACAGGTGGAAAACAAGCATATGAAGAGATGTTCAACACTATCAACCATTACAGAAATGCAAATGAAAACCACAGTGAGATAGTACTATGTATTTATTAAAATGGGCATTAGAATGGGGCTAAAAAAATAGTAATCATACAAATGCGGGCAAGGGTGTAGAGAAACTGGTTCTCTTGTCTGTTTCTATGGGAATGTAAAATGGTTCAGCCACTCGAAAACAATTTGACAGTTTCTTATAAAACTAACTATGTGCTTGTCATATGACCCAGCCATTGTACTCTTGGACATTCGTCCCAGAGAACTAAAAATTTATGTCCACACAAAAACCTGTAGAGAAGTGTTCATAGTGGCTTTGTTTCGAATAGGCCCAAACTGGAAACAACCCGAGTGTCCTTAAGTGCATGAATGGTTCAACACATTCTGGTCCATCCATACAGTGGAATACTACTCAGCAATTAAAAGGCACAAATACAGGCAGCAGCTTGGATGGATTGCAAGGGCATTGTGCTTTGTGAGTAAAGCCAATCTCAAATGTTATATACTGTGTGACTCTGTTTATATCATGTTCTCAAAATGACAAAACTGTGGAGTTGGAGAACAGATTACTGGTTGCCAAGGGACAGTGACAGGGTTAGGGGAGGACTGATGGAACTGTAAGAGGTAGCTCGAGGAAGTTCCTTTGTAGAGATGGAACAGCTCTGTACCTTAATTGTGATAGTGGTTACACAAATCTACGCACTGGATCAAATCGCATAGTTACATGCACATGCCCTTCCCATCAGTGCATGGAAAATCTGATGAGAACTAAAGATCGGTAGTATAGTTAACAGAAGTGAACCGATGTCCATTTCTTTGCTTTGATATTATACTCTAGTCATACAGATTATCATCACTGGAGGAAGCTGGGTGAAGGGTTTGTGGGACTCTATGTACAAGTTTTATCACTTGTTTGTGAGTGCTTTCCTATATACCACCCATCTCCAGCCCATCCTGGGTGTTCCAGTCACCTCTCTGGATGGTCAGATGCTGCCATCCTGTTGTGATGGTCACGGCTGTGATTTAGGGGAGCCCCGCCCCCTGCACAGGTACAGGGAAGCATTATCATTTGGCCTTGTCTTTAGTTGGCCTGGAAACTGGCCAACCCAATGAAAGTAGAATGGGAGGGGTGAAGAGGAGTGGAGGAGGGCGGAAGCAGTGGGAAGGTAAGGGGAGGTAGGGGGCCTCAGAGATAGTGTTGATGAACGGGCTGCATGTAGGGCCCACCCTGGGCCCTGTGTCCTGGGGAAAACTCCTCCCCCGTCTGCTCTGATGCCCCTTTGGCTTATACTTCACTCTGAGGCTACACCGATGGTCTTAAAATGTGAATCTGGTCATTCCCCTTTCCCCATGTACTCCACATACTCTTAAAAATCCATCTTTGGCCTTCCCTTGTTCTTAAAACTAACTCTTGAATGTGGTCAGCCTGCAAGGTCCTGTGTGCTATGACCCCCATCTTTCTTTCCAGGCTCAACCCCCTCCATCCCCCTGTACCCCCTAATGCCTTCTCAGCCCCAGAGCTCAGTTGATGCTTTCCCAGGGAAATCTTCCTTGACCTCCTGACTCTCATAAATACCCATTTTCTACAGGCCTTTGTAGGGCCATATTTCTGTACTCAGTAGCACTTGTGACTCTTGGAATTTTAAATCTGTTTTTGTGGCTATTTGACAAATAGCTCTCTTCCCTATTGGACTAAGGTTCCATGGCCTCTGTGCAGCATTGTATCCTCGGTGCCTGGTGCACAGCAGTGCTTATCCATATTTGTTGAATGAGTGGCTATCTTTGTTGCTTGTTTCTCTACACTTGTGGTTATTGACACCATTGGGTACTTGGTTGGCCCTTACACTTGGGATGGTGGTGGTAGTGGCTGCTCAAATAGACCATGATCTTAGGTTCTGACTTCCAGAAGTAATACAGCCTGAGCATTTCCACAGGAACTAGTTCTTCTGGCCTCTGGGAAATGCACCTGGGCCAGGTTCAGTGGTGGGATTGGAAGTCAATTTGAAGATGGCATGCTGAACGGTGGTCTCAGGCCTCCATGTTTAGTTGATGTTTGTGTTCTTTGTTTTTCTTTTTACCAGCTTTGACTTCATTACCCGCTGACAAGTTACTGCATAGCCTTAGAATGTGGGGCCCTCATGCTGTGTGCAGTAATGTAGAAATACATGTGCTCTGAGAGGGAAAAGCAGGCCATGGAATTGTATGTGTGATGTGATCTACAAATTACCGAGTCCTGTGAATAGGGAGAAAAATGCTAAAATGCTAATAGTGTGGGGGGGGGGTTGTGTCTTTATTTCTAAGATTTGATAAAATGTATTTAAAATTGAAAAATGTTTTCATCTAACATGTTTACTTTTCCTCAGGGATTAAGGTGCATTCATCCTTCAGCTTCTTGTGATTGAAGTGGCTCCCAGGCGTGCATTACTTTTTCTGCATTGCTGTTTTTTAAATTCCTCTTGTCTTCCAAGTGAATATGAGATTAATGAAAGTACCCAATGAGCTAGGGGAATTGATCTCTTGCTATGCAATTTGGTTTGAATTTTTATCAGATCTGTAACTATCTGAGTGTGCCCTGATCAAGCATCTTTATTTGATCACAAACTGGTGACTCAGAGTGCTGGTTTTGGAGTCCGTGCTGAGCTATCTGACTTTGGGGAAAGTTAATTGAGCTCTTTGAGCTTCACTCGTTCATCTATCAAATGCTCATGGAGTGTTTACTGTGTTTTAAGCACTAGGGAATACATGGGTGAATAAGTTGGACCAAAATCCCTGCTCTCTGCTCTCATGGTACTTATATCTTACTGGGATAGACAGACAGTAAACCATAAACATAATAAATAAGTTATAGCATGTTGGAGGGACAAAAAAAGCAGGAGAAGGGGATATGAATGTTGGGGGCTGGATTGCAATTGATGATAGGGAGGCCAGCAAAGGCCTCACTGAAAAGGTGATCTTTAAGTTAAGACTTGAGGCAGTGAGGAAGATAGCCCTGTGGGGGGATCTGGGGGAAGAGCTTTCAGGCAGAGGCAGCAGCATGTGCAAAGGCCCTGAGGAAGGAAAGTCCCTAGTGTGTTGGAGGAAGAACAGAGACCAGTGTGCTGGAGGGGAGAAAGGGAAGAGAGTCAGCAGATAAGCTTAGAGGTCACAGGGCTCCAGATCAGGTAGGGCTGTTGTAAGACTTGGGAGTCTGGGTGAGATGGAAAATAATCGGAGGAGCTCTGGGCAGTGGAGCTGATGTGACTGAGGATGCTGTAACCGGTTCCTTCTCACTGCCCTGTGGAGAACAGACCACTAGGGGCAAGGATGGAAGCAGGGAGCACAGGTCAGAGGCCAAAGCAGGAATCCAGGGGAGCCCAGAGGGTTGGTAGTGGGAACGGGGAGAAATGGTTAGATTCTGGATATTTCTGAAGGTAGTACCACAGGATTTACTGATCAGATTATGGATATTTCTGAAGGTAGCCCCACCAGGATTTGCTGATCAGGCTGGATGTGTAGTGGGAGAAAGGAGGGATAGATGACCCAAGGTTTTTTTGCTGAGCGCCAGGAATCTTGTTAAGGATGTGGGTCTGGAGTTCAGGCACCAGGTCTAGACTGCAGATAGGAATTTGGGAGTCCTTCGAAGCCCAGATGAGATGAGATCAGCTGGGGAGGGAGTATGGCACCCCAGCATTGAGACTGACAGGGAATGGCCAAAAGGGGAGGAAAATAGCCAGACAAGTGAATGTTCTAGAAGGCATGGTGAGAAGGTGTTTCAGGAGGGGGCATGATCCCTGCTCATGGCGCACGAGCTGTGCAGCCTCAGAAGATTCCTCCCCTCCCTGAAGCAGCTCTTCCTCTGTGAAAGGAGACAGTACTAATATCCTGGTAGAGTTTCTGTAAGAGGTAGAAGTATTTTATCGTGTGCCAGATACTGAGAGGCTCTGAGAGCAGAAGGATGAATAAATAATAATATATAGAGAGTCCAGCCACACGTTATTAATATTATTACTAGTAATGATGAATACTTGGTATAAGGGGAGCTCATAGGAGGGTTTTTTTCCCTTTCCAGAATTAGTCCATGTATGGGCATATAAATGAAAATTGCTACTAAAGTGAAAAATATAACTCTTCTTTATGTTCATACATTTAAGTACAGCATATCTCTAAGGTTTTTTTTATTTATCTGGTCACTATTTTTGGAGCTCTTAGACCACATTGTAAGAATTGGAATTGAAAAAATTTGGTTCATAGGCCTGCTAAATGTACACCTTCTTCAGACTAATACATTCTGACATGAAGAAAAGGTTAGTGTCAGGAAGCAGAACATTCCAAGTTTATAGCACAGAGTAAATTTGATGCATTACATGAAATCTTTATTCCAGGAAGCCTTAAGGAATGTGTGCCATCTTCCTAAGTTTATTGAGGAATATGAAATGGACTTTTCACCCTAGAGAACAGATTGCTGATTACCAGAGTGGGGGGGGTGGGGGGGTGGGGGAAACAGGCGATGGGGATTAAGGAGGGCACCTGTGATGAGCGCCAGGCGATGAATCACTATAGTGCACACCTGAAACTAATATTGCCCTGTATGTTAACTAACTGGAATTTAAACAAATACTTGAAAAAGAATATGAAATGGAATCAATGGTCGTCGTCTGAAATAAAAATGGTAATTTGGAGTAAAAGTTTTCATAGGTGATCAAGTTGCAGGATAGCTAAACTTTTTAGATTTTTAGCTCATCCATTCAGCTTTGACTTGATGACATTTTTGAAATCATATTTTCACTTAAGGTATCATTAGATTTCTTTTTTAGGGTGAAGGTAGAGAAATACATGCAAACACATCTGCAGCATGATGGCGTTGAAAGGTGGGTCTTCCTCTTTCTTCATGGTGCACACACTGGGTGCTGCCAGAAAACCTGCTGTGCCCTTGTCCTTCTGCCTAAGAATTTTCGGTGTTTTGGAATTTCGGTTTTGCTGTGAGCCGTGAAATCCGTTGGGTCGCTTGCTCTCCGCCTGACTTTACGGAGGTGCGTGGAGAGGACTTGGTGGGGCTTGGACTGGGAGTAGCAGTGCCCCAAGATCCTAGAAGTGTGAGTCTCAGTTAATAGCTCTGGGTCCTTGGGAAGTTATTTAATCCGTCTGGGTATCTATTGTTTCCTCTTATGAAGCAGGGAATAGCAGCCACAGCAGTGTCCCTCCTTGCTGGGTACTAGGGAGGGTGCATGAGCTCCTGAGCGTAGGGCAGCCAGAGTTGTGTTGGATGCATATTAATCAGTCAACAAATATTAATCATCAACATTAAGTATTGGGCCATTCTGAGAGACTGGAAAAATCCGGACGTGTGTTCGGCAGGCGGGTGCTGTGGGCAGCGGGAGCTGAGACACGGGTGGGGGTGCGGGAGGTGTATTTGTGGAGGGGAGACACGACCCTGGGGACATGAAAGGGTGGGAAGCAGGGCAGGGGAGCCTCAGGCTGCCGACCTAGCCAGCCTGACGGAGCTTCTGAGCACTGAGCAAACACTGCTCGGCGGAGGAGCCTGGCACGGGCAGGCCCGAGCCACCCTCCCCCTCCCCCCCCCCAGCAGGCCTGGCCAGGGCCCGTCACCTGGGCTGGAAAATGAGCTGCGGCAGAGCCTGAAGGCGCCAGTTCTGTCCTGAAGGGACACGTGGGCAGCACACCTCCAGGGGCTGCCCAGGAGACATTTTGTTTCACTGTAGTTTCTTACCTCGCAAGGGCATTTGAAATAATGTATTCCCACCCCACCCCCCGGCCCCCAGCTCAGGGGTAGCTCTCACCATCCGTCTGCCACTGGGGATGATTAGACAAGAGATCTTGAGGGACATTCAGGGAGAGTGAAAATACAAATGTGAATGTCTCTAATGTGTGGTCATAACACATGAATACAAAAACCACACACACAGATACACGCATTTAGCTATTTGTGGAATGAGGTGCATGAGGTCAGCCTGTTTTAGCTCTTTGCTGTCTGTTTTGCTTGTCACGAAGGAAAGAGTGTTTCATTTGTTGTCATATTTCCTCTGGGACCACCAGGTTTTTCTCAAGAAAACCAACAAAGTTGATATCCTGTGTCTGGGAGTCTGGGTGAAAAACACAGTGGGCTTGCCTCGTCTGTAAGCGGAGAGGCTGTCCAAGGCAAACCACATCCTGCCCGGGCTTTCTTGGGGCAGGTGGTCCCAGATGGAGGCCCAGAGCGGGGATCCATGGGAACTGGGCTCTCGTCAAAGGCCTGGGGCAGCCGTGGGGCGGGGGGGAGCGCTCAGGCCCTGCCCAGTTCCGGGGCCACTCAGGGACACCCCGGCTGTTCTGTCCTCTTACATCGAACCTTTCTCTTCTAAGGAGGCAACGCGGCTCGGCGGCGGCCGTGCTGGAGCTGCCAGGATTGTGATTTTCCGGTCTGTAAAATGAGGCCGTGGTGGAGAGCTGAGATAGCGAGTACCAGGAGAGCAGGGCCCAGCTGAAAACCAAAAAAGGGACTGTTTTTGCACGTCGTGGAAGAAAAAATAGATTAAAATTGCCTTTAAAATATTTACTATAGATGTGTATTTTAGTCATGATTATAATAAACCATAATTGGCATTGACTTAAGTGTTAAAACGTGAATATATTCTTAGCCAGGCTGTGCGTGTTTCCACAGTATCTCGTTGTCTGCAATGTGACGCCAGATGCTCAAGCCTTCGGTCACACGGGGCTTGCTTTCTGACCACACGCGATTCGCAGCAAAGAACCCAGTAAAGAGACGAAGTCTAAATGAAGAGGTTGACAGATTATGGGCAAAAGATACATTATAACTGTTTAAACCCACAAGTGCTATCAAGTTAAAACTGCTAAAACTGTAGTCACACTGTAACAGTGGGGCCTTCAGGGGCGCAGATGGAAAAGGAATCAGGTTTATTGCTGTCATTCTGCAACTGCTGTTTAACAGCTTGGCTTATATTCACAGTTCACTCTTTAACTGTTCCTCTCAGCTGCAAAATCGTGAGTGTGTGTGCACAATCTTTTTCTCTCCAAATCTTGAAGCTGCAATAATTGCCAGCCTATTAAAAAAAATACATCTACCATATGAAAGTAGTTTCAGCTATTCTGTGATAAATGAGTAATTATGACATGGAGTTCTGGTGGCACATGATATGAACTTGGATACATATTCGAATATGGAGCGTGTCAGGTTCGTGTGGCTTCAGATATTGAGAAATCACTTGTTTGTGCTTATTGATTTTTTTTTCATGGTCTGCTTTGTTACTTGGTTCAAAATATCACATGACAGATGAGCTCTCTGGTACATATAATCCATGTAATTATAGTGAGGGTTTCTTCTGTCAGTGGTGGTTAAAAAACTCAGACACCTTGGGGCACCTGGGTGGCGCAGTCGGTTAAGCGTCCAACTCTTGATTTCAGCTCAGGTCATGATCTCAGGGCAGTGGGATCGAGCCCTGTGTCGGGCTTGGTGCTCGGTGCTCAGCACAGAGTCTGCTTAAGACTCTATCTCCCTCTCCCTCTGGTCCTCCCCCTGTGCACGTGCGTGTGTGCACTCTCTCTCTCAGATAAATAAGCCTATTTAAAAAAATCCATATACCTTCCTTCTTTTTTAGCCTCTGATATTTTTAATTCAAATTTACTCTCGCTTTTATTTAAAAACTTGAGTTTGAATGGTTTCCATTAACAGATATTTTAAGATGACAATCCAGTCTAGGATGCTGCCAACTTGAAGCTGAACACAGCCCCCAGCCCTCGAGCTGGGTATGAAATCTAATTTCAGGCCTGGTGCAATGCAGGGAGGTAGCTGGTTTGTAAATAGCCCTTGTGACAGCAGAGCAGGATTGATAAGCACTGGTTCTGAGGCAGAGGGGAGTGGGTTATCTTGCTAAATGGTCACCCTGATTGCAGTTCTACCTGGGGTGCATCTCACAGAGCCACACAGGGTAATTAAAACTACAGGTTCAGCATTGGTGGGGTCATCCCATTTTGATTCCATTACAAATTAGGGCCTGTCTTCATTTGTTATAATGAAAGCCAAATGACAATTCATCCATTTTACTAAAGACTATATCCTTTTTTCCCTCTTAACTGAAATGTACATGTGAATATTAAAGCATACAAAGAATCGGAAGTCACTCTCTTTGTTAATGAAACCTACTGTAGGGCCAGTCTTGGCCTGTGGCATGCATTTGCCATTCCTAGACTGCGTGCTCACTCAAGTTCCTCTCAGCCCTGTGACTCATTGCTGTGTCTGTCGTGATGGCAGAGATGGGTAGGTTATTCATCTCTACCCATTTTTTCCCCAGAGGGGCCAGAATGGTCTTAAGTACAGAGAAGGAACATGTTAAATATTCATCTGGTTTAATTGAATGTAATATACAATCCTTAAGATTAATCTGAAGTTTTGGAGTCATTAATGGTTCATTTTTTTCATAACATAGGATTTATTTGCTATTATCTAAGATAGTGAATTATTTAAGTAAAAAGGGAAAGTTCTTTCCAGGAGATGGATCTCAGCAAGCTGTTGCTGCTTTCATTTACATATGATTACTGATTGTATTAAATTAGGAATGCGGGTGAGGGGAGGTGTGGCAGCCTGAAGATTTGAGAGGTTAGGTTACTAGGTGTTACGTTGCAGCCTGGGATCTGACACTTGCTGAATGACCTGTGGTCCACGAGGGTGTGCATCAGTGACTTCAAATTCCCAGGAATATTAATAAAAATGGCTAGATATCAGTTTAAAGGGCAATGAATCGATTAACATGTAATATCATCATGTACTTTGACTTAGAAACATGCACAAATAACTTGTTCTGATTGAGGACATTAATTCTTCTAACCTTAGTTTCTTCTGTCACTTATTCAGCAATGCAATTTAACAGTATACTGGAGTAATTTATATATTTTTTAGAACAGTTTCTGAAGTGTTGCCCCAAATACCGTTTTTTAAATTTTTTTTGTGTGTGTGTGATTCAGGTGATCTCTGTCAATTATTGAACAAGAATCAAGGGCTGTATACATATGTCAGCTTATTTATATTATAGTTCTATTTTCCACTATGGCCACCCACACCTTGATTTTATATTTTGAAATGTTACTGAACTATTAAAATATAGAAGAGCTTGAGAATATCAACATCTACCTACCCACCACCTCTTTCATCAAATGTTACCATTTTGTCATACTTCTAATTCTTTAAAAATCAATAAATAGACTTCCAGTTTCAGCTCAGAGATGTAGAGAGCTGCAAAGATGTGCCTCCTACGCTTACAAGAAAAAATCTGGACAGATTGGAAATTGACAGAGAACTGAGTTTGCATAGTGAACAGCCATTTAAAACTCTAGAGAGGGGTACTTTCTGAGACATAAGGCCTGAACATTTGCTTACCAGAGGCAGAAGCCACCAGACACCACAGAAGTAGGTAGAAAGATCGAGCTAAAAATTTGACAAATGGGGGGAGGCTGCATGTGGGTTGGATTGAGAGTGTGAAGCTCCCAGGGCAGCAGAAGAGTAGGACAGTGTCCTGTCCTTGTGCAGGCTTCTCCTCCGGGAATGCCACCCGGCTCTCACAGGGAACACTGGGGAAAATCTGAAGAAAACCACTGGTGCAGGCTGTAGGTTCTGGCTTAAGAGCCACTGAGAAATCCACTCAGACTTTTCTCCCTTAAGGAACAAAAGGCTTATTCTGCAGCAGGAAGGACAGAGTATGAGGGCACTGGTGAAATACCATTGCATCTGGGGGAAGAATTCCATCCAGCTCAGCGCCCCCCCCTCACCTAAGAAAAGTCTTAATCTTCTGGGAGAGGGACCTCAGGGCTGTCGACTGATAACGCTGGAGGATACCCAGTACAGCTGGGGGAAAGAGGTGGGGGAGCTCTATTCCTGGAGGAGGGACAGAAGCACTTGTGGAGGCTAACTGCCGGATAGAGGCCTGCTGTGCACTCTAAAGATGGAGTCTTAGAATATTTGCAGCCCTCCCCACCCTGCCATAGCATGCTATCAAGCCTCCAGGAATAACAATAGTGGATTATATAGCAGGGAGAACTGTAAGAGACAGACTGTCTCTGGGGAGCAGCACAGAGGGAAACCTCATAGCCAAGAAGGGGGGGCAAAAAAGATCCCTAGAGGAGTTGAAAGTTTCTCATGTCTATAGGAACCACAAACCTCAACATGGCCCAACTTCTGATTAGATTAATGTAAATCCCCACACATAATGTCTCATTTATCTCAGTATCTCCTGCCCTATACAAAATGTCTGGCTTTCAACCAAAAATCACAAGACATGCCAAAAGGCAAGAAAAAGTATTCTGAAGAGACAAAACGGTCATCAGAACCTGACACAGATATGACACAGCCATTGGAACTATCAAACTATAGATACACATACATTACCAACCTCACCCCACTGAGTGCCCTTTATGTGCTGGGGGCCATTTTAGGAATGGGCTCAACAAGGCCTGTAACTCTTAACAGAGGAGAGAGAGCATAACTGCAGACAACCAAAAAATAGTTACAGATAGTGAAATATGCAACAAAGAAATATCTGAGGGGAAAAGAATAGAGTGACTGGCTGGTGGAGTGTGTGGGCTGTTTCAGCCAGAGTCATCAGAAAAGGCCTCTTGGGGGAGGTGAAATTGTAGCTCACACCTGAATGATTAGGAGGCTCCTGCCATTACTAAGAGCCATCTAAGTAGAGAACAACAAGTGCAAAGGCCCTGAGGCATGAATAAGCTTAGACCCCCCCCCCCAGTCTAATATTAATGCTCTGGAAGGTAACAGTGTTATGAGAATGTTGCTGATAAGGGCAACCCCTGCAGCTGTGTCACTGTCAAGGGAGGAAGTAGTGGGTGGGTTCTCTCATGCTCACATTCTTTTTCTTTAAACACTTATAGAAATTACTGTTCTTTCCCCTCATTTTGGAGGGCCAGGAGACTCTATAATACCTTTCTTGTAACCACTTCAGGACCTGGCACTGAGTGAAAAGGTGAATTTGCTGTTGTAAGTTAAGGCCTCATTATTTATCCCATAGAAGTGTATTATTTATTCTTCTTCATAATTGTAGAGAATGTGCATTAACTCCTCTAACCTCACCCCCACCTCCCACCCTGGGTAGTGATTATTCGTATATTACAGATGGGAAAACTCAGGCCCGGAGATGAAGATTGAAGATCTATTAAAGGTTAACCCTGGTATTTGAACCCCAGTAGTCTGACTTTGTGTGATTGCATTGTAAGAACTGAAAGGATAGGTATTCTTAAAGAATAGAGACTGATGAAAGCAAAATGAATACAATTGTTTAATTCTTATGTTAACTCAGTTGATTTTAAAGCATTGGCGCGCAAAACTGCCTAGGGAAATGGACTAAATAAGTACATGGTGAACCATGTTTCATTTGTTCATTTAGTATGAGTGCTTCGAAACTGTTGAAAATGGGGAGTTGAGGGGCACCTGGGTGGCTCAGTGGGTTAAAGCCTCTGCCTTCAGCTCAGGTCATGATCCCAGGGGCCTGGGATCGAGCCCCGCATTGGGCTCTCTGCTCAGCAGGGACCCTGCTTCCCCCTCTCTCTGTGCCTGCCTCTCTGCGGCCTTGTGATCTCTAAATAAATAGATAGATAGATAAAATAAAATAAAATAAAATAAAATCTTTAAAAAAAATGGGGAGTTGAAATAGTTTAATCATCCCAGTTTCCTCTGCTGTCTTATGACTACCTACGTATAATATAATATTAGTACTGTGAAGGCAATGTGGTCTGGCATTTGTCTACTGAGAACATTCTGGAAACAGCATTTATGATCTCAGTAACTGTTACTGTAACTGGTATCATTGGTCTACTGTTTTGTAGACTGCATCTTTCACCAGCTCAAATGCTTTTTATTTTTTCTATAATGCTTATTGTTTGAGAATAAATAAGTCATAATAAAAATAAACCTTAAGGGGCACCTGGGTGGCTCAGTAGGTTCAGCGTCCAACTCTTGATTTCAGCTCAGGTTGTGATCTCAGTCAGGGTTGTGAGATTGAGCCCCAGGTTGGGCTCCATGCTGGGCATGGCACATGCTTAAGATTCTCTTTCCCTCTCCTTTTGCCCCTCCCCCCCACTCACGTATGTTTTCTCTCAAAAATTTTTTAAAATAAACCTTAATAAGTACACATTTGGAGAGGGAGAACTTTGCATTGGATGAAGAGGATGATTATATCTATTGGTTTCTGTTTTTTTGCCATTAGAGAAAAGGAAAGAACTTTCCCACGAGTACCTCTCTTGACACATGAAAAGGTTGCTGGTGTTCAGTAATGAAGCATTCATTGAAAGAAATGTAATCTGGGTGGAGTTTTCTCTGACCAGTGATAATAATTGAGCACCTACTGTGTGCATAATTTTATTATCTGTACCACTTATGTAATATGACTTGCTGGGTCAGAAAAACAGCAAACTTTCATACAACACTTCCCATGGACCAGAGAAGTTAGGTAATCTGCCCAGAGGAGCACAGCTAGTCAGTGCCAGACCTGGATTTGATCCTGTGGGTGGTTTAACTCCGAAGTTCAAGTGCTCACTCATGCCTAATTGTACTAGGGTACAGGATATCTGGGTGGCCTTGGCTTTATTAAAACAACAAACCGAACTGTAATTAGCATGAGGGGGTACCCAAATCTGCCAGATTCTGAGAAATGGCTGGGAATCATCGTTGAGCTGAGTGTTAGGCTTCTGTGAGTTGTTGTTGTTGTTGTTTAGAGATTTTATTTATTTATTGAGAGAGGGGGGGGGGTGTTGGCCTAGGCAGGGGGAGGGGCAGGGGAGAGGGAGAGAGAGGATCTCAAGCAGAGAGGATCTCAATCCACGCGAAGCCCCAGAGCCTGACTAGGGGCTCGATCTCAACCACAAGGTCATGTCCTAAGCAGAAATGAGTCGGGTCCTTAACCAACTGAGCCACCCAGGCACCCTGAGATTTGCGTTTGTTTTTTTTTTTAATATGCAGCCACTTAGATTTTTTTTTAATATGCAGCCATGTTCAGTTGGGACCCCCACTTCCTATGAAAGCCTTATAATGGTACTTGAAGAGGGGAAATAAGCATATACATTTTTAGACAGTTTCTTCAAGTATACTGAGTTTTAAGAATGGATGCAATTCGTGGTTCTTACTAGTTCCAAGAACTATTTATCCTGGAATGCTTTGGTTCCATGTAGAGCAGTTTAACATCAGAGACTTTGCAGGTTCTGCTGCTTTGACAGCATAGGAGTCGGATGTAGCTGGTAGCCAGGTGCAGTACTGCAGGTGCTGATGCCACCAGCACAAATGGAAAAACGTGTTACTTTAATTGAAAAAACAGGCTGTGTCTAGTCTTTGACTCCCTTTACATTTAATCTGACTACTCATAGTTTCTGGAGGGTGGGGAGGGAGGGAGCAGGATTTGGCCCTGTTGTTCATCAGGAAGATCCTGAGAAGTTTCGGAACGTGAATTCTGATGGTGACCTCCCACTACTTCTTTTCCCTTTTGTGAGGGCGAAACACAACACTACCTAGGAAATTCTGAAGCCAGACGGTGGTAGAGCCCAGACTTCTCAAACACTAACAGTGCCCTGTTAGGAGAGATGGCGTTGAGGGGTGGGGGGCTGGAGTGTGGGGGGTGAGTGAGGGGAGATCTTGTTAAAATGAAGATTCAGATCAGGGGATCTGGGTTGGGGGCTGGTGCTTGGGGTGGGGGGAGGCTGAGACTGCAGGTCTAACAAGCCTCCAGGGGGAGGCTACTTTTAGTAGCTGGGGTGTGGTCCCCAGCCCTTGGTCTCAAGGCCGTGTTGATCATCTGAATCCCCTGGGGGGATTTCAACCCATAGCTTGGGAGCTATGGGACCTCAACCCATAGCTTCCCAGCCCACAGCAGACTGAGTGAACTAGAGTCACTAGGGCGGAGGTCACACAGATATCTGGGTGAGGGGAGAGTTACTGACGTGGTTTGATAATAAATCTGTCAGCTTTGTCTTTTTGGGGCAGGGGGTGGGGGAGGGGGGCTGGCGAATGACAGCTTTGAAAACTTCCCTGTAGGAATCAGATTGAGATGTTTGAAGACAAACTTTCTGACATCCTAAGAGCTTCCTGTATGACCTAAACTCCATGAGAAATCTTGACAGCCACTCCCCTTGGAAGGGAGCTGGCCGGCTCTTGATGATTGTGTCCAGACTGGCTGAAATCAGAGAGTGCAGAGAAGAGAGAGAGAACTTAATGGTTAGTTTGCTGACCTGCTTCACATTAGATAATGTCTGTGGAGGCTCCCGGAGAGCGTCCAGGGGAGCCAGGGCCCAAATATGGAAAAGAGGAGCCTGATGATGAGGTAGGAGTTGAAATTACCATCATGATTGCTTAAAGGGTTATTTCAGCACTTTCTCACGCGCCTGGGGCTGGGGTTTCATTTCTCGCACTGCTCGGAGGGCCTGACAAGCTGAGGGGATGGGGAGCGAGGGGGGCACGCTGGGTGACGGCTCTGCTGTAATGCAGCACTCGCTCCATGGTGGGGCTTTGCGGGTCACCCCTGTCGCATAAGACTTTTTCTCTTTTTGATAACTGAGGCTGTCTAGCAACTGACTTTTTAACATTTCTGAAATCTTATTATTAATCTTTTCCCCTGAGTTCATGTAGGAAGGTAAGACACCAGGGGGAGATGATCTTCCTGGTGTCCCTCAATCTATTGAGTCCCTTTTTAAAAGTCCCTTTCTTCAAGACCAAGTATTTCCCATTGTTGTTGCATTTATAATTTTCTTTGCCCCAGCTCCTTACTTTGTCTGAGGGTTAAAAAAAATAAGGGAAATGCCATGGTCAGGAAAAAAAAAAAGTTGAGTGTGGGAGAGCCAGAGGCAGGTTCCAAGTGACCTAGCTCTGACACACACCGGCTTTCCTACAGTGACTTCAGGCCCAGCAAGGGACACAGGTGCCCACAACCTGTAGCCAGAACCCTGTGAGAAGCTCCTGAGTCCCAACCGTGCTGAGCGCCTTGCTTCTCTTTGCTCAATCCCTCCCTGATGCAGAGGCAAAGTTCTAGGATGTAGCCTGGTGGGTGAGACAGACCCAGAAACCCACTTTTCTAACCCATTGTGGTATGCACCTAGTACGCCAAAGGAGCCCAAGGGGAAGGACCTTACTACCTGGGTCAGGAGAGGAAGGAACCAATTAGGCAAAGAGGATGGTGAGAGGGACCAAGGAAGCGTGAACAGAAGCCTAGAAGGGGAAGCAGTTTGAGAAGTATCTGGAAGGAAGCCTTGCCAGGGAGCAAAATGGGAAGTGGAGGTGGGGGGCTGGGGGAGATGTGAGGCTGGGAGGTAACAGGCACCTTGTGTACCTTTGTAAGGAATATGGCCCCTAGAGTTGATCAGGAAACATCAAAGGAATGATTTTAAGCAGAGGCATGTTGCTGTCAGATGTGAATGGAAGAGTTTCTTTAACATGTAAATTTCTCTTGAATGAGCATCTGCCCCCATGTAGCTTATTTTAAAAATAGCTTTATTGAGATCTAACTTGCATACCATACAATTCACCCACTTGAAGTGTCCCATTCGATGGTTTTTAGCATATTTACAGAATTGTGTAACTATCATCACGATCTGATTTTCGTATACGTCCTTCACGCCCCAGAGAAACCTTGTGCCCATTTGCTGTCACTCCCCACTTCCAAGCCCAGCCACAGGCAACCAACCACTCATCTTTGTAACTTCTCCTTTGTCTTTAACATTAAGGGGAATGTCTTCTGTGAGTGTATTCACTTCAGGGAGTCTCTTTGCCAAACTGTAAACTCCTGCTCTTTACTTCCCAGTCACGGCTCAGCCCATTCCTGTCAGCAGTGATGTTTGCTGTCCCACCTAACGGGCAGGCTGCGGGGTGGGCGGACCCCAAGGGCACTGTGTTCATCTGCTCAGGGTGACATCAGAGACCTGCGCGCTTCCTGTTTCTCCTCCACGGTGGTCCTGCCAGGAGCTCCGGCCAAGGGCTGGTTTCTCGGTGGTTGTCGGGCAGCTGTAGAATGGCATGGCCTGGTGGTGGGGCGCTCTGCTTCCTTATTCACAGCCGGCACGTACGAGGAGTCCCTGCTTGTGTGAGCTTAGTTCCTGTTGCCCTCCCTGAACCGATGACAGTGCCTGAGAATTGATGAGTCTGCCCCTCTGCAGCTGGGAGGGGGCTCTCTGGGGGATGGGTGGCTCCGTGGTTCCCTGTGAGCGACCACTGGTTGGCTCTGCTGGGGAAGGAGGAAGGGAGCCACCTCTGCTTGTGGTATCGTGGTAAGGGGAGCGTGTTTGCAGCTGACCCTTGCTTTATGTCTCTGTGAAAAGTGTCATCAACTCAGGTCTCACCAGTTCAGGAGTTTATCCTAATTTGGTCACGGGGTGCACTCAAGTTTACCTTTGGGCAATGTAATAGTGTAGGCAATAGTGGGAATGGTGGTAACATGAAACTTTGTGGGAAATAAATGATTTAAGTCTCATTAGAAAAACCTGTTCGCTTTAGGATAGAAATGTTTAAATACATGACTAGTAGTAGATGTTGGAGTATTATTCTTATCTAGTTATTAAGTTAGTCCCCTGGAATCTCTCCTTAGGGGAAAAAAATGAAATTCTGCCCTGAATATGTCAGTATTTGAGTTACTATATGAACTTGACATTAACAAAAATTGACTTTCTTTCAAGTATAATTCATGCTTCACTAAGCCAAGTAGACATTCTGCCAGTTATTTGGACTTTATTAAATTTTGCTTTATATGTAATAAAAAATTCAAGGTAGGCCTCTGCTTTGCAAAGTAACTTACTCGATTAGCTGTATTTTCAAGTCTGTTTTGGAGCGAGGTTTGTCGTCCTGTAAGTAATGAGCGTTTTCTGGTGCAGGCCTTTAATGGTGAGAACGGATGTTGAAGAAAGCAAACACCATATGCCCTTTGTTTCCCGTGCATGTCCCCTCCTGGAGGCTGGGTGGAGTGTTTCAGCTGTCTTGAATAATCTCCATTTTGCTGTTACTGCAGACTTTGTGGTTCTCCCACTCTTCTCTCCGATGTTACAACTTCTTCCTCTTCCTCCTCCTCAGTCAGAAAGGTTCCATGCTCTCAAATGCCAGAGATTGGATTAATTTTGAAAAATGAGTTTCCCTTGATTTGTGACAGAAATTAGTGCAGAGAATTAAAAAAAAAAAACCCACCCAGTGTGAATGTGTAGTGGGAGGGGCAGGCGGGTTGGGTACGGGACAGGATGCTTAGAATAATTCTGCTGCCAAGTGAATCGGAGAGACTTGCAGCTCTCGGCGAGCACGGAACATACTCTCGCCCAGAGTTCAGACCCAGTCAGCCCGAAATCACCACTTCATACTCCACAGAATGGACCCTTCCGCAGCCAAAGCCCCGAGTGCTGCAGAGGCGTCTGAGACTGTAAGTAGGCCATACATCTGGTTCTACTGCTCTCATGTCGGCATTTTTGTAGCCTGTTGCTTGACTACTTCTTAGGCCCGGAGGGAGGAGGCATGATGGGGAATTTGGTCCCAGCTCCATCCTTCCGAGATGGTGAGCAGCACTGTTTTCCACTCGGACCTGGTCTCGGTTTTCTTGTTTTGGCGGAAGGGAATTTCTTTCCGCAGGTGTTCCCCTGAGACAGAAGTGGCTTTTGGCTGAGCCCCTTTAGTAGTGGCATCTGTAAAGATTTGGGACAGCCCTGTCATCTAGTGTGGGGCTCTTCCCTTCTCCCGAGTGTGAGCGATGAGTTTTGTCCGGGGGACGCCCCAGCCAGCAGAGCCTCTCCCCCCCAGCCCCCCACAGGCTTCCCTTTCATCAGCAAAGTGTCCCTATCAAGGGCTTGGAGCAGGTGACGTTTCTGAGGCAGCTGGCAGGTTTGGAAGCCTGGGAAGAAGCCAGGTGTGGAATCCAGGTTCCCTGTGATGGGAAGGAGAGAAGAATGAGATAGAAGGCAGGACAGAAGGTCAGCTTGAGGTCTCTTCAGAGCGCGGCCCTGCTGCTGGATGCCAGTCGAGGTGGCAGGCAAAGCTCAGATCCTCACTCTGCCGACTTTGGGCCACTAGCAGGTATCTCTCCTCATCTTACTCTTCCCATCTGAAAATCACTGTCTTTGCCCTTCACGGGTTTGCTGGATTATTTGAAGTCGTGAATGTGAAAGTAACTAGTACTTGGTAGGTGTTTGCTAAATGATATATTTTTGCCCTTTGTACCCCTTCTCCTTCCTTAGTGGAATCTTGTACCATCAGTGTGAGCACCATGCTGGGCTCCGGGAAGTACCACCTGTGTTGCTGTCCTGGCACCTTTCAAGGCAGCGTTTGTGGCCTCCAAGCTCTCTTGCTGGGTGCCATGGATTTGATCTTAGGGTCAGCTTTGTTCAAGACCAGAGCCCCAGGTTGCCCTTTCAGCCTAGGTCAGGTAACCCCGTAGGACAAGGAAGTCTCTGGCAGATGGTGAGAGTGGATCATGCTGTGTCTCAGAGATCCATTCGAGTTAAGGATTGTGGGGACAGGGGACCCAGGTCAGGAGACCACGTGATGAATCCTAGGGGGACAGTGATCATTCAGAAGAGCCATTTCTCATTCAGCTCTGAGTTTCTAAGTTATGGATACCTATATTCAGCCAGTGCAAGGGAGAAGAAAACAATCCTTGAAGAAAAGTGCTCAGCAGTTGATCTGATTTTTGATTCAGGAATAGGCGTAGGGCACTGTCATGGTGACATTCCAGCTGGTTGTTTCAGTTAACCTGTTCATGGGTTCAGGCATCCTGCGTGCATGTCAGTTCGTTCCCAGATGCCTTCCACCATTATGGGTGTGTGTCTGTTTAGGGGACTTTTAGAGCCTGTCTTGTTAATTAGCTTTACTGTGTGCTTTATCTTTGCTAACTGTGAGTTAATTGCTAATAAGAGTGTTTTCTTGTCAGTCACAAGTTCTCCCACCCCTTTCCCCAGTTGAATTTCTTGTATTTCATCTCGTATTTAGGCTCAAATTGTTGGCTCTAGCTGGCAAGACTCCATAATGGCCCGTGAGCTCTAACATAGTGCTAATTTTTATCAGTGATTTTGGAGACACTGTATCATCTGTACACTTTGTTTAGCGTGCGATGATATAAGAATACTTTTTATCTTAACCCGCATCGAAATCGTGTATCACAGTGTACCAGCCTTCAGTAGCTCTCTGTTGATTTCTTTGAAATCCAATTTCTTTCCCATGACTAGCAGCACCTCGTGTAGCCTGGCACATGCCAACCTTTCCAGCTTTGTGACTGTCCCCTGCACACCTGGCTGCTCCCTTCCACCATACCAGCACCTTGGCTGCCACCCCCCCCACCCCCACGCCCCCGCTCCCCCCGGGCCCTGTCCCACTGCCGAGCCCAGGCGCTTGCCCTGCTCCTTCCAGGAGTGCCCTTTCTCTGGCTCTTGCTTGGGTGGCTTGCTCTGTTTTCTTTCAGGTATTACTTGGAGAAGCCCCTGGGCCATCTTATCTTAAGGGATTTCCTCCATCTTAAGTTTCCTTTCTCCCTTCCTCTCACATCACCTTATCTCTTTCTTATAGAGCACTTATAACACAGCCAGTAAATCCCTGGTTGCCTCATTGGTTTGCTTGGCACTTGTCGTCTCCCCGATTGGCATCTCTGCCCCAGGGTTGGCGGAGGCCTTGTCTGTCTTATTCCAACTGCATCCCCAAGCCCCTGACCCCCCTCTCAACACACAGTAGGTGCACAGCAAAGATTTCTCAAATGAATAGAGGTTTGGGCTGATCAGTGTCATGGATGGCTTTTCAGTAGTCGGTGGCTGCGAGCTGGTAAAGACAGTCACATCTTCTCTGTGCCGGCCGCTCCCGGCCCCATGGGCCTCCATCACCACTCTGGCACTTTGGGAGCCCTCCAGACCAGACCCTGAGGTCCTGGTTCTCCCTCCTGGTGAGCTGGTGGCTGGTATCCAGAATAACCCTCTGTTTGAAGCATCACTTTGGTTCTCAAAATGAAAACCACCTGTCTTCAAAGTCATTTGCTTAAAACAAATAGTTATTTCTTTACTGAGGCCTTCTTCCCCCTCTGCCTTTCCCCACCTCCTGCCAGGAATAATGGGAAAACGCTCCTATCTTGGAGAGCGGTTTTCCCTCTGGTCTCAATCCAGAGCTAGAGGATTTATGACCCAGTGCTGAGCAATAGCTTTTCCCTGCCCCGCTGCTCTCAGATGTTCACACTTTGTTCTTCCAAGGGGCTCCAAGGGCCCTGTGATGGGGGCTTGCCCTTGGTCCTGCCCCCCTTTGCATGTTGCCTTTCCCCCTCCTTCCTCCAGGTAAGGAAGCCAGCCCCGGCGCCACAGGGATGGCGGCCGGGGTGGGGACAGTGTCTGAGCAGTGTTCTGTGGTGGGCTGCTTGCCAGCCGCCTCTAGGGAGAGGCTACTGTTGCCTGCACTTTAGAGACGGCGCAGTGAGGCTCACGGAGGGGAGGTACGTTGTGAGCAGCCAGGATCAGAACCCAGATCTCTCTGGCTTCCAAATCCGTGTATTATTTGTTGGTGTTCTCAGCCTTTCTCGGGTCTTGTTTTGTTTTTACCATGTTCTTCAGTTCAAAGAGCTGGCGCCTTGGTGTAGGTAGATGTGTGTGTACATGGAATGGAAACAAGCTTCCTGAAATAATGGTTGCCTTCCCTGTGCGAGACGCACCCTTACTGTCTCCATTCCATTTTAAAAACGCTTGTCAGCACATAGTAGGACTCTGTTCCTTTTTAAGGCCAAGAAATATTGCATTGTGTGCCTATGCCACCGTTTCTTTATCCATTCGCCCGTGAGTGGACATTGAGCTGCTTCAGTATCTGGGTCTCCAGACGCTGGGGGAGGGGGAAGTGCATGCTGCTGTTCACGGGGCATCAAGTCTCCGTCGTGCAGGCTGATTCTGTCCTAGAGCTCTGCTGTACGACATGGTGTCTGTCGTTATCAGCACTGTATCACGTACTTAAAAAGTGTTGAAGAGGGAGGTCTCAGGTGTTCATACTGCAACGACAAAAAATGCCAGGAAGGATCTTCTAAAGGGATCGTGTGGCCCACTAATTAAAAATAGTTGGAAAAACACTAGTGTAGGTGATAGGTCTGTGCTTGCTTCATGTAGAGGTTTATATGATGAAAGCTACTTTCCAAAATGTTTATCCCAGTATAACCTACACAAAGAAAATGCACAGAGATTATTGTGTGCTTATTGTGTGCTTGTTTGAATTTTCACAAACCAAACACATCTGTGTGAAGAGCACCAGATCAAAACTCATGCCATTGATTTAAGCTTCTTTGAATCAAGGTGGCATGGAATGCAACGGAAAGTGATGGGCCCTCAATTTGTTCTGAATTGTGTACATGCAGCTTACTTGATAGAATCTCTCTTTTTAGAGGTCCCGTGTTTTGTGTTTCCAGTGGCAGGGCCTGACTGGTATTTTAGGTCTAACAACTGAAGGAGTGGAACCAGGCTTCTGTAAGAACCGTCTGAAATGGCCGCAAAAGGAGGCCGAGAATGTGCCTGGTAAAATGTGAACAAGGAGGAGGGGGAAGGGCCAGGGCCCCACAGTGGATATGGAAAGACTCGGGTATGCAGACTTATGGTGACAGTGATTGAGACCAATATTACTGAAATGGGGTGGGAGTGGGGAGGGAACTTGAGATTAGAGTTCCAAACCCCTAGAAGTCGAAGTACTTTTGTGTAAAATAAAGGACATTGACCTCTTTCAGTGAGCATTGATTTTTAGAGAAAATTCTTTTAGCATACCGAATCAAACTTTTTTCTTGGTCAAAGACCTGAATGTATCTGAATAGCAAAGCAAGCTAGATTAACTTTGCTTTTGTAATGTATGGGTTCTGTAAGGGTCTCTTGGTGGACAGACTGTACCTAATTCCTCATCACGGCATGTATGTAGTAATGAAAGGGAGTGGGTGCTTGAACGTGCTTTTAAACATTACGTGCTGTTACAAAGTTTTATTAATCTCTTGTGAGACGCATTGATAGCTTTTTAGTCAGACTGCAATCACTTCCTTGAATCAGGGACTTTGGGATAATAATAAATCCTTTTGTCTTTGTTGATTAGATAAGCTCTTATTCATTGTTCATTTTTGTGAAGGAGACTTTGAACTCTTACACATTTAGTGTGTGTTTCCTGGCGTTCTGGACCTATAGTGTTCACTGTGGGTCTGTGTTTAATTCTGTATTTGTTGTAGAAGAAAAGTCGTGGGACTGTAACAAACACACTGTGTGTGTGTGGGGGGCTCATCCTGGTGGGGACAGGGAGCTGGTGTACCTGACTTACCGTTCCTTTCTTGGTGCCCAGCGTCAGGCTACTAGCACTTGCTGAATGAATGGAAGGAGAGAGGAAAAACTGCTAGCTAGGATTTAATGGTATGTACTGTGTGCTTTGTGCCTTTTATCCTAGTTAGTCATTACAGTGAGCCTGTGAGGTGAGTGCTGTTGCTGTCCTTTAGAGTGACCTCACGTCCCTGTTTGCCAGGGGATGGCTCTGGTGTGTGCCTGCTGTCCCAGCACCGACAGTGATAGTGCCCTCTCGCACTCTGAAGCGTCCTGGTTCTGGTGATAAATTAGCTTGCACTGAGAAGACTCGAAGAGACATTTCTCCGAAGAAGACATCTAGATGGTCAGCAGACACATGAAAAGATGCTCAACGTCACTGACTGTCAGGGAAATGCAAATCTAAACTACAGTGAGCTATCACCTCACAGCTGTCAGAATGGCTAGAATCAACACAAGAAACACCAGGTGTTGGCGAGGATGCGGAGAGAGGGGAACCTCTTACACTGCTGGTGGGAATGCAGACTGGTGCTGCGGTCACTCTGGAGAAAAGTGTGGAGGGTCCTCAAAAAGTTAAAAATAGAGCTAACCTGTGATCCAGTGATCGTGCTACTAGGTATTTACCCAAAGAACACAACTATACTACTTCAAAGGGATACATGCACCCCGATGTTTATAGCAGCATTATCCGCAATAGCCAAATTACTCAAACAGCCTAAGTGTCTGTCTACTGATGAATGGATAAAGAAGACGTGGTATGCGCACACACACTCACGAATATTTTTCAGCCATAAAAAGGAATGAAATCTTGCTATTTGCAACGACATGGATGGAACTAGAGAGTATTATGCTAAGTGAAATAAGGCATTCAGAGAAAGATAAATACCATATGATTTCACTCCCATGTAGAATTTAAGAAACAAAATGAATGAGCAAAGGGAAAACAAAGAGACAAACCAAGAAACAGACTCTTAACTCTAGGGAACACACTGCTGGCTACCAGAGTGGGGTGGGTGGGGGGATGGGGGAAACGTGATGGGGATGAAGGAGGGCGCTCGTCCTGATGAGCACCGGGTGATGTACGGAACTGTTGAGTCACTCTACTGTACACCTGGAACGAACATTATATTCTATGTTAACTAACTGGAACTTGAATAAAAACTTTAAAAGAATTGGTTTTCTCTCGAATGTTGTGGTTTGGATTGACAGATGGGGAAACCAAGGGCACAGAGAAGCCACAGCACTTCCTAATGCCACCCAGCTGATGCTGGGATTCCTTCCAAAGAGTCTGACTTGAGATTTTGTTATTCAATCACTAAGTTTTGCTGCCTCACCACTTAGGCCAAGGAATATGTAGTAGAAAAAGAAGGACTGTTTTTCATTCTCACTATTTAGTAAAAATCACTGCCGTGATGTGTGACTCTGGACAGGAATACCGTGCTAGTGAAGATGCAGGGAAACCCTAAATATGCTTTCCCTGGTGAAGCTGGGCGCTTAGGATTCTAGAATGCTGGTACCATTCCCATGTGCCTGGTGCTTCATAGCTTACAAAACGCTTTCTCCTACGTTATTCTGTTGAAACTTTCATGTGTGCCTCGTGAGGTGGAAGGTCGTATTTCCATCTTACAAAGGAGGCTGGGCGATCAGCAGGACGATGGGGTCACCTGCCTGAGGTTTTACATCCACAAATGGAGCTGGTCCAGGATTCACTTCCTATTCTGCCTCCACGGTCAGCGCTCTCCCCTATAGCAGAGGAGCCTCGAGGCCAGGTGTGCTTACACAGCAATTTTAAAGGTGCTGCTCATGGAGGATTAGAAAGTCCTTTGGGCTCCTGGGTGGCTCAGAGGTTAAAAAAAGCCTCTGCCTTCAGCTCAGGTCATGATCTCAGGGTCCTGGGATCGAGCCAAGCATCGGGGTCTTTGCTCAGCAGGGAGCCTGCTTCCTACTTCATCTCTCTGCCTCCCTCTCTGCCTGCTTGTGATCTCTCTCTCTCTCTGTCAAATAAATAAATAAAATCTTAAAAAAAGAAAAGAAAAGAAATTCCTTTGAAGACTCGCTACCATAACACAAGGTTTCTCAACCTTGGCACTGTTGACGTCCTGGGCCATTTAAGGCTATTGCGGGGGACCATGCCTGTAGGATGTTGGGCGGCATCCCTGGCCTCTACCCACGCCAGTAGCTCTCCCCTCCCTTCCTCCCCCGGCTGTGGAAATAAAAATGTCTCCAGACAGTGTCAAATGTCCCCTGGGACACAGTTGCCCCTGGTGAGGAACCACTGGCCTAAGTTCAATAGCAGCATTTGAAGGAGGGGAAAGGACAACCTTGAAAATGTCAGACCTGTCATTTTCCCACTCAGGTTTCTAAAGCATCAGAAAACCCACAAAGGGGTGGAAAAGGGAACAAGCAGCACATTTCATGTTGGATTTCATTCCATGGAAGACTGTTGGATCTCCCAAGGAAGGATATAAGGGCCAGCATTTTTTTAAGTTAGAAATCACACAACTAAAAATGTTTTTTGATAGAAAAGTTAGAATAGAGATCAACTGAAAAAGGCACATATGCATCTCCTGGGAGCCTGCTGCCCGGAGAGAACCATGCTTCACATGATGCTTTACCTTCTTGTAACCTTTTCCAACATGCATATATAAATCTTCCAAATAGGGCCATGCCATGAATGCTATTATAATCAGCTTTTTTTTTTTTTTACAGTACATGTGCCGCAGGTACCTTTCCACATCTCTAATATAGAGCTACTACATTTTTTAAAATTTTTTATTAACATATAATGTATTATTTGCCCCAAGGTACATGTCCGTGAATTATCAGGCTTACACATTTCACAGCATTTGCCATGGCACATACCTTCCCCAATGTCCATAACCCTACCCCCCCACCTCCCAGCCACCCTTAGTTTGTTTTGTGAGTTTAGGAGTCTCTTACGGTTTGTCTCCTTCCCCATCCCATCTTGTTTCCTTTCTCTTCCCCACCCTCCACAACCCCTTTCCCCGCCTCTCAAATTCTTCATATCAGAGCGATCATGTGATAATTATCTTTCTCTGACTGACTTATTTCGCTTAGTACGATACCCTCTAGTTCCATCCACGTCGTTGCAAATGGCAAGATTTTATTTCTCTTGATGGCTGCATAGTATTCCATTGTATATATATATATACCACATCTTCTTTATCCATTCATCTGTTGATGGACATCTAGGTTCTGTCCATAGTTTGGCTATTGTGGACATTGCTGCTATAAACATTTGGGTGCATGTGACCCTTTGGATCACTACATTTGTATCTTGAGGGTAAATACCCAGTAGTGCGATTGCTGGGTCGTAGGGTATAGAGCTACAACATTTTTTAAAAAGATTTTTATTTATTTATTTGAGAGGAGAGAGTGTACAAGTTGTGGGGGGTGCAGAGGGAGAAGTAGACTCCCCAGTGAGCAGGGAGCCAGATGTGGGGCTTGATCCCAGGACCCTGAGATCACCACGACCTGAGGCAAAGGCAGATGCTTAACGGACTGAGCCACCCAGGAACCCCTGGAGCTACAACATTTTTAATGGCTGCTCTGTATTTCATTGTATGGCTACAGTATAATTTATTTACTTCCTATTGTGTACATTTGTTTCCAATTTTGTTTTTGCTATTACATGCAAAACTGTGATGAGGATTTACGTGTGTGTGTGCCCATGCCTTTCATAGCCTCTTTTCTCCCCCTTACAGAAATAAGGAAATTTTATCACGTATTGAATAAGATCCCTAATTCGTAGTGTGGTAGATAACCTTTTGAATATGTTACATAACTTTGCCCCTGAAAATTACGGAAAATGCATTCATAAAAATTAGATTATGCACTAGATGTGCAGAATGGGGTGTGGAAAGTTCTTTGGTTTTCTGATTAAATGATGACTAATAAGAAACCATGTAGGTTTCATGCCCTATTCATGAAAACCACTCGTAACTGTAGAGGGCTACTTCCTGAGTAGGAATTACAGCCCAGTAAAGATAACTGAATCTTCCTTTAAGAATTTGCTCATTGCAGAGAGAAACTTAGGGCTATGTTCTCATGAATTTTCATTGCTCATAGATTTTTCTCACATGTGTTCAGAGTGATAAAATGAAGGGTGCCTAGGTGACTTGGTTGGTTAAGTGTCTGCCTTTGGCTCAGGTTGTGATCCCAGGGTCCTGGGACTGAGCCCCATGTTGGGCTCCCTGCTCAGTGGAGAGTCTGGTTCTCCCTCTCCCTCTGTCCCCCAACTCGTGCTCTCTCTCTCTCTGTCTCCAATAAATAAAATATCTTTTTAAAAAACAAAAACTTCTCCTTCTCCTCTCTGCTCATGCTCTCTTGGTATTTCTTTTTTTTTTTTTTCTTTCTTTTTTTTTTTTAAAATTAACACAGCATGTATTATTTGTTTCAGGGGTACAGGTCTGTGATTCATCAGTCTTTCACAGTTCACAGCACTCACCATAGCACATACCCTCCCCACGTCCCTCACCCAGCCACCCCATCCCTCTCACCCCCTTCCCCTCCAGCAACCCTCAGTTTATTTCCTGAGATGAAGAGTCTCTTACGGTTTGTCTCCCTCTCTGGTTTCATCTTGTTTCATTTTTCCCTCCCTTCCCCCATGATCTTCTCTCTTGTTTTCTCAAATTCCTCATATCAGTGTTTCTCGCCATTTCTGTCACCATCTCTGTTTCTCTCTCTCAAATAAATAAAATCTTTCAAAAAAACCAAAATGATAAAATGATAAATTTGTAGTAAAACCTTTAAATGGTACAGAGAAGCTTAAATAAAGTTCCCTCCTTTACCCTGCCTTTGTATCTTTTTCATTCTCTAGAAATTTTCTGTGCATATACAATCATTAAAAATATGCAAAGATTTTTTTCAAAACCCCACAAATTGGCCAATAACACACAAGGTCTGATCCAACTAGCTTTCTTCAGTTAACACACCCTTCCATGCTTACACCTTATTCTATTTAATTGGTGCCCTGTTTGGGGGTATTTCAGGCTTTTCTTTCTCTCCTGCAGCAAGGCGATCTATTTTATTTATATTTTATAGTTTATTTATTTATTTTTAAATGGTCCATTTTACATGAATCTGTCTGTAGGCTACATGCCTAGCAGTGGAGGGCTTGGGGTAAGAGTCTGTGCCCTTAAAATTTTCATAGACCCTGCGACGTTGCCCTTCCACTGGGAGTAGCGGGACTTGTTGCATCAGGCGTTTCCTGCCTGGCGTAAACTGTGGACTAACACACCAGGGACACAAAGGTTGACCTCATCTATGGGAAGGGCCGTCAGGGTTAGGAGGCCATGGCCTTGGGGCTGCTCAGGGAGGGAGATAAGTATTTACTGGTTTTCTTCTGGGATGGGCCAGAAACTGGCTTTTGCCTCTTTCAGCCATGGAGTACAAAGTACGTCTGTAAAGCCTGGAGACAATACCCAGGCAGGCAACTTTCTGGTAACAGTTGATGTTGTGTCTCAGAATCAATGTAGCCAATGTACCAAATGCAGCGTGCAAATATGTAATGTAATAAATGTAAAAGTCACGTGCTCTAATCAGTTCATGATCATTTTCCAACCCTCTTTATCTCTTCCATGAAGTCTTTTTTGATGTTTTTCTGTTCCCCATCTTTGTCTACTGCATGTTATTTTTTTGCACTTTCCTTTTTAAAAAATGATCATTATGGCTGATATTGTATTATTTTTGTTGTATTATCTTTTTTTAAAAAAGATTTTATTTATTTGACGGGAGAGAGATCACAAGTAGGCAGAGAGGCAGGCAGAGAGAGAGGGGGAAGCAGGATCCCTGCTGAGCAGAGAGCCCGACGCGGGGCTCGATCCCAGGACACTGAGACCATGACCTGAGCCGAAGGCAGAGGCTTAACCCACTGAGCCACCCGTTATTGCATTATTTTTGTTGTATTATCTTATTTTTGCCCAGCTCTGTCTCCCTAACGAAATTTGAACTAACACCGGGTCTCTAGTCTTTGTCACCCTAGTGTGGTTGGCACAAATGTATTTTGATTGGCTGCTCGCTTTGGAATTTTTCTAATTTTATGGGGTCCCTATACTTGCTAAAGGAGGCCTGACCCTTGACACCCTCATTGTTGGTTCCCAGAAAGTTGCTCATTAAGGTCTGTCACCTCACTTGTCAGTGTGTTGCTTTCCTGCCTGGGGAAGGGCCCGGCAAGGTGCCATCTTTTCTTGATCTGGTATTCAAAGCAGTGGAGGGTGGCAGACATTTGAAGATGTCTCTGTGAATCCCAGCGGGCACAGTAGCTGCCACAGCCTGGCCTAATGGTACGAAGGGCCCATGTTTTCTGAGAAGTTGGGGGCTTTCTGATGGCCACTGTTCAGTTGCTACAGTCTTGGCCAGGATTTTTTTGAGCTGGCCTGGGGTTAGCCACCCCAAGGCCGAGACACCAAGAGGAAAGCAGATCTCAGGAAACCTCTCATTTATGAGCGAGCCTAAGACTGGGCCAACTCTTGGGGTGCACCCCCTTTTCCAGTGTCCTAGCTAATGCTAGGAGGTAGTTATTGGGGCTCTGGGGCCCCTGCCCTGGACAGTGAAAGCTCAAGTCTGCTTAGGTTCGGCCTCTGGCTGGGCTTCTGGGAGAGGGGAGGGGATGAAGGGGCCATCCTCTGCTTCCTCCCCAGCTCTTTCTCTCCTCTGTTTTCTCTGAGGGCTTACACCTGGGGCCCTGCTCATGTGACTCTGCCGGGAGCTTCCTGGACGGTGGCCTGGAACCTCAGCAGAGAGTCTTAAAAAAGAAACAAACCAAATAACTTTTATTTGTTTATGTTTCTTATTGTTCAAATAATAAATGTTCTCTCACTGCAAGTCAAGAGGACTTTCTGGAGGCAGGCGGTGTGTGTGATCCAAGGAAAATGGCCTCTGGAGCCGAATGGTTCTAGGTTGGGATGTGGGCCCTGGGACTTTTTCCTGAAGGAGCTGTTAGGAGCTGGATTGTGTCCCCTCCATATGGTGAAGCCCAAACTGCCGGTGCTTCAGGATGCGCCTGTATTTGGAGACAGGGCCTTGAAAAAGGCAGTTGAGTTAAAACGAGGGCACTAGGGTGGGCCCTCCTGCAGTCTGAGTTACATCCTTCTGAGAAGAGATGAGGACACAGAGAGACACCGGGGATGTGCACACAGAGCGAAGCCTACGTGAGGACACAGCGAGAAGGCCACCTGTAAGCCAAGGAGACAGGCCTCACATGAAGTCAGGCCTGCCGACGCCTGGCCTTGGACTTGTAGTCTCCAGAACTGCGAGGAAATACACGTTTGCTGTTGAAGCCCCTCAGGCTGTGGCATGCGTGACGGCAGCCCTGGCAAGCAGAGAGGTGCGGCCAGCCAGTCAGCTGCTCCGGTTCGGCTTCCCCCTGCCTATGGAGGGGACCACAACGCCTGCTTCTTAGAGCCAAGGCGAGGGGCAGACATAGGGCCTGGTTCAGAGTGGGTGCTCACAAAGGGCGCTGGTGATAACGGTCATTTAGTAATATAATGGTAGAAACCACTGCCGCCTCCTCCACCCCGGTCTTCTGGCCTCAGCCTGATTTGAGCGGTTTTGTTTGTTTGTTTGCACTTTCTTTTTAAGTCCTTTTCAAACAGGGTTGCCAGGAACTCCTGGGATGGGCGGAGGCGGGCACATCATGGGTCTAACAAGCAATGAAGTATTTGCTTCTAAGCCCTCCTTTTTGTCCTTTTAACCTCTTCACATACCGGGTCTCCAGGCACACTTTTATTGGGGATAAGGATGCTGCTGCTAAAATGGACAAAAAGCGACCGTAGGCGCGGTGGGACTATTACTGTGCGGCACGTCCGCTGTGGGTTGGTCCGCTCGGGCTGCTGCAGCGGAGCGCTACTTTTCTGCTGTTGAAGCAGAAAAGCGTGGGCTCACAGCCCTGCGGGCTGGAAGGCCAAGATCAACGTGCCCAGGGCTGGCTCCTTCTGTGAGCCTCGAGAGAGAGTCCATTCTACGCCCCTCCTCTGGCTTCTGCTGAGTTGCTGGCAGTCCTGGGCTTTCTTTGGCCCATAGAGGTGTCACCCTGGTCTCTGCCTTCATCTGCACAGGACGTTCTCTGTGTGCGTGTCTCCGTGTCCAAATCTCTGCTTTTTCTGAATATGTTAGGCATGCTGAGTGAGGGCCCACTCAGATGACTGCGTCTTCACTTGATCACCTGCGAAGAGCCCGTTTCCAAATAATGCCGCATTCACAGTACTGGAGGGTCGAGCTTTAACATCTTTTTGGGGAATACAGTTCAGGCCGCGCAGCAATTCTCTCAGAAGCTACTGTGCCACCAGCGGGCCTTTGCCAGCAGCAGCAGCTGCCTGGAGAAGTGCTCCTCCTGCCCATCGTGCAGTTTTCAGTTCAGAAGTCACCTTCTCCAAGAGGCCTTCCATGGCCACTCACAGTATAGATAGGTTGAATGATGAAGTAGATTGCGGAGCACAATTAAAATGTGACTGAGAAGTAGGCCGTTTTCCCCTTGAAAGTGGGAGAGGGCTTGTCTCTACCCTGCAGAACTCTGTTACTCGTCGCTTTCTTGTATATGTCGGCTGTGTCACCACTACAGATGGTATTTCAATAGTATTTTATGCCTGTGAATTGCGACATCGGGCACCCTCCGAATGTCATCATGTTTCCTGTACTGTGTGCAGAGCATGGCAAGAGGACTCCATTTGTTGGGTTTGAATTTTTTTTTTTTTGTAGTGACTCACAATTTGATTATGATGTTACAATAATTCACAGAGCAAAACTGGCTAGTACTCTTCTCTGAAGGACACCCCAAGTCTAGAAAATCTGTGAGTTGAGAGTGAAGGAAACATTTACTGATGGTAGTTCATCAGTTGGTGTTCACTGAGCATGTTCTCTTTGCCAAAGCCAGGCTAGGTGCTGTGCACATACGGAGATGGTGTACGCAGTAGTCACGGCCTCCAGCACAACACGAATCAGACGGTTGTAAAATATACAACAATATGCGCGAAGTTGCATGAGAGTGTCTACTATAGAGATGAAGTAGGAAGGAGTGTTCACTGTGGGCCCGGGGTCAGGAAAGGCTTGGTGCGGGAGCCGAGCTTAGTTCGGGCTGTGCCTGGAAGGGGCAGAGGTCCTGAGAAGAGGAGGAAGGCTGTGAGCCTGAGACTGTGCCCACACAGCATTGCCAAGTGCTGTAACGGTCCCAGTGTACACTGAGCCACCTCGTTTTAATGAAACTAATTTTGTTCAAGGGGCGCCTGAGTGGTGCAGTCGGTTAGGCATCTGACTCTCGGTTTCGGCTCAGTTCTGATCCCAGGGTCCTGAGATCGAGCCCTGTATTGGGCTTTGCACTCAGTGTGGAGTCGGCTTGGGTTTCTGGCCTCTTCTCTCTCTCCCTCTGCTTCTCCTCGATGAGCGTGCTCTCTCTCTCTAAAATAAATAAATAAATCTTGGGAAAAAGAGTTAAAAAAATTTTTTTTAAAAAAACTAATTTTATTCACAACGTAGATATGATATGGTTTATAATGGGAGAATATCAGAAACAACCAAAGTGCCCTTCAACCTGGGAAGAGTAAATGATAGTACAGCCAGATGATGAAATACTCTATTGCCAGGAAAAAGAATGCAAACACTTTTTACTGACAGAAAGACTTTCCAAATATATTGTTAAGTGGGAAAGGCAGGTTGCAGAACAATGTGAGTGATACACTAATGTATGAGAAACTGGAAAATGTCCAAAGAACTCATGACAATGAGGGGCGGTAGTGGTAATTACCCACGAGCGGTGAACTGGGGTAATGGGAGCTAAAGCATGTATGCATGTGCATGCATTTTAGAGATCTGAATGACGCAAATGTGTCCTATTCAAAAAGCTAAAAAGGAAGGTGTGATGTCATGTAGTTGCTCCTCTTAAATGGATTTAAATGTCTCAGATGCTTTGTCCTGGGGGCACATGTCAAATGAAGATGATCTAAGGGATAAGCTCTTGCATCCCCCCCACCCCGAGAATGAAATTCTCTTTACCAGCTTTTCACTTGTATTGGTTTTCCCTAGAAATGTTTCAAACATAAACTAGAATAGAGAGAATAGTATAGCAAACCCCTTTGTACCCATCATCCAGTTTTCAACAGTTGTCAACTGCTGGCCAATCTTGTCTCATTACTTCTCCCTCCTCCTTACTGTCCCCTCATCTACCCCTGACCCTGATTCTTTTCAAGGAAGTACCTTTCTTACTGTGTTATTTGGAATTATTATTCTCCTCCCAAGTCCTGCCATGGCCCAAGAGATGCAGAGCAAATTGGATGCTTAATGGTGGGGGGAAAAAAACCCCACTTTAACAGTTTGGCTCATCTCAGGTGCATCTTACTGTACTTAAAATTTTTTTTTTTCATTTGTGGTGAAGTACACACAGCATGAAACTTACCACCTTAACTATTTTTTATGGTACAGTTCAGTAGTGTTAAGCATATTCACGCTGTTGTGCAACTGATCTCCTGAACTTTCATCTTGCAAAACTGAAACTCTGTACCCATTATAACAACAACTCCCCATTCCCCCCTCCCCTCAGACTCCAGCAGCCACCCTTTGCTTTCTGTCTCTGTGAATCTGACTACTCTGGGGACCTCATATCAGTGGAATCATCCAGTATATGTCCTTTCTTGACTGGCTTATTTCACTTAGCATAAGGTCCTCAGGGTTCATCTGTGTGGTAACATGTGTCAGAATTTTCTTCTTTTTTAAGACAGAATAATATTCCATCATAAGGCTATACCACATTTTGTTTATTCATTCATCTGTCAGTGAACTCTGTGGTCGACTTTACTTTTTTCCCCCTCTTAGAATATAGGGTTCCTTGGCTCATAATAGTTTGATGCGATAGCACATCTGAATGTAGCAGCACACTAAGGTCCTCTAGTTAAGGGAATAATTCTGAGTCATCTGAGAGATTTCATGCCAAAGACTTGACTTGAAAAGACCAGCAAACCTTTCTTTCTGCTCTTTGGACCGAGAGCACCTTTCTCTCACAAAGCTCTTACATTGAATTTTGTCTCTCACTGAATTAGATTACGAATTTAAAGAGAGTAGGGTAGGGACTGGGGAGGTTTCCTCCTTTGCCCAGTACCTGGCACTGTGCTTGGTTCTGGCTGGGTGCTCCGGATATATTTGTTACAGAATAAATTGTACTTTGGGCAAGTAACATAATGGTATGTGTGTAATGAGGGAGGTGAACCAGATGAATTCTAAGGCTCCTTTTGGTTCTAACATTGTTTGGATCCATTATTAAATCTGATGATGAAAACTTCTGACTCTGGAAGACAGGAAAGTAGGGGATGGGGGAGACACATTTTTCGATAGATAAGATACATTTCAGTGCCAATTACATTATACCCCAGAGGTGGTCATCTACAAATAGAACCATCCCAGGATATAGTATTTCTTAAAATAACATTTTGGATTTGAGGTCTCCTCTTTGTGTGGTGGTAACACTGTTTGAATAACAAAAGCTACTAGCAAAAAAGTTATTTTGAGTTTAGTTGAAGTGTGTACCACGTTTCCTAGATGTACATGGATAGAAAACAAACCTCCTCTTGACGTCATCATCTTTACAAAGAATCCCATAGGAAGTCTTAGCGATAATTTTACCGTGAGAAGAAGTCAAAGCAATAAGCAACAGAGGAAAATGAGGATTCCAGAATTAGAGCTCAAAAAGCTGGTAAGAAAATATGGAAGGAGATGTGATTTGGGTATTGAATCTTGATTTACTGAACTTTGTGCTGGTTTCTGCATTTTTGTTTTAAGCCTGGTTTCCAAAAGTCTCTTGTTAGCAACCAGATGGTCCTCAAATAATTGATATATGTTCATTTTAAGCCCATTTAGGCAACAGTGGCCTGGATTTTCCAGTAGAAAGATTTAGTAATTCTGTTGGCTTCTGAATGCTAGCAGGGTTTTTTGGGGGGAAGTTGAGTTCTCTAATGTCTTGGAAGTAACCCCTGGAAAACTAGAACCAATGAATTGATGCATGATGTACTTGGAATAGAAATGTAGAATATGAATACAGTTTATTCCAGTTTACAGATACCCAGCCGTAGAAGTGGTTAAATTTGTAAAATTAGAAGAGAATTTTTTATGTGTTTAAAGGTTTTCCCCCCCATTTGTTTTTTTGAGACTTGAGTTGATGAATATGAATAGACATTTAAGATACACTCCTCTGATTTTATTCCTCATTTTTAAAGAGTTGTTCAAAACTCTTGGGTCTGCTATTCTATCATCTTACCAAATGCTTTTCAAAGGAAGAAAATTCTTTTCTTAAAAAAGTGGGGTTTGGGGGTGCCTGGCTGGCTCAGTTGGCATAGCGTGTGACTCTTGGTCTTGGGGTTGTGAGTTCGAGCACCATGTTGGGTGTAGAGATTATTTAAATAAAAAGAAAACTTTTTTTTTTTTTTTAAGTGGGACTTGCCGTGCAAAAAAGGGTCATGAGTTGCCTCCTTGATCGGCAAGCCTGAATAGTCTGTTTTTTGAACTGGAGAAACACATCAGCGATTGTGGGAAGGTGCCCGGTCGCGGGAAGGAGCTAGTAACGTGTTGCCCAGAACAGTGAAAGAGGCACTCGCGCTCTGTCTGGAGAGGCCTGTTATAGTGGTGAAGAGCCCTCAGCAGTGACAGTCAGGGTGGAGATAAGGTAACGGCCAAGAGCAGCAGTGCTGTGGAGGGAGATGCCCTTTCAATTAGCTGATACAGCTCAGAATGTCACAAGGTGTTTCTGGAAGGAGTCTGTCTTAAAAAATGCTGGGCGCTATTTCAATCTGTGTGGTAGGAGGCATTCCTTTCCTCTCCTCCCTCCCGCCACCATTGTCGGCCTATCTCCGCTGTTTAGGGTAGTGAGCTGGGATCTGAGTGGACCTTGTAGCCAAGCCTGCAGTCATAGGGCTCTGGGTGGCGCCATTCCCAGATACCTTATTGCTGGGGAGATCAGTTTCCAGTGGGTGCCACAACAAGTTACCAGGGTCCTGAGTGGGTAGAAACAAGAGAAATGCATTCTTTCACAGTTCTGGAGGCCAGAAGTCCAAAATCTGGGTGTCAGCAGGGCCACACTCCCTCCAAAGGCTCTAGGGACAAATCTCTTCTTTGCCTCATCCAGCTTTGAGGGGCTCCTGGCCTTCCTTGGCTTCCTTGGCTTGTGGCCACATCACTCCAACCTCTGCCTCTGTTTCCACATCACCTTCCTCTAGGTCTGTCTTCTCTCCTGTGTGTCTCTTAGGATCCTTGTCATTGGATTTCGGGCCCACTCAGGTCATTGACAGTCATCTCTTCATCTCAGGATCCTTACTTACATCTGCAGAGATCTGTTTTCTAAATGAGGGCACAGTTCTGGCTTCTGAGAATGAGGACGTAAGACCTATGCTTTGGGTGGGGAGTAACCCTTCAACCCACCAGAGTGAGAATGCCAAGCCAGGATGGGGCCTCTGCAGAAACCACACTGGGGGCCTTGAGAAGGAAGCAGAGAGAAAGAAACCCTTCTTGGGTAATACGTTAGAGCAACTTGTGTTTGATTTTGCTTATTTAATCACCATCATCCCTGTCGTTATTATTATGTGGTAAAGTATACATGACATGAAAGTTACCATTTTAATCATTTGAAGTGCACAGGTCTGTGTGGGTCAGTAGACTGACACTGCGATGCGACCCTCACCGCCCTCCACCTGCAACACCTTTTCATCTTGCCAAACTAAAACTCTCGACCCATTACCACTAACACCCCTTTGAACCTCCCCTCCAATTATTATTGTTTTTAAATCTTTTTAAATTTTTGTTCTATTTTTAGAAGCATCATGTGATCTTTTAAAAATCTGCCTGGTCATTGAAAAAACACTAAAAAAAAAAAGAACTTTACTGAGGCATGTTTTACATATTATATAAGTCACTCATTTCAAGTATACATTTTAATGATTTTTAGTAAATGTACACAGTTGTGTAACTGTCACCATAAAATGCTTAGAACATTTTTACCGCCCCAATAAGATCCTTCATGCCTATTTATATTTACTTCCCATTCCCACCCCCAGCCCCACTGCCTACTGTCTGTTTCCATGGATTTTCCTTTTCTTGATGTTTCATATAAAGTTTTATTTAAAACTGAAAAATACATTTTTTCCTGGATTGTAGTATACAGAGAAATACAACCCCATCCCCTGGGAGCTTGTTAGAAATGCAGACTCTCAGGCCCCACTCTGGACTATTGAATCAGGAATCTGCATTTTAACAAGATCTCCCAGGAGATTCTTACACGTATTAGATTTATAGAAGCACTGATACATTGTATTTACTTTGTGCCCTTAATATATTAGGAGCATTTCCCCCCAAATCATTGAATCTCTTCTGAGAACATTTAAAATCCCATCATAAGAATATACCACAGTCTATTTAACCAGCCAATTCAGGGCAGACATCAGGTTTTCCATCTTTTTTGCTACTGAAAATAAAGCCGTGGTGACCATTTTTGTGTGTAAATCTTTGTGCATAGTTTTCTATACACTGTATTAGTAACTCCATTTCCAGGAATTTATCCCGAGGCAGTAATTATAGATATGCTGCTAAAATTGAGAATGTGTGTGTATATGCTGATCAGGGTAGTTGGCCATTTAATGCGCTGGTTTCCTGGAAACCGGACCGGAAGCCCGGCAGATAGGGGACATGTGGAGCCCCAACATGTCATGTTAGAGTCTCGTGCCAGCTTTCCCCTCCACCTTCTTGAACATCAGCTTCACTGTTGAATGAGATGAATGAACAAATGAATGAACAAAAACGGCCCCCCAAAATGGAATATGGGTTGTTCTTCAGCAGCAGTGAGGTAGAATGGGGCAAAAAGCCGGACTCGTGCAGAGTAACTTTCTCATCTGCTGTGATCCTCACTGACGCTCCAGCCGGCACCAGTCACGTCTGCCCTGGCCAGCAGCCCCGCATGTCCCTCCTGGAAGCCCCTGCTGTTCCAGTGACCTGTGGCTCCTTCTGGGTGGGTAGTCCTGGTTGTGGGAGGGATGGGCTCTTCCTCAGAACACACAAAGCTTCGGATTCCGTTTTCCCGCGTGTCGTTAGGATTGTGGTCTCTTAGATATTTACTGGTTTCCTTAGTTCCTGGGTCCTTGGGAAGTATATGAAGAGATCAGGCCTTTGCATGTCCACCTCTCACCTACTCCGTTGTCAGGTTCATTAGGGTGAGGAGGAAGTGAAGGCGTCTAAGCAGAGGGCTCAGAATTTCCCCGTTCCTTTTTCTGTACTGTAATGTTCTTTGACATTTCTACTGCTATCGTGTTTCCTGAGGAGAACCATTTTTTCTTTTTTTGGGGGGGTGGTAGTGGGGAGGGAGGAAGAGGTTATGAAAGTGCTCATTCTGGAGGGTTCACCTCCAGCTTGCTGGTTCAGAGGGTCTGGGACCTTCCATCACCTCATTGCAGGAGCAACCTTTTTGTTCCTCGGGACAGTGGGTCACATACCGGCGTGTGTAGCAGCGCTTCTGGGAGGGCTTGGTAAAATGCAGTGTACTGAGCCGTAGCCCCAGGGATTCAAGTTCTTTGGTCTGGGGTGGGACCAGGAAATCTGCATTTCTAACAGGTTCCTGGATGGTGCTGCTGTTTTGGGACCCTACTTCCAGAACCACTGCTCTAATCCTACCCTCTTCCCTTGCCATCCCTTCTCAGTGGGTGAAGCAAGGCGCTGGAGGACTGGTGTGTTTAAGGCTCTTGCAGCTGGGGATCATGTCCAGACTTATAGATACAGTGCCTGGGCCATGCTTGCTTGCCGGCTTAGGGATACTTAGCTACTGAAGGCGGGCCTTTCCTAGTGTAAGGACCAGCAGCTCATTTAAATTACTTCAAGTATTGAGACTAGGGTTTTTGAGTCATTTAGGGAAATAGGGAACTCAGGGGCTAAGAACAGGAGCCCCAGATCCTTAGGGCCTCGTGGGAACTCAATCCAGAAAGCCAGTAGGCACGGGCACATGAGGGCCAGCTGTGTGCCCTTCTACTTCCATTGTCGTAGGGCAGAGCTGAATGTTACAGCCTTTCAGCTCCTGGCCTTTCTGTTGCCTTCTTCTCCTCCCTGGAGGATTGTTCCCTCAGCTAGGGCAGGGCAGCTTCTTCCAGAAGGGTCCCAGTGGCAGCAGGCTCTTTCCCCACCCATGCCCAGCCCATTGGTGGCAGAAGCTACAGTCCTTGCTGAAATGGGGAGGTGGCTGTGCGTCCTCAGATTGCATTGTCGTGATGCCTCGAGGGCTTACCTTTTCTGTTGACCCCAAAGGCTTAAGGACAACTGTTGGGAGATGGAGAGGGTGAGGGGAGGTGGAGGGAATCTTGACTCAAGTTGGTCTTCAATGCCGAGTCATCGCTTAATGGGTCTTTCCAGTCTTTGTGGTGGCTGTGTGCTGTTTGGGGATAGATTCAGGTGGCAGGGGGTTGGCAATCTGTTATAAATGAGAAGTATATTACAATGTTCAGGATAGCAAGGGCTCCTGTAGAAACCAAGAGAGTGATTCAGCTTAAAGAGCCGGGCTGTCAAGCTAGATTTCCACTTAATTCTGTTGTCTGTCGGTGCAGGGATATCCCTGCCTAGTGGACATCTCATCCCCCGCCCCATCCACCTCTGCTCATGGGAGTTTGCTCCAGAGAGTTGCATCTGTGAGGCAGTCTCTCCCTCCTGCTTTCATTTGTCCCCCAGCACCTTCTTTCAGGCTCTGCTAGACCACCTGAGCAAGAATCTGCAGGCCCAGGTCATAAATGCTTCTGTATGAGATGCCCTTCAACAGCACAGGGTGATTCCAGCTCCCGTGGAAGTGGGGCCATCTATCAGTGCATGGTATTTTGAGAGTCCTGACTTTAGATCATTTTGGAGAAAGTATCTTCTGAGGTCTTTATTTTCTATAAACTGACAGAAGCAGCTAAATCCTTTTGGGGTTGGGGGCAGATTCTTGGTACTCTCTGTTATCCTTTGGGCTAGTCACGTTTCTGCTACATTCCAGCCGAGCTCTGTGTGGGCACCGTAAGGTAAGGACACCATCTTATTTTTGCCAGTGTGCCAGAGGTAAATTAGGCTGCAGTGCTCGAGAGTGAAATTATTAAATATCAATGGGGGATAATAAATGTGAAGTAGCAGGCAAATCTTACAATATGATAGCTGTTTCAGTGAAAACACAGCTGCTAAGATACTTTCCTAGCTCTAATTGAGAACGTAATTTTCTTTAAGGCCATTTAAGCCACATCTTTAGTGCCTTTGGGTCATTAAGAAGCACAAATGTGGGTGAGTCTCTGAAAAAGATGAATAAACATGGAGTGGAGGATGCTTGTAATGCAGAATGGCAACATCAAAGGCCCAGGTATTCTGAATAGACCAAGGACTAATTTGTTGTGTGACTTACTAACAGACCAGAGTCAACACTTGACTAATATGGCCAATTCTTCCATTCGGAGTTAATATTTCCCTGAAAATTTCCCCAGTAATGAATGGTTTAGAGTAAGCAGGCATGTCAGCTTAAGATACAGTGCTAATATTTTGTAAGAAAAATTGAATGAGGTGTGATATTTAAATCAATAATTGAAAATGGGAGGTAGAACTTTCCCAAAGAAAAGGGAAAGGCTAAATAAGAGCAATTAATTGAAAGAAAATCAAGCCCACGCAATATTTAGACTGTTCAGAGGCCAAGTGAATATGAAAGAAAAGAAACCCTTCTCTAGTCCCACGATGTCATCACTTTCCTGGCATATTGTGGAGCCTTTGATGGTGGTGTGGTGCTTTACCTCAGCCAGGTTGACAGGAATGGAGGGAGCATTGCTGGGCATGGGTAGTGTACTTGTGATGAGCTGTGGAGAGATTTGCCTCAAGTCAGGGTGGACCCCTTCTGCCCTTGAGTCTGATAAAATCCCCTAATGTCAGGCCACAGATGGAATTTCCACAGACTGCGCTCTGGGGACTGGTGACAAATTCTTTGTGAAAACTCTGTATGACACTACTGGATGGAGAGGTTTTCAGGAAGGGGATTGGGGGAAGTGCTGTGCAGCTGTAGCTTTACTGATCGCCCCCACCCTCAGAAGCCCGGATGGAGCGATGCTCAGATGGCCTCTTGGCAGGCCTGGCTGTGTTTTGAGGTCTAGCTTTGCAAAGTAGGACAGCCCTTGCAATTATGACTTTTTTTAGTCAAAACTTGTCTGGATTTCTCTATAGTTAGAGAATGTAGTTTTAAAAATGTAAAAGTAAAGATTCACGTTTTTGTGTTTTAATACATTCTTGAAATGTATCAGGGAAAACAGTATGAAGTAGAATTTCCTCAGGTTTAAAAGTTAACCAGCACAGCACGTCCGCAGATTACCAAAAGGATGTACATGGAGGTTTATTTTTACTTTGTTCAAATGGTTGCTTATAAAAGTTAAGATGTAAAAGCCAAAGCACACACTACAGAGTAGGAAATCAAGTACTTTTATTTAGACCAGAAAATAGGAGAAAGATGAAATCAGGGTCAAACCCTCAAAGAAGGCAATCCAGAAACATTCGACAGTTAGGATGATGGGGAAATTTTTTTGAGCCACGGACCACTTGACTTTGGTGACCGTGAAGTCACCGATTTCCCAGGATCCTGCCTTTTTAAGTCAGGTAACATTTGCGAAAGCCGATGAACGGCCAGCAGCTCTGTTTTCTACAAAAGGGTAGCCCTGGCTGACAGGGTGTTCTCAGGACATGACCCCAAAGCCACATGTCTTTGACACCGTGATGCTGTCATCCAGGACCTGGGGGGAAGATTCCAGTCCACACCCTCCCTGTCTGTTCATTGAGCTCTTGGGAAACTGATGATTCTCATAGATGTGTGTGTGCACACCTACGTGTAAGATTGCAGATTGCTTGGTATAATTTGCCTTTGAGTTCAGAGATAGGAGCTGACATCTGTGGAAGCAGCAGGTCAAAGATGACAAGTGAGTGTGGATGATTCAGACATGCCCACGAACCTCTGGCTTTGCAGTTATAGAGTAAAAATACATTTTCCGCTCAATTTGAATAATTGGAAATGAGGTAAAGTTCCCAAGAGTGAGTTGTGATCTAGGACAGAGAAGCCCCTGGAATGAGTGATGGTTTGGTGAGCTAGAGATGGAAAGAGGAATGAAACAGCCATTAAAGTGACCTTCATGATGGATGGGCTCTCGGACCTGGGGCATCTCTTCTTATGGGTGTCTCTGCTCTCCGTGTGTGTGTGTGTGTGTGTGTGTGTGTGTGTGTGTGTGTGCCTGTGCCTCTGGGTGTCTCTGTTCATCGAGTCCATCTGTGTGTGTGAGTGTGTCTGCAGGTCTGTCTCTGCGTCTGTGTCTGTCTGTATGTCTGTGCCTCTGTAGGTCTGTCTTGGGAGGGTCTTTCTATCTTACTGTCCCAGAGTAAATGGACGGCTCCAGGAATTCTCGTTAAGCAGACTGGGTTGGGCTGGGTTGCTGCCACATCTGGTTTCTGACCCATGCAGAGATACTACAAGCAGACAGAAATGGGCGCACCGCAAAGCCGCATGCAGTGAGCAGTTTCCCTCATGGTGGGGTGATACCTGTCACAAGGGTAGGGGAGACAAGGAAGGGAGAACTGGAAGTTTGGGAATTGTGTTTAATTACGGGCTTCCATCCTCCACCCCACCCTCTGCCTGATCAACCACCGACGCATTTCTCATTTGGCATTACTTTCATCCTCGCCCATCTCCTTGGGATATTCTCAGAATGCTGGATGCTTCCTTTTGACTTTATCTTGTGCAGAAACCATTCCTCCTGGGAGTCATTATTATAGCTCCTGTTAATTTTCATGTTCAGTGTTTAGTGTTGCAAAGGAGAGGAAATGAGGGAGTGTGGGTGGTGACTCAGGAACCTGGGGAAATATCCCTTATTATGTCTAGAATTTTCCCCTTGAATATTTAAAAACTGGCCCCAAGCTATTCTGGCCCTAATTTCTGATTGCTATCTTTCCTTTGACCTCTCACATTCCATTTCTTCTTCCTCGATGTCTTCTTTTTTTCCTTGCTTCTGTCTCAAGGGTCCCGAAGCTTCCCAAAGCTGTTAGAGGTGACTGGTAACTCCCTTTATTGAAAGATTGCCCTTCGACTGTTTGAGCTCTCTGCCAGCAATGGATTTCTTCTAATGTCACACCCAGAAGCTGAAGGGACTCTCTTACATCTCAGTAATACCTCTGAGTTTTTAAAAAGGACACTTTCATCTACAATTATTTAAATAGCTTTCCTAAGCTCTTTTCCTATTTTTTTTTCTCTTCTACTTGAATCAGTATTTTGAATCTCTTTAATTTTTTTACCTCTAATTCGTATTTTCTTTCTTTTTTTTTTTTAAGATTTTATTTATTTATTTGAGATAGAGATAGTGAGAGAGAGCACGAGAGGGGAGAAGGTCAGAGTGAGAAGCAGACTCCCCGTGGAGCTGGGAGCCCGATGTGGGACTCGATCCCAGGACTCTGGGATCATGACCTGAGCCGAAGGCAGTTGCTTAACCAACTGCGCCACCCAGGCGCCCTCGTATTTTCTTTCTTAAATAATGTTTCTTAAATAATGTAGTTATTTAAAATTTATGAAATGAAGAAAGGAACATGAGATGAAAGTAATGTCATCCCACCTTCTAGAGATGACCACGGTTGAGAATTTACTTTCTAACTTTCCAGTCATTTGCCTTAAGCATAGATAGGTATTTATTATTTTTCTATAAGAATGGGATCATATGTTTGTAACCAATTTTTTAGTTTTAATTGTGGTAAAATACACATAACAAAATTGTAACCAATTTTTAAAGTATTCAATGACTATTAATATTTCTATTTTTGGAATAAATAAAACTAAAATAAAACTGATGTTTAGCAAAGGAGAAAAATGAAAAAAATGGTACACTAAAAATACACATTCTTGAACCTCATTTTATGTGGATACTGAGTGTTCATTGTAACCAATTCTTTTTTTTTTTTTAAGATTTTATTTATTTATTTTACAGGGAGAGAAACAGCTAGAGAGGGAATACAAGCAGGGGGAGTGGGAGAGGGAGAAGCAGGCTTCCTGCCAAACGGGGAGCCCGATGCAGGGCTCGATCCCAGCACCTTGGGATCATGACCTGAGCCGAAGGCAAACGCCACCCAGGGGCCCCCACTGTAACCAATTCTTAAGTTTAACATAATGCTACCTAGTCATCTGTAATGTTTTGCAAGCTTTGTAAAGTTGCCGAGTCCTCTCTTCAAAGGCAAGACAAAGAGAAGCAGAGCCCTACTATTGAGGCAGGACTGAGGAGCGCAGGCCCATCCTCTCAAGGCCATGGTCCAGGGTCAGCGTCCCCATAGCCTTGAGGCCCCTGAGGCATCCCAGCTACTTTCAGTAGTCAGCTTTGAAAACATACGGCCCTACCTTGTAGCAGCTCAAGTGTTAATATCTTAGCTTGCTCTTAATTTCTCAGAAAGAACAATTGTGAACATCCTTTAAACCCACTGTGGAACATATCTGTGGTTTACCTCCCTTGGATAAGTGCCTAAAGTTGAGCTCCTGGGTTTAGAGTATGAGTGTTTTTGTTTATAAGATGTATGATCCCTATGGTCAACTGGCCTTCCCCAAGCATGCCAACTTGGACTGCTACCAGTAGTTTAGGAGAAGGCTCCATTTCCCCCTTCCCTGGGTAGGGTCTCCCTTAAAAATTCAGTGTTTCTCGCCATGTGTCTCATTGTTTGATATTTACATCTCTGGTTACTACTAAGTTTATATTTTCACTTATCTGTTGACCATAGGTGTGTAGTTCTTCTTTGGTGAGCTATCTATCCGTAACCTTTGCCCATTTTAAAATTTAGGTGTTTGTTCATGAATCCCAGGGTAAGAGCCCTTGGTCTGTGAGTGTATATATATATTTTAAATGGGAAAGGATTGTGGGCCTAGATTCTCATAGTCAGATTTCAATGTGAAAACTTAGGATAAAACTCTGGATTTTGACCTCTGATTTTATCATATTGGATGTCTTTTTAAAAAATTTTTTAAAAAAATTTTATAAAGATTTATTTATTTATTTGACAGAGGGAGAGAGATCACAAGTAGGCAGAGAGGCAGGCAGAGAGAGAGGAGGAAGCAGGCTCCCTGCTGAGCAGAGAGCCTGACGCGGGGCTCGATCCCAGGACCCTGAGATCATGACCCGAGCCAAAGGCAGAGGCTTTAACCCACTGAGCCACTCAGGCGCCCCCATATTGGATGTCTCATCAGCTGTTTAGAAATGCTCCATAATATTTGTTAGAGAGAAGGTTAAATCCAACAGTTACATTAAGTTTGGAGACATTTCTTGGGGTTTTTCTTATCATTATTATTCTAGTATCCAAACTGGAATGTGTAAGTACGATCTTTTGGCTTATTATAAGTACACACTGCATTAAACATCTTCTACTTGAGAAAACACAATGTGCCCCATGTGCTTTTTGGCACTTATGTCATGAGTCACATCAGCCTTACAAATAGCACTTTGGGTGTCTGTGCCTAGAAAGTAGTTAACTTTTTTTTTCCTTTCCATTTGCCAAGTGGTGCTAAATCAATAATAGTATTGATTTGAAAGAGAGAAAAACATGTGGTGAGTATTTGCCATGAAAATAAATTAGAGGGATGCCTGGATGGCCCAGTCAGTTAAGCGTCTACCTTCAGCTCAGGTCATGATCCCAGGGTCCTGGGATTAAACCCCACATCAGGCTCCTCGTTCAGTGGGGATACTGCTTCTCCCTCTCCCTCTGCCCCCACCCTGCTCAGTCTCTCCATCTCTCAAATAATAAAATCTTAAAAAAATAAAAATCATAATGCAGGTTTAAACTAATATCATTCAATATAATATTAATAAAATTGAAAGGGTCTTTCAACTTCACAGGAGGTTTCACTATTTCAAGATAAGAAACTTTACATGGATCTTACTAATTAAAAAAAAATATGCGTTGAACCTAAGCAGACCCGAAAACAAGATGCAGAATGTCAATTTCTCTTTCTTTTCAACCTAAATACCTCCAACAGTTGCATCAGGTTTTTGTGGATGTAGAAAATGTCTTCGGTAGTTAATGTACTCATATGTTGACTCATAAATCAGACCATGGGATTACTCATCTCCAAATGCAGAATTGGGGATCAGTCGTGGAAAATTTTGACTTATGTTTTAATCTTCCTATTGTGAACACCCATTCCATTCTGAAAATTCAGCATATTCTATTTCTCCCAAAAAGACGCCACAAATGAGTATTTTGTATCTGTTTCTTTTCCTTCAAGGAGAACTCAGTTATTTGCTCACACTGTCTAAGCTCCAAGACAAATCCCAGCCAAAACGGCTCGGTGTGTCCAGGAATGCCCATGGTACACGCTGTTTGGTTATGTGGCTGAGTCAGTCACATTAGATGGATTTTGGCTTCACCCCAAGTGATTACTGGGGTAGTAGATGACATGTATTGATTTACATCTCTCATTTACAAGGCAGGGTAGGAATTATAAAGTGATGCTGTTAATTTTGGTTGAACCCCAGGTATTACTGTATGGGTTTTTTTTTTCCCCCTTCAACGTATCATGGAGCCTTAAAACAGAGTCCCCAGTGTGTCCTTTCTGTATTTAACCTTTGGGGTGTGCCTCTCATTGTTGAGCTGGGGCGGTTATAGCTGACTGGCCCAAAGGGGCCATAGAGCAGCAAGATAGCTCAGGATGATAGTAAATCCTTTGATTCTCTGGGTAAAAATCTCATCAGTTGCAAGCTAGCATGTGTGTTTTGTGTGTTTGCATGTTGTGTGTGTGACTGTAGTTGATGGGAAAATTGATACCAGTGCAGTGTATTGTTATCAGCACATCTCCTGCACGTGACCCGAAGCCACACCACTCATCTGTGCAGCTCCCCAGTGTGCTCTGGGTTCCGAGCAAATTAACCTCCAAGTCAGAACTGCCCAGACTCTGCAGGAGCTGAAGCGAAGCCACTGTATTGGTGTGGGGGCAGGGAGTAGGCTTACCAGGAGACAACAAGGGCAAGTTGAGAAGTTGTTCTACATCTCTGCCAGTTAATTATTGCAGCTTCCCAGCATGTATGAAAGGAACAATGTGAATAACATCAATGGTGATTATTTTCCTTCATTATTTTGTCCACCTGCTATTTACTGTGAACATTCCAGGGAGAAGAGATAAGCCAAGGCTACATTTTAAAAATGCAGAGTGTCAAAGCATGCTTTGTCTAGCTTTCTGGTGCTGATGGGTGAGGATGGGGCAGGGCTGTCATCAGATTTTAGATCTATTTTTAAACTTTGAGGACAAATTTTGTAACTGTGAGCTGCTGCTGCTTCTTTTTTAAAAAAATCCCTTTCTACTCTAAAAATAATTTGCTGGGAAAAAGTTTGTGAATTGTTTATTAAAGAGAGACTCAGAGATTCAGCTGAGTGTTTTTCCTTATAAATAAAGGGGAAAAGTCACCTCACAGCTACTGTCTGAAAACATGTGGCTTCTTGGGAAAGATTTCTGAGATGTAAATCGCAGTGTAAGAATGTGGAGGAAAATTCAGAATTTTTCCTTCTGGCCTCCCTTTTTAGACCTTCCAAACCCTACTCATTTCTTATGACCGAATTGGTATGTTTTCCCTTTTGGGAGGCATTTCTTTGCCTTCGGTGGTATAAATGCCCCCAGCTTCCGCTCTTACCCGTCCCCTTAGTCACACTCGTGTCCCCTGTAACACTCGGTATTGTGCTATCATGATCACGGGCACTTACTGTAGGCTACTCACCGTTCTAAGCTCAGTTCAGATTTTATTTTATTTAGTTGTCTTAACCTTTGAGTTAGGTTTCACCAATATTCTTATTTTAAAGAGGAACTAGGCTGACTATGGTGCCACAAAGATGTCCACATCCTAATCCCCAGAACCCTGAAGTATGTTACAGATATGTTATGTGGCAAAAGGGACTTTGCATATTTGCTTAAGTTAAGGCTCTTAAGATGGGGAGTTGATAAGCACCAGGGTCCTTATGAGAGGGAGGAGTACAGGCAACAAAAATGAAAATAGCCAAGTCAGAGTACATCAAGATTAAAAAGTCCTGTGCATCAACAGAGTGAAAAAGCAATGGAATGAGACAAAGAGTGTATGTATCATGTATCAGAATAATGACTCTTGTAACTTAACAAAAAAACCAACCTGATAAGAAGTGGGCAGAGGACCTGAAGAGACATGGTACCAATGAAGATTTACTGTCAGTAAACAAGCACATGAAAAGATGCTCAGCCTGGTGGTGGGTATCGAGAAGGGCACGTACTGCATGGAGCACTGGGTGTGGTCCATGAACAATCAATCTTGTAACACTGAAAAAATAAAATAAACGTCTTTGGGGGAAAAAAAAAGAAAAGATGCTCAGCATCACTCATCATCGGGGAAATGCAAATCAAAACCACAGTAAGGTATCACCTCACTCCCATTAGAATGGCTACTATTAAAACAATAACAATAGCAAAAAAAAACAACAACAACACAGAAAATGACAAGCGTTGGCGAGGATGCAGAGAAATTGGAACCTTTGTGCACTGTTGGTCCAAACTGGTGCAGCCCCTGCGGAAAACAGTATGGAGGTTCTTCAAAAAGTTAAAAATAGAGCTACTCTATGACCCAGCAATTCTACATTCAAAAGAATTGAAAGCATGTTCTCAAGAAGATATTTGTACACCCACATTTATAACAGCATTATTCACAGTAACCAAAAGGTGGAAGCAACCCAAGTGTCCAGTAATGGACAAATGAATAAACAAAATGTGGTATACACATACAATAGAGTAATAGCCTTAAAAAGGAAGAAAATTCTGACATGTGCTACAACATGGATGACCCTGAAGACCTTATGCTAAGTAAAATAAGCCTGTCACAAAAAGGAAGATAACTGTGTGATTTCATTTCTATGAGATACCTAGAATAGTCAGACTCAGAGACAGAAGGTTAGGATAGTGGTTACCAGGAGCTGGGAAGAGGTTGGAGTGGGTAGCTCTTATTTAATGGGTAGAGAGTTTCAGTTTTGTAGCCTGTAGATCTGTTAATGAATATTATTTATCTTTAGTCTATTAATGCTAAATAAAGGCAGATATTTCCAGGCACAAATGAAGAGACTCCTATCTCAGCTATCAGTGGGCAGTTTCCCATGACAAAATACTTCAGTCAGCGTCAAGCCTAAGCTTTGGAAACCAGGCACCTAGAATCAGGGCTTTCTACTTCCCAGAATGAGTTATTTTTTTAAGATTTTGTTTTTAACTAATTTCTACACCCAACGTGGGGCTTGAACCTATAACCCTGAGATCAAGAGTCACATGCTCCACTGACTAAGCCAGCTAGGGGCCCCTGAAATAAGTTATTTATTCAAAGCTGAGGTTGTGGATGTTTCTTTCTTTGGGTGATGAAGGTGGGGAGTGAGAGGCCTTTCAATAATATGCATTAACTTTTGCCATAAAATTATTAGAAAAAATGAGTGTTTTTTTCTTTTTCAGTGGACAAGGTCTTTGTCATGGCACACCTCTAAAAAGACCTCAGGAAAGAGAGTAGATTTTGCCAAAAAATTTTTTAGAAACTTCTGGATGGAAAGAAATAGAATTGATAGAATAAATAGACAAATGACAAACAGGGGGAACTTCTCCAACATATGAAAGACCAAGGGACAATTCTTTAATATTCAGAGATCTCTTAGAAATGAGGGGGGAAAAAAAAGAAATGAAAGAGGGGCGCCTGGGTGGCTCAGTGGGTTAAAGCCTCTGCCTTCAGCTCGAGTCATGATCTCAGGGTCCTGGGATCGAGCCCCGCATTGGGCTCTCTGCTCAGCGGGGAGCCTGCTTCCCCTTCTCTCTCTGCCTGCCTCTCTGCCTACTTGTGATCTCTCTCTGTCAAATAAATAAATAAAATCTTTAAAAAAAATGAAAGAGAAAGAGTCACAGTGCTTCGTAGTGAAACTGACAAAGGACCTGAGCAGGTAGATCACCGGAAAAGAAAGCCAAATAGATAGTAAGCATATGAAAAGCTGATCAACGTTAATTTGTACTAATTAAAGAAATGTAAATTAGATTTCATTTTCTGTGACCAGATTGGCAAAAATTAAGAAGTTTAAAGATACAGACTACAGGGAAGTCGGCACTCGTTCATGATTTAGAGGGAGTATAATGGAGAAAAACTGTTCAGAGGCTAATCTTGTTTGTCTGTTAAAAGTAAGGATGCACCAGACTGCAAAGTGAAATAAAGAAATTTCACTTTCAAAATTTGTTCCCCAGTTACACACATGTATCCGTGCAGATTTGGAGATACAGTGATGCTCACTTTACTGTTTGTAATTGCTAAAGACTTAAGACCAGCAGATAGTGTCATGTGGGCTATAACCTGGAGGGGAGAGGACTGTTCCTCTGCAGCCCCAGATTATAGTACATTATCCATTTAGCCAAGGATACAGAAATTCAGCAGAAGGGGGGATGGCCTCCGGGCAGGAGCAGATGAAGTATGTACCAGGGTGTGTTTCATGCACCCGTCTCCACCCCTAGATTCCAGTGGTCTGCACCACAGCGGAGGTTCTGCCAGATCTCAGAAACAGCCAGATTGCTGTGCCGTGAGTTTTCTCCATCAGCATTCCAGAAGAGCCAGCAATGACAGCTGGTGTACTTCTGTTTATGGTATGGTGAGAAACATGCAGCTCCCGTGGTTCGTGAACCGAACTCCGTTCCAGCAAACCCATTTGTTCATTCAGGGGAGTGGAAGGCAGAGACAGTAGCCACAGGTCCCGGAGGAGGTATCTCTGCTCTGATTTTCTGTCCCCTCATTTTCCTACGGCTCCCCCCTGCCGACTCCCACCCTGTCTCTAGCTCTGACTTAGCGCTCTTTAATCTGGGTGGTTGTGATTGGTCAGACTTCCGAGTTCTGAAATCTCTTTTCCTGCACAAGCAGATCATCCCCTCAGGTACTGGCAAATCCCACAGTTGGATTCTGTGCAGCCATGGCAAAGAGGGGCAGAGCTCTGATAGCAGTAGAGGTCCAAGAGACTTCGCCAAATGGAAGAAAGCAAGATGCAAAACACCACCTATTGTATGAGTCCGTTTGTGTTAAGAGCAAGTAGGGACACTCGCATATATGCACATACACACGACTCATTGATAGTTCCTAGGGGAGCAGGGCTGGGATTTCACTGGGGAATGGGAATACTTTTACCTTTTGCTTTATATCCTCTTTTATAGTTTATTTTGTGGAGCAAGCATGTATGTGTTCAGAATGATTAATTTTCAAAATCAAAGTGATGTATAGGTACATAGATTAAAAACTCATGTAGTATTGAAAGACGTCTGAGGATCCAGCAGCTCTATGTCCCTTCTCATGTCCTTGTCTTCTAGGAGATGCTTTTCAGTTCAAGTTGTTGCTTCTAGTATTTGATGTCGTACTTCTAAGTAATATGCATGCGCTGTTATCTCTCGGTTTGTCAAGTGTAGATAATATCTGGTACTTGTTATGGTAGTTAAGGGTTTCAGCTCACTTATGGCCCCCCCACCTTACCCCATCCTCCCTATATGCTTACAGCTCAGGTTTTGGTCTAATCTGTATTTAATGTGTTCATTACTACAGCAATGTTGATACTGAATATTGAAACAAGAATATAATTCTTTTATATGACTTCCTCTTTTTCCTAGAGATAACAATTCTTTGTTTGTTGAGTTATCCCAGGACATGCAAATCTTTTCATACCTTGAACTAAACACCTCTGTAAAATGCCTCTTGATCCACCCCCACCCCCACAAAAATACCAGCACCTTCCAACGTGAACCGTGAACCCGTTGCTCTTGAAGCTACTGCTGAGAAGTCAGCCAGGAAATTCCCACCGCCTGTTTCATTATTGAGTGCCCTGGGTCCTAGGTCCTGGCCCCTTTGCTCTCTTGTTCTACTCACTGGATTTGGTGGGTTACACCCTTCCAGCAGCTCTCTCAGAAAGAGTACATGGAAATACACTTTTTGAGACTTCTGCTAGACCCACCACAGTAGGAGTCAGGCGCTGGGAAGTTTCTCCCTTTCGGTACTCACCACTCCTCAGGGCCTGGCCTATGTCTGTTGGCAGGTGGGCCCCCGCTCCTGCTGATGGAGCCTGACACCTCTGGGACCCAGAAGCTGGGCCTTCATCCACAAGCTCTCATTCAGTCTTCAAAATATGCTAATCGCCCATTTTACAACCCACAAAAGGGAGGCACCATGGTCTCACCCGCTGCAATGTCAGCGCCAGAACTTGAACTGAAGAATCAGCTGTGTGAGCAGTGTTCCTGCCTTTCCAAACCCAGCTGCTCCTTACCGGAAAGAGAATTAACAGTTGTGGGCCCTGAGTGATCAGTGTCGGATGCATGGTCACGGATACAGGGCGAATCTAATCATGAGTGCCCACCTGTGTCTGCTTCCTGACCACTTCAGCTCGAGTTAGCCATCCTTTGCTAGAAGTATCTTCCAGTCTTATTGACTGTGCATATGTGTGAGCATGTATGGGAGTGTGAGAGGGGGATTGATTTATAGTTATGCTTCTAGCTCCTTGCAATAATTAAAACGCTCTGCCTCTCATTCATATGAGTTCAGTATGATTATTTCTGTTGCTCCAGTATCTAGTTCCAAGCAATGCAAGACTTTCAGCCCCTCTTCCCGCTCCTTTTGTGCTCTGCCGTGCCTCATTACTTAGCAGTTTTCTGCTGATTGCACCGTTTAGCATTTGATCTTTTTGTTAACCAGAGTCAGGTGACCACACATAGGGTAATTAGATTAACCTGCCCCTCCTCTGCTTTACTGAAACAATATAAAATCTGGTATTCTGTTGGCACATGCTTTCCTTAGATTAATGATCTTGGAGCTGCTGTGTGGAAATTTGCATAGCTCCCTACAGCTCTGAGAAATGAAAATGCCCAGCTGTCTAAAAGCTTTAATCAGGAAATGAGCATGAAATGGCATTGTTTTGTCATGGGCTTGGAATAATTTATTCTTGACAATCGAGTTATCCGGGATGGAAATGTATGTAAACATTCTTTCAACAACCAGTAAACAGGTGTTTTTTTTGGTTAAAAATTCAAGAATTTCTTTACGTGGGAGTGGCTTTCAGATCACTGGTCCTCACACTGCTCACACTCCTTGGAAGTCTATTCTACGGTCATATTCCTTGTCTCTCCTCTTTTAGATGGCAGTTTCTGGAAGTTGGCCTCTCAGAGCAAGTGAGGAGAGCATAGCTGTGTAGGTAGGGCATGGCGTGACCACAGGGAGTGCAGGCTTGGCCACGAGACTGCCTGGGCCTCAGTCCTCAGTCAGCCCTTTTACTGCGTTGCATCCTCTCGAGACCCACTTCCCCATCTGTCGAAGAGAGATAATAATGCTGGGGAGCATTATTCTCAGCATGGCTGGGTCTTCTGTGAGTTATCCATGCAAACCCTTAGATCAGTACCTTGGTATAGTATACTCTTCATAATTGCAGGCGAATTTCAAAGTTTTTAGATCTAGGGAAATGAAGGATAGATTTGGTTTCTGTTTATATGTAAGAGATCCCTGTGTATTTATGTGTTTTTTCCATTAGTTTATTAGTCTTAGCAGTGGTTGTGACTGTGAAACTTCACACTGGGTTAGATGCATTTATAGCTGGCACATAAGTAGACACTCCAATATCTGTTAGAAGAATGATAGAGCTCCTGAGGATGGCCACCATTTATTGAGTATCTGGGGATGAAAGATGACTGAGCTCTCTTCCTTACCCCAGAGGCCCTCTCAGAGTAGCCAAGAGAGAGACCTAGATAGAGTCCAAGGGTCAGTTCTGTGACAGGGGTTCCCAGCAGGGGCTGCAGGGGCCTGGGCTCATCATCAAAGCTGTTAAAAAGATGGCAGAAATCGGGGTCCCGGGGTGGCTCAGTCATTAAGTGTCTACCTTCGGCTCGGGTCATGATCCCAGGGTTCAGGGATGGAGCCCTGCATTGGGATCCTTGCTCAATGGGAAACCTGCTTCTCCCTCTCCCGCTCCCCCTGCTTGTAGTCCTTCTCTCGCCATCTCTTTCTGTCATAAATAAATAAAATCTTTAAAAAAAAAAATGGCAGAAATGGCTGTTAGACCTTGGATGGTTCTTTTTTGTCCAAGAGCAGGCTGTTTACCTAGCACGTGATCCACCAATTCCTGTGATTCAGGTTGTACTGGGTCAGGGAGTGGGTATGATGTCATCAAAAACATTAAAAAATTTTTCCAGAAGAGGCTTTGGAGACAGTGCCCACACCTCAGGGAGCTCAATTTGAGATTGTGTAATTAACCTTTTTGAGCATAATTAACCAATCCCACATTGTTTAAGTCTTGTACTTTGGGTATCAAAGCAAACCGTATTCTGCCTATGATAAAACTACCAATATGGCTTAATATTGCCTTTTATATGCATTTTACTTGGTTTTCTGGGTTTTTGTCATGCCATTGATCATACTTGTATTTCCAAAATTTTGAATTTTATATCATATTTATTTAAAAAAATTGATTATTGGGCCTGGTATGGTTTTCCCTACATCTTAACTTTCTTATCTCCCCTTCTTGATGAAGTAGATGGACTGAGGGCTCTCTTTTAAGCTTTGTATCTGTTCATATGTTGGGATCCAGCAACCCTGGATTAACAGGGTTAATCCAGTGGAAACTAACAGTGGAATAACAGTGGATAACAGTGGAAAGGCTATAACTGAACTGTATAGGGAACGGCGGCAACTTCTTTCTTGTTTGCAGAAAAAGTAGCAGTCAATAGTCTAATGATTGGGAAATAGTAAACACATTTTAATGATTACTATTTGTTTATTTATAGATTTTATTTATTTATTTGACAGAGAGTGAAAGAGAGTGTGTGAGAGAGTTCAAGCAGGGGGAAGGGTAGAGGGAGAGAGAGAAGCAGGCTCCCTGCTCAGTGCTCAATCTCAGGACCCTGGGATCATGACCTGAGCTGAAGGCAGATGTTTAACCAACTGAGTTACCCAGGTGCCCCTCAATGATTACTTTTTATTTTTTCAAGATTTTTTTCTTTTTTCTTTTTTTAAAGATTTTTTTTTATTTATTTGACAGAGATCACAAGTAGGCAGAGAGGCAGCCAGAGAGAGAGGGGGAGGCAGGCTCCATGCTGAGCAGAGAGCCCGATGTGGGGCTTGATCCCAGGACCCTGAGATCATGACCTGAGCTGAAGGCAGAGGCTTTAACCCACTGAGCCACCCAGACTCCCCCTTTTTAGAGATTTTATTTACCCATTTAATAGAAAGGGAGAGAGAGAGAGAGCGCTAAAGCAGGGGGAGTGGCAGACAGAGGGAGAGGGAGAGGCAGGCCCCCAGCAGAGCAAGGAGCCCTATGCGGGGCCTGATCCCAGGACTCTAGGATCATGACCCGAGCCCAAGGCAGATGCCTAACCACCTGAGCCACCCAGGCGCCCCTGTGATTACTTTTTAAATTGAAGTTTTGGTTGGCTAACACAGGGACATGGTACCAATTAAAAGGGACAAAATGTATGCTTTCCCTGTCTCTCGGTCACCCTGTTCCCTGCCCTGGAGGAAGTCTCAGTTATCAGTTCGTTCTGTATCGCACAATGAGGCATGTGCACAATTTTGCAGAAATGCTAGCATACATTATCAGGCTTGTTTTTTTTTAAAGATTTTATTTATTTGACAGAGAGAGAGGGATCACAAGCAGGCAGAGAGGCAGGCAGAAAGAGAGAGGGAAGCAGGCTCCCCGCTGAGCAGAGAGCCCGATGCGGGACTCGATCCCAGGACCCTGAGATCATGACCTGACCCGAAGGCAGAGGCTTTAACCCGCTGAGCCACCCAGGCGCGCCCAGGCTTTTTTTTTTTTACCTAGCAACATGTCTTAGTAATTATCCTTATTGACACTTAGAGACCCACCTCATTCTTGGAGAGAGTTGCATGGGATGGATTTACTGTAATCCACATAACCAGTTCTCTATTGACACTCATTTACATTTTTTCAGTCTTGCTAATTTAAGCAGTGTTGTAATGATTAACCTTGTACATACACCATTTTGCACGTGTGTGAGTATACATGTAGTTTAATTTCCTGGGAATGGAAATACTGAGTCAAAAGGCATAGACATTTAAATTTTTGATAGATAATTGCTTCCCACAGGGGTTTTCCTGATTTTTACCTCAATTTATACCCTCATTGGAGAGCACAGGAGAGCATCTTTCTCTGTACCACAACTAAAATTATAGTTTCGATTATTGACAATCAGGTAAAAAAATGATTTTTCGCACGAATAAAGTCACTAGATATCAGAGAGATCCATTGAGAAACTTTATAGTTTTTAATACCAAGGGAAAAGGGAGATCTCATCATAGTAAAAATTATATATATCCTTGTCTAGACTATTTCCTTCTGGAGCGTTTTGTGCTTACTGCCCTCTATACTTATTACTCTTCGCGTGGCTAGCAGCTGTGTGCTGGGCACTGTGCTACGTGCTGTGAGAATAGACAGCGCTCTGAGAGGGCCCAGACCCTGGAGAAGACTGCTGTGAACATGGTAAGACAGTAGGTGTCAACGCCACACGTTTAGTGTAGCTGAAAGGATTCAGGTCTTTCTGTCCAGGGAGCACTGCATAGATATTATCAAATGAATTCCACCGTAATTTGCATTTTTCTTATGAGTGTGGTTAACCGTCTCTTCATGGGTTTGAGTCATTTTTTTCCCTATGAATTGTCCTTTGCTCTTTTTGTTGGGTTATTGATCTCTTTGCTGACACTTTGTAGAAGGTGTTCTTTCTAACAGGCAACGCTCCCCCACTTGGACTTTTGTTGATGAATTTCTTTTCTTTTATTCTGGTTTTGTCTATTTTGTGGTTGTAGTTTTCCATAACTCATTAGTCTTTTCTTTTGCAGCTTCTGGATTCTGAGGCAGAGTGTCAAATCCTCTTTCCCACTCTGAGACTGTTAACTATTTCTCTCATTTTTTCTTCTAGTGCTTTTAAGGTTTCATTTTTGAATGAGTAAATTTATTTTGAATGTCTAACATTCCCAGTTTATTTTTTTCTTAAGATTTTATTTATTTATTTGACAGGGACACGGCGAGAGAGGGACCACAAGCAGGGGGAGTGGGAGAGGGAGAAGCAGGCTTCCTGTTGAGCAGGGAGCCCGATTCAGGGCTCGATCCCAGGACCCTGGGATCATGACCTCAGCCAAAGGCACACGCTTAACGACTGAACCACCCAGGTGTCCCATAACATTCCCAGTTTAATAAAGAAATAGGTATTGCTTGTTTAAAGAAAATGAGGTGGTGTATGAATTTTCTTACTATATTTCCTTCCTACTGCTCTTAAACCAAATCCACATCCTGGCAGGTGAGAAGCTGGTTGTGATCTAGTGAACACCAGCTGGGTCGTTGTAGGGATGATAGAGATTTCCATGTTGTCATAGCTTTGGGCTGAATTGGAAATAATACCCCTCGTCTATAATAGGTGTCCTGCCCATAACACTCTGCTAAATTGGCCATTCATTTGACAGATAGTTATTAAGTGCTTACTAAAGCATGTCCAAAGAACTGGTTGGTATTGACACCCTTTGATCCACTGGCGATAATCTGATGTTTAGCAGGACATGGGCAGATGTAAAGGCAGCGGCTCTCATGCTGGTAATCGCACTGTGCATATATCAGGAAGCTGTGTTACCTCTTCGGGACACGAAGGAAGCTGTTCTTGTCTTTGTCCAGCCTGTAGCACTTCCTGAACTCCTCTCAGCATTTATTCCCACCCTGCTGGTCAAGAACTCCTTCCTGGGCTTGTGTGATCAGTGATTCTTGGGAGTTAATACTGCAAATGTATGATATTGCAAATATGTAGTTGAAGATTTACATAGAAACATGACAATAGGTATCCTGTTACTTAAAAAGAAAAAATCCTTGTTAGCTTTGAGTTGAAAATATCATAGGTCAACGATATGTCAGAGCACTTCTCTAAGTGGCAACATATTTTCCTAAGTATAAGAAAGCCACTGTGGTATGAGATACTGGCATGGGTTTGCTATGTAATTTTTAGGGGAAATGATGAAATCTTTCAAGCATTAGGAAAAGACAGAAACTGAATAGTGAACACCAGTGAGTCTACCCCCTTGTTTTATCAAATCCTCATATTTTGCCATATTTTCAGATGTTTTATGTGCGTGTGTGTGTGTGTATTCTTTGTGTCTTCCTAATGAAGTTGGTGCATTTCATGGTTCAACAACATGGGTATTTTTGAAATTGTGATAATGAGATACGTCTTTTTTAGAGAAACAGAATCTTTCAGCCCAAGCTCCCCTGGAGTTCTGCTATTGCTTTCAAGATACTTGCTGTGTCTTCCCAGGTGTCTTGAGATTGTCTAGCCTTTTCTGAAGGGAGCCAAATGGTGGGGAAAGCCCAGTCTCTGCAAGCAGCCAGTGTTCATGGGGTGGCTACTTCTCAAATTTGTCTTTTATATGGGGGTTAGGCAGGAAGAGATTACGCTTGGGGGGTGAGCAATGTGCTATTTTAGGGTTCTGTATCTATTCAGAACTCTCTTGCAGTAGATTTGGTGTAAGGGTTTGCTTTAGTGATTTCCTTTTATCTCCTGCCAGAGGTAATTTTGCAAAACGGTTTTCCAAGAACTGGCAGAGGGGGCACAGCTGGGATCCCACAGCCATACCCGACCCTAAAGGGAGCCTTACCTGCAGAAAGAAACAGACCAGGTTTGGGGGCAGGCTGATGAATGACACCTTCCCCCCCTCCCCCCGCCCTGCTTCTGAGCTGAGCTGAGAGGACCCTGTCCAGCCTCACACTAAGGCACAGGGAAGCCGAGGACCAGTGTGTTCTGCAGGTCAGTGCAGCACCGGGCTCCCCCTGGTGTCAGTGGCACTAGCCCGCTCTGTGGGCCTGTACTGCTGGGGGCAGGAGAGAAGGAAATAGTGTAAGACATGAGGAAAGGAGCTGAGGTGGAGAGGAAGGACCCCGTGGAGGGAGGAGATCCACTTGGCTGATTGTGTCAATTACGTGAGTCACCCGTTGGCTCACCCACTTGGTAAGCAGCATCTGGTGCATTCCAACTACTTGTGCCCTTGACGTTGATCCCGGGAAGCTTTCCCCTGAGATGAATATTAAGACACCCAAGCACTAGGTTTTTCATGTTTTTGACCTTCTAGGATGAAGTACTAGCACATTTCAATTTAAAAGAATGTGTTGTCTTCTGGCTTAAGTGTTCATATTGTTACTTGAAGTGGAAACAGCAGACAGTGAAGTGTGGAGATCTTATACACAAACACAATTCCATGAAGGTATGGGTGTGAATACACCTGTGCGACCAGCACCCAGACCAGATTGTAGAACCTCTTCATCCTCCCCATCACTACCTTCCCAAGGGCAACTGCACTTTGGAGATCTCTCGCCACTGTCAAGCTCTGTCTGGCGCTAAGCTTCACATAACAGAGTCGTATAGCATGGGATCTTCTCCGTCTGGCTTCTTTCACTCAACATACTGGTGGCGAAGTTCTTGTTTTGTTAGGTGTTGTTCTTTTCTATAGCTCTTGCTATTTAATGATGACATTAATAATGACAAGAAACAACCTGTATGCTGCTCCCTGGTTTACTCTTTGACCCTGAAGACAACTCTGTGATGGTGCCAAGGCATTTAGCATTTGACTTCTTTTAGAGATGACAAGGGAGCTGCTTAGAGGCTTTCAGTATTGCCCCCAGGTCACCCACCTAATAAATGATGACGCCGACACTAGTTGTTTTTTGTTTGGTTTGGTTTGCTTTGACTCACACCATCATTCTCCCCATTTACTGTGAGGCCTGCATCTTCACTTGTGTCAAGGTTGGTGGTAGGATGAGAGGAGGGAAGGACCCCCATACCAGACCTTCACTGGTGTTTTACTGGGGAATATTTCGGTTAATTGAAAGAAGGTTCAACCAAGCCAACCCCCCTAGCACCTGTATAGTATGTGGTGAATGAGGAGGCTGAGGAGGAAAGAGGGAAAGCCAGCTTAGCTCAGCACCCAGCCACATCCAAGCAACTCCACTTATCACAAAGCAGACCATGCTCGTCTAGTTCCCGGTTGCGTACAAAGTATGCCTTCGCTCAGTGAGGCTGTTGTTTGCAGGCTGCTAAATGTGTCATGACAGATTTTTGCTAGAGTGGCATTATTGGGGCTTTTTGGCCCCCAGATGTGGGTGAGCCATCTTGAGCTCTGATCAGCATAGTAGTGCTCTGGGAAACAGAAATGGTACAAGTTCTCCTCTCCGTTCAGTCACGTTGCCCTCGTGACAAAGCTCGAATGTTATCACAGCATTGATATCTTACTGATGGCCTCAGTTTTACTGTAATGATGAGTTTCCACTGTTGAAGCATCAGATTTGGGATAAAGAGAAGCTGGGTTTCCTTTACCTCTTAAAGAGTTTTCCAATATCCTGATGGTTTTATAGGGTTTTAAAGCAAGCCCTGTCGTTGCTGATTTATGTATGTGGGGATGTATGAATTTCTATAAGTCCCCATGGCCTGTGGTCCGGGGTGTGGCCCCTACCACGGAGATAGTAGGATCCAGGTTCTTCCATTGTTCTTTAAACAATGGTTTAAAATATAGGCCTAGCGTTACAAAATGGGAGATTGATGGTTGAGGGCTAAGAACACTCAGACCCAGGAAATCCAGAGTCCCATGACCTGGATCAGAACCTCGGAGAGCTCCAGGTAACCAGATGCTGGCAGCTGTAGACAGGCGGGAGTTACTCCAGTGCCAAGCCCACCCTCCTCTGCAGCAAAGAGCTTTTATGTGTACATGAGAAAGGACTCCAAGGATTGGGGCCTCCGCACTGGTATATTTGTGGATAAAGCAGTACCTTACATTCTTCGGCTGTGGAGGGAAGTGAAGTGTCCTACTAGAGCCCCGGGTGGTGTAATTTTGAGTCTCCCCTCCATAGCTATGGCACTAATTCTTCCTTGGAGGCGAAGCGTAGCAGGACAACCCTGCCCGGAAGGCGCAGAGGTGGGTTCCATGTCCCACTATGTCCCTGACTAGCCTTGTGGCCTTTGGCTGCTCTTGCATCCTCTCTGACTGGGTCTCACAGTTCTTAAATGCAAAAATCTATCAGTCTGGCAGGATCAGGGTTTTATTACTTTTTTTTTTTTTCTAATAACATAATGACAGTGTTACTGTGAGGAGCAAGTGAAGAAATAGGTCCTGAAACACTTTCATTTCTCTAAGCCTTTGCCCGTGTAAGGCTGTGTCATTGCCAGCTTTGTTGCCCACTTTTGGAGCCTACCAATAGGAGTTCAGGACACCAGACGTCTGTGCAAGTCAGGGTGTTGTTAGAGAGGTGCACTCCCCTTGTTACACGTGCACGGTAATGAGCACCATGGGGCCAGTGTGCATGGTGGACAGTTTGAGCCAGAATCCACTATGTGGGGATTTGTGGCTTGCTGTGCAATTTAAAAAGGTTTTAAACGAAAGGGTTTGTCCTGTGGTCTTTTGGAGGTAACTGGGGGATTTCCATAGGGGAGTGACAAGAACATACATTTGTTTTTGGAGAGTGTCTCTGGTGGCAATGTGGAGGCACGGAGAAATCATTGCCACTCTGGCAGGACTCAGGAAGAGTGGTTGACAGATGCACTCTGAAGGGAGACGGGTTGGGTTCCGATTCTGACTCCTGTTTATTTGGCAGGCTTCCTCAGCACTCCGTGTCTTGGTGTGTGTGTGTGTCGTTGGGGAACAGGGTTGTTGTGCAGGCTACAAGTTGCCATCCAGGGGGAGCTCTGAGAGCAGCTTGGGCGCATGGCAAGTGCTCCCCTGTTAGCTGGTGTTCATGTGTATGTTTATTTGTGGTCGATTACATATAACAGAAAAGTTGCCATTTTAACCATTCAAAATGTTCAGTTCAGTGGCATTAGCTACATTAACAATGTTGTGCAACCATTGTCCTTATCTCTATCCAAAACTTTTTAGTCACCCCAAACAGAAACTTTGTAACCATTAAATATTGATTCCCATTCCCCCTCCCACTCCCTGTTAACCTGCAGTCTTTCTATCTCTATGAATTTGCCTAGTCTAGCTGCAACATATAAGTGGAATTATACGATATTTGTCCTTTTATGTCTGGTGTATTTCACTTAGTATAATGGTTTCCAGGCTCATTCCTATTGTAGCATGTCTCAAAAGTTGACTCCTTTTTGAGGCTGAATGGTATTCTATTGTATGGATAGACCACATCTTGTTTATCCATTTGCCTGTTGTTGGACACTTAGGTTGTTTCCACCTTTTGGCTACTGAAGTAAATGTTGAGTCCCTGATTTCAGTATTTTTGGGTATATGCCTTATGAGTGGAATTGCTTGGTCACACGGTGGTTCTATGTTTAACTTTGAGGAACTACCATACTGTTTTCCACAGCGGCTACATCATTTTCCATTCCCACCAGCAGTGCACAGTGCTTCCGGTTCCTCCACATCCTCATCAACACTATTTTACTTCTTTAAAAAATTACTAGCCATTTTAGTGGGTATGAAGGAACATCTCATTATGGTTTTGATTTACATTTCCCTAATGACTAATGATGTTGGACATTTGGTCATGTACTTATTGGCTATATGTCTATCTTTCTGGAGAAACATATCTTTGAGTTCTTTACCCAGTATTCATGGTTTTAAGGGAGCATAGAAGGAACAGAGAGAAACTGAGAGGTCGCGAAAGTAGGTAGAGCCCAACTGGGTGACTAGTTAGGTATCGGGGTTAACACTGAGTTTTCCAGTCTGGGTAAATGGGTAGATGATGGGCTCTCAAGCAAGATAGCTCCCCTCCCTTCCAGAAAAGATGCAGGTCAGAGAGAAGATGTTGAGTCTGGGGGACATTGAGCCTGTGTGTTGTCCAGCTGGAGGGTCTACACGGGACACTGCTGTACCTGTGTGTCTTATTTCTCTGGAAAAATACGGTGTGTATTTTAAGTTTTGTCTCCTCCCTGCTTCCATCTAAGAAGGAACTTAAGAAATGTGGTCACCGTTAGGCTTCTCTGTGTGGCAAACATATACAATCATTGAGGGGGCAGTGGAATCTGAGATTTATGAACGAGCCTCTCTCTGGCGCTGCTGACTTAGCCCTTAAGCTCTTGCGTGATCATGTTGGTCCTTCCAACCTCACAGGGTGCTTCTCTGAAGCCTTGGGTTTGAGTATTAACAATCACAGCCTCTAGGGGCACCTGGCTGGCTGTCACTGGAGTGTGTGACTCTAGATCTCGAGGTCTTGAGTTTGAGCCCCATGCTGGGTATAGAGGTTACTTAAAGACAGACAGGCAGACAAACAAACAAACAAAAACCAATCACAGCTTCTAAAGTTATCTCCAGTGATGACGCCAGTCTCTTCTCCCTCACCATTCCCCAACGGAGTACCTTAGCAGTTAGTGCTAAGCAGATGCTTGACATGTTGCCTACAACCCGCTGAATTTCTCCGAGTTAGTCCTTGGTGACCTTGGATGTTGTATCGCCATGTTATGTTGTGTCCAGCTGGGAAGTTTGTGTGCACGCAGTCATACCCACAGTGCAGGGGAAAGGGATGTTTGAGCAACTGTTCTACCCCCAAAGAAGTAACCTCTGGGGCATTTGCCCCCGTGGTGGCTTGTTTTCTTTATTTCTCAAGCCATAGCAGCCTGGCAGCCATCACTAAGAAAGCATCCCGTCATGTGGCTCAGGCGGCCAATGTTTGCAGATTGTCCCCTGATGCCATCTGCCTGTGAGGCTACAGAAACCCCCGGCAACTGCTGTTCTAGCAGGTGCCACGGCTGCCGAGGTGGGAGTCCGTGTACATACACACGCGTGCACACAGCTTTGTGCTGGGTTGGCCTGGGACGCCAGCTGAAACTCTCAGCCCAGCAAAGTGCCAGCCACAGTTGCTGATTTCCGGTGGGGCCCTGGTGAGGGAGGGAGGGCGAGGCTGTTGTGAACTGAGCCAGCAGTTGGGGAATTGGATACGGTAACTAACACCCGGGGGTGTAGGAAGCTGCTGGCCAGGGGCTGTGTTTTGACAAGCTTTTTGTTCCTTTCTTTCTGCCTCTGCCCTCTGCCCAGGCTGAATCTCAGCCCTCTACCTAATTTGCTGTCTTCATGTTTATTCCATAGAAGGAGCCCATCTCCATTTCTTGCCCCATGTTCTTCCTAAAGAACACATTGCCCTTCCTGCCACTCAGCCATGCTCTGGGTCTAGCCACTTAGCTTTCGCTTTTTCCCCGAGCTAGTGCAATTAATCATGGATTCAGACAAGCCTGTTACCCTCTGCTCCAGACCTACAGTTTGTGAGCTGCTATCATTTTGGACTATTGATGCTTTCGAAAATAATTATGTAAATTATTAGAGTAATTTGAAGTAATTGTCTCAGCCATCAGGTTTTTAAATTCTGTATCTTTTTAAAAAAGATTTTATTTATTTGAGAGCGAGAGAGAGCACAAGCAAGGGGAGGGGCAGAGGGAGAGGGAAAACCAGGCTCCCTGCTGACCAGGGAGCCCTGTGCAATGCAGGGGCTCCATCCCAGGATCTCGAGATCATGACCTGAGCTGAAAGCAGATGCTTAACTGACTGAGCCACCCAAGCGCCCCTAAATTCTATATCTTAATGGATTCTTAAAAAAGATTTTTTTTTTTTTTTTTTTTTTTTTTGCGATAGAGAGAGTGAGCACACAAGCATCAGGGAGGGGCAGGGCAGAGGGAGAAGCAGACTGCCTGCTGAGCAGGGAGCCAGAGGCGGGACTCAATCCCAGAACCCTGAGATCATGACCTGAGCAGAAGGCAGACATTTAACCAACTGAGCCACCCAGGCGCCCCCTTAATGGATCTTTGATAAGAGACCAGCTAGAGCAAACTTTTTCCATAAAGGATCAGGTATTTTATGCTTTGATCTCTGTTCCAAATACTCAGCTCTGCCATCGTAACAGCCTTAGAAAATGCTTCAACAGATGAAGATGGTCATGTTGTAATGAAACTTAATTTATAAAAACATGTGGTGGGCTCTAGTTTGCTGACCCCTGGCCTAGAATGATGGTCTTTATTTCTGTTTGTCATCCTTACATTTTTCTTCATCAAGAGTTAAAGAGACCCAGAGGAGCTTGATGAGTTAAATGAACTGTAAGTCCCCTTCTTTTGGGTTTAGCATAACTGTGAGACAATGGTGATTTGAGAATATATTTCTCTAAAACCCTGTTGCGAAGGATAGAAACCAGAAGGCTTTTAGGGGGCGACACTACTTGGCCAAAGCTTGTCATTGTTCAAAGAGTAGGATAGGCTGTCACTTGGAGCTGTGCAGTATTCCCTTTCTAGTCACTTGGAATGGTCATAGTCACATGAGATAATGTCACCGTAGTGGACATCATTTTACTTTACAGGAGCAGGTGCTTCAGTAATAAATGTAAGGAAAACAAGCCACAACAACATTGGAAATAGTATTTTTCGAACATCATATTATACTGAGTTGAGGTCATTAGAGTTCATTTCTAGATAGCCGAAGCTTAAAATAGCCAAAGAGCCATTTTAAAATTTCAAACAACAGTCTTGTTTTCCTTTTATCCTCATAGGAAATAAAGAAAGAAATGAAGAAAGACCCTCTCTCCAGCAAAACTCCAGAAAAGCCCATGCACGAAGTATCCAGCGGAAATGCTCTGCTATCTTCTGAAACAATTCTAAGAACCAATAAGAGAGGTATGGAAAAGAAGAACAAGCCCCCTTCCCACGCACAAACCCAAACTGGAAACTTCCGGGTGAACAGTGTCAAATTTGGAATTGCTTAAAAATTGAATGGCATTTGCCCTTTTGTTTTTTCATATAAATTTGGACACACACACAGAGCGAGTAACGACGTAATGACTGTAGTAAAGGGAACGAATACAATTTTTTTTCACAACAAGAATGTAGACTGAACTTGCAAATGATGATTTTCCTAGGACATTAGCTTTCACTTTCATATCTTTTTTTATGGATGAAAGGTGACTTTAGAGAACGCCATGGTGCACGCTGAGCTGTGCGTGTTTGGCCATGCTCTGTTTTTAATTTAAGGGCAGACTTTATCAGGGTCTTCCTCTCTACCTGCTGGGCTCCCACAGACCGTGTCGCTCTGGGTTTAGGAGGCAGTATGTGCACAGATAGAGCTCAGACCTCGCTTTCACCAAGGGAACTTGAACCATCTTGTCTGCCTGGTTTGAGACCTCAAGGCAGATTTTCAGGTATTAGCTTGCTGGCGTTTGTTTCCTCCCATGTCCAGCCTTCGTGGCACCGTTGTTGGAGATGACAAGAGAGAGAATGTAAGATTGCACAGAGGGTTCGAGTCACTTCTCCTATGGTTGCATGAGATTGCCTCAGTTTTTCCTGCCCCTGCGCTCACCGTGCATCAGGCCCGGGGGGCAGGTTAGCATTCAGCTTCAGGCTTTTCACGGGCTCATTACTTCCTTAAAGAGAAATATAAAGCTGTTCAAAAGCAGGAGCAGGAAATGTATTAGCAAAGAGTTCCATTAAAAAGAAAAAAGATGGCAAGTTTACATAACCACAGGGAAGAACAGCTAATCTTTCATAAAATTTAGACAGCATAAGAATTTGTCCAATAAACTGTCCATTGATCATAGTACTTGAGACATTAGCTTTGTGTCTCTCTTCCTTCCTGCATCTTCCTCTTCCCCCTCCAGCTGCCCTGGGTTACATTTCCTTTTTTAATTATTCAGATTAAGTATTGGCTGGAGGCCCACGCTGGTTAGCAGCTATAGGATTTTCTTTCTTTTCTTGTTTTCTTTCTTTTTTTTTTTTTAAAGCCCATCCTACCAATGCATGGGGTTTCCCATTTTAAGAATGAAGCATACTTTGCTGTCAGACTATAGTTGTGCCCTAAAGTGCCTCCTGCGTTCTTGCAGATAAGTTCCAGAACTCCTGAGGCCTGCCCTCCTGGGTTTCAGAGAGCTAGAAGTCAGTGTGTCTGTCTGTATTCCCAACCCTTGCTTGCTGCCCCAAGCCCCTCTTGTTCCTCCTCAGGCTTCTTGGGCCAGTGAGCCAAGGACGGGCACACACACACGGTGACCAGCTGCAATGCTTCCTCTGCTAGCCCAGCTTTTGTAAAATAAATAAGAGAATTAAGGTAATTAATTAACTTAACAAGATGAAGAATTAATTAAGTTAAGGAATTAAGGTAATTATCTAGATGAGTTGGTTAAAAATTACCTGAGAACCTTCAATCGAAGAAGGAATCCAACTTTTCAGATAATTGCCTCTTTATAACTAATAATCTGGCCTCTGAGATCCTCCCCGGAATTTGTCATGATTCAGAAAAAGGTACTAACAGCGGGGGTTGGAGGTGGCACACTGAGGGTCCTTCCTTTCTTAAGTCTCCACCTTAGGCCCACAGCCTGATTATGACCAATCTTTGACTCTCGGGTATTTTATATAATGAATCTGCCGGTGGATCCGAGACCTTAGCCCATGGAGGCGTTCTGTAAATAGGGAACATATAAAATACCATCTTCATTCTGTCCCAGGCTTCACACTGACCCCCAGGTCACCTGGGCCAAACATCAATTTCCAGTTGAAGGGAGGCATTGTGTACCCAGGGCCAGCGCCGTGTTTGGCCCTGCCCCCACCCGTCAATACTAACAGTATCCTACTACTCCTTATAATAAACAGCGGGGTGGATTGATAGGCCTTGTCAGGCCAGATAAATAGTTCATTGTGCTGAGCTCAAAAGCTACATTTTTTTCCCACCCCAAATCAATGAAAAACCACTTTTTTCCCCCTTAAAACAAGGATCAGCGGCTAAATCTGTGGGATGATTCTGGTTACTTGTAAACACTTCCATCCAACTAATTTTTCAAGTTTTATGAGTTATTGTAAATGACCCAAGTCGTCGTCTTTTCTTTGTTTCCACCAAGCTTTGTCCCTAGAAATTTCTTGACATTGTTGTCTGTTGCTGTTGTTATTGGAGGGAAGTTGCTTTCAGAGTTTAGTAACAGGCTGCTTTGTTTCATTAACATGGGCTCCCTCTTGGGGTATATGAGTCCACCTTGTGATTCACCCTTGGACCCTGTGAGAATTTAATAGAATTAACACAGGTCCATTTTCTTTTAATAAAGAAAGATCAAAATCTGTTATGAGTCTGAAATTGAACTAGTTCACCGAGTCCTGAACTTGAGATAGACTTAGCTGAAGAAGTTTGCCCAGTTGTGGCCCGCAGGTTGGGGACATGCCTCACTTTGCAGTAGTGGCAAGTGGGTTGTACTACCTCACTTGTGTGGGATGAGCTCGCCCTCCCCAGACCCCTAGGCAAGGTCCGGAACCACCCTAGGTTTGAAGGAAGCTGCTAATAGCCCTGAGAAAAAGCCAGGACCATGGAAACCCTTTGGGGACTGATTAGTTTCAGTTTTCAACTTTAACCTTTGCAAATTTCTACAGAGTTGATTTAGGGAGGTACTGGAATGACTCTATGTGCTTTTCATTTGAGAAAAAGATGTGACTGAAATTGAGAAAGACAGGCAGAGTGAGAGAGAAGAGTTCCACAGTTCCTCCAGATGGCCTGGCTGCCGTCAGCTGCACATTCCAGGCATTAGGGCTGTGAGGCCATTTGTGTCTGCTCCTACCCCTGGCCAATGTCTCTGGGCTTTACCCGAGTCACAGCGAAGGAGATTTCCGTTTAAAACAAGCTTTTACCAAGGAGTAAGAAGTCATTTTCCATTTATGCTTGCGGCATGGATATTGTATATCCTCGAGTTATCCCAGACTCCAGAACGCTGACAAATTGTAGCCAGAAAATCTGAAAATTTTTCTTGGAGCCAAATGACATTCTCATGAACCAGACAGAAAAAGGTTGTCTGTTTCCTTCTGAGGGTGATTTATTCTTTTGTTTCTTCTCTCATTAAGGCCATGTAGAAGAACGATGCACACTCCTAAATTGAAATGTTGATATATGGAGGAATTTTTTTTTGAAAAAACATTCAAACGTTGAGTTTAAAAGCAAAACTGAACAAAGTGGACATTTTAATAGTCAACAAGCAAATGCATTCAATACATACTTGAAAATGAGCAAAGAGGATTTTGTCCATTTCTACTTGAATTAAAGGGAAGAAAAAAAAAATCATTTGGTTTCATCCTCAGAAGGGTTTCCCAACCAACTTTCTTTATGTGAGAGGTCCAGTGTCCAGGCTGTAATCAATACTGCACTGGCCTTTGTAAGGACCGGCTTCTGTTTCGGGGCTTTAGTTCCTCAGTTTTTGCATCATTAGCAGACCTCATGGGGAAGCTGCCTCTCGCAGAACACCCCTGCCGCCCAGGATTTGGGCTATTGTTCCTTCCTCAATTTTACGTGCATCCTAATGAATGAACGTTCAACAGTGCACGTTTACTGTGTGCCTGCTATGGGCCTGGCCCTGTGCGTGGTGCTGCGACAGATAGAAGACCTAGAAGAACCCCAGCCGGTCCTGTCTGCAAGCTCTTGTAGTCTATTGTATCCCATGGGAAATGTGAAGAAAGCGGTGTACATTTCTTAAATCTTTTCTATGGCAAGATGGGGATATGTCTCTTATTTACTTCTGTCATTCTGAATGTGAAGCCACTCCGCAGGTTTCTGCTTGGCTTTATGTGTCCTTGTTTCTATTTCCAGTTTATCATGAATTCAGTGTTTGGTAAGTCTCTATTGTATTTTGCACATTTATTATTCTTTGCTATTATTATTATTATTGTTATGCTCTCCTGATATAAAATGTCTTTTATGATCATCTTTTTAAGTCGCTCTGCTACTTTGGCATCTGCCTTCTGAAAGATAATCTGCTTTTACCATCTTTATTTAAGGTTTGTTGTGCATTTGCATTTTACTGCCCCCTTCCAGGGATCAATGCTGGAAGATCTGATGGTCTCAAAGATGTTATTTGTGACAGGTCTAGTCCTGATGCTACAAGATAAGATTCAAGTTGAGCTGGGGGAGGATTGCGCTCGGAGTTACTGTGTGGATATGACTTGGATTGTAGAACATGACTCTGGGTTCGTTTCGCGTGTGTTTAGTCCTTCAGACAGGTCTCATTCAAAAGTTGTCCTTGACCGAGGGACTGATGACTGCTCTGCCTCTGGTGACACACTGTTGCTTTAAAAGTTAATGTAAAAATTCTCCAGAATTCATTTTGTGTGTGGATGGGTGATATATACATGCCTCCCCCCCAGCATAATATGGGCCTCATGTTTGCCACACGGAAGGGCTCTCCATTTTGGTCTGCTGTCTGTAGCTGTCAGAAGAATTGTATCGAAGGTTTATCTTTCTTTTCCCCCAGCACCAGTCATTGCAGTCCCTGAACAGATCTGACTACTGAAGGGGAAATATTTTTCAAGCTCCCATTTCTTTAGCCTTTACTTGGCTCCTCAGAGTGACATTCTCGAGGTACAGGTTGGCTTGTACATGAGTGCGCGTGCACGTGCTGCCGTGAACTCTGGGCTGGCTCCAAGGAGGTGTCCTGGTTCCCTTGATAGGCTGTGGGCTCTTTGTTTGAAATGAAACTGTAAACAAAGGATGGGAAAAGTGTGTCTTTAATAAAGAAAATGTCAACTGCTTTGGTTTTCCAGTGCTTTGTTGTTTAAGGTAGATGCGAGATCTGGGAATTGGTTTATAGAAACAAGACTTTTTCCTTTCAAATTTCCTTTTGGAGAAACAAATGTGAATTACTCTGGTTACCTAGGGATCTGAAAATGTGGCATGTTGGGTCAGATTTTCTCCAACTCTCCACCTCGCCTGTTGACTTTACCTAAATCGCTGGCTTTTGTGGACAGATGGAAGAGTAAGAAGTTAGGAGAAGGCGTTACTGTTGTGTGGAAGCTGTTGGCTATTACTGAGCTGCTGGTAATGGGGAGATGAAAATAAAGCTGGCCCCCTGGTAGCGAACCTGGGTGGATATAAATATCCATTCAATATTCAAAATAGCCGTTCAATAATACATACATCCGTGTAAATGTGTTTGTGTGTGCATTTATCATCTTCTTTCCCGGGGAACCTTCATTCTTGAAAGTTTGCGAGTAAAGGGATCATAAAGAGGTTTTGTAAAGTAATTGATTCCTGGCTGCATTACTGACGGGTTCTCTTGGGAGCCTGTGTTACGGTCTCGGTGGGACCGTAGTTGATGTTAGAGTATGTTGCCCCTACTTACTTTCTTATCTGAGTAGTACTGCCTCTTGGATCTAGGGTTGGTGGTGAAATGGGTGGAAAATGCCATTCCAAGTGGGTGTGGCCATTGTCCATTTTCCATATATTTTTGTATGTGTCTCACTGATGAACTTGGTTTTAAGAAATTTTCTTGTATTATATTTATCTCCTTTCAATCTCTGTGTCCTGGTTCCAAGGTGCTAACGCTAGAGGAATTAGTGTCCCTTGGAATCATTATTCATTTAGACTTCCACGGTGTTCCTGCTGGGTTTCCACCCAAGTCCATGCAGAGGACAGCCACAGAGGGGTTTTGCGGTGGTGGCTCCACCTGGTGGCTCTCCTAGGAAACTCCTCCTCCTGCCCACCTTTTCTTTCTCCCTGCGGGAGACGCCTTTGGTTCCTCTGACTCTTAGTGTTCTCAGTTCTTGCCGTTCCATCTTAGACCCACAGCTTCTCACATTACACATGTGTTCTCTTTAGCTCCTTTCTTTTCTCTTCTAGTTTTTGTTCATTGAACTCATAGAATCCATTTCCCCATCCTTGTCCCATCTGTTATACCCCCGCTGACCAGGATCATTGTTGGTAAGCGTGGGGGAAAGAAAAAAAAAAAGGATTCTTGTAGGCATGATTCTAGGTGTAGATATTGATTTGAACACAATGAAGAAGCCCACTAAAATTCCTGTAGGTAAGCCAGAGTCTTACCAGGTAGCTCCAGGTATCCCTAAATACTTCTTTACTTCTTGTTGAACCCAGTTTTCCTGAAAGGAGCAATAGTTCGTGACTGATGTTGTTTTCAGTTGTCAGCAGGTGGTGAAATAAAGAGCCTACTGACTTTGCTAGCTTCATTATCATTTGTCAGTTCTCTACAGGAAGCCCCTTCTTGCCCAGGCATGGGCCACCCACACCCACCCCACTGCGCTCCCCTCTGGGTATACCACTGAGCATGAGTATTCTCGACAAATAAAAATGTTTCTCCTTTAATTCCATTGTTTTTTGGATTTTGTTAGTTGATGACATTGCAGATGTGTTTTAGCTACACTGCGGGTTAGTCTGAGAACTTAATCACCACTTATGACTTTGTTTCTATGAGAAAAAGCATTTGGAATTTCAAACACTGCATAGTGCATAACCCGCTTGTAAATCTGAGTTCTTTCTTTGATTTTTACATTGCTGGCCTGAAGCCTTAGGTACCTTTGAAAAGCACAGAGTCCATATAATCTGGATGACTGCAGTTTTCTCATGTTACAGAGTTGTTTACAATTCACTTGCTACAGAAAATGCTAGAATTATGCGACCTCCCTCCAACACACCAGGCTCCTGGACGGTGCTGACCAACCACATAGCCCCATTGTAGGCAGTGCTTATTTTCACCAGTTCTGAGTTGGACCTTGGAGGACCCGGGTTTGTCTGTCGGAGGCATGTTCTAAAAGGAATACTACTGTATATTCTCACTTCTTCGAGAGGAGCCCATGCATCACGTGTGACATGCTCAGATAGATAGCAGGCCAGCATTTCCCAGTGTGCGTTGCACAGAATTAGAGTCCTGGAAAATATCCCACAAAAGGGGGACGGAGACAAAGAGTGTTAAGGAGACAAAAAGGGAGAGAAAATTAGCTCTCTGGACGCATGAATTTTGGCTACGACTGCCTGCACTAACACCCTCTTCAACACTGACAATCACTGTAGCATGTCGCAGGCTCTCAGATGTCCTCTGTTAAGGAAACCCGGTCCTGCTTGATCCTTGGACCGCATTTTACTGAATCCTAGTTAGGATGCACCGGACTTAGAAATGCTGGGCGAGGAGTGTTTGAGCCTCTCTGAGTTCATCTTCGGATCCCCCCTAGCACAGAGAGTGTTAAAGGGAGCGCGTGGCCGTGGCCGTGCTGGCGCAGCGCTGTGAGACACTCAGGAAGCCTCTAAAGCCTGCGGCCGTGAAAACACAAGTTGGGCAAGGTTGGGAGAACATTCCCCGAATCTAAAACTTGAAAACCAGTCCTTTTCGGAGGTTTTCAAGTGACAAGCTGAAAGGGATTTTTTTTTTTTCCTTCTTGTTCATTTCTTGGGTCCTTGTGTTGAAGAGTGCCTAGGCTGGGCTTTGGAGGAAGAGTGGGCTGAGGGGGCTGGCCCAGCGAACATGGGGCTGGCTCTACCTGGGACTTGGGGCAGGACAGAACTGGGATTCTAGGGGTGGATTTTATGAGGACACAATAGTAGCCCCATATAGTCAGGAGAATCCCCTCACCTTCTTTACCAGCTCCGATCGAAAATGGGGAATCTTAGCTCTCCTTGATACCATTAAAGCCCGGATCGAGCATAAAGAAGAAGTTTGTTTCCTCTCTCCTCCTATTAGTGAAAGAGGCTGCCATCTTGAGTTCAGGTAATGAACCCACTTATGGAACTGTGAGGGAAACCCACATAGCCTGCCATTTAGACTTCTGGAATCTCGGATTCCCACGGTGGCTGAGGTCCCTCCCTGAAAGTGTCCCAGTCTTCTGCCTGATGCAGGGACCCGCTTGTTGACATGCCAGGAAGGAGGACGTGGATCCTCTGCCCGTGGACCCCTCTGATCCGGGGGACTGAATTTAGCTAAGGTCCACATGGGATTCTCTTTTCCAAAGGGAGGTTATTCCAGGTAGAGAGCTGATAGATTAATTAAAGGTAATTAATTAAAGGTATTATATTGAGACAGCAACTGTCTTCACTTGTCGAAAGCCCTGGTAAAGGAGGCTTTTCTCCTGTAGTTTCCTCAGTTCCTTCTAATTACACTTTTTGGTCCGTCATCACAGGCTGGTCCCCCTGATGTTACCTGCAGCTTCAATTTAAATTCAATTTAAATTCAATTAAAAGCCAATTCATGGCTTTTTTGTGCTTGTGAGGCCCTGGGACCATCATGCCCTGAACAACGAGGCCATTTCCCGGCCTACCTCCCTAACCTGTGGTCAGGTGGATAGCGGGCTCAGCTGCAGCACCAGGTGGACCACCGTTGTCATGGTCCCCAACCAGGAAGGGAGATAGAGAACAGTCAGAAACTGCCCGTGTGTGTGTGTGTGTGTGTGTGTGTGTGTGTGTGTGTGTGTTTACATGTGCGCATGTGCTCACTCAAGGAAGCACATTTGAAGGGGACTCGACTGCTTGTTCCATTTGGAGTTTCCTGGAGACCTGAATAAACTCAGTGGTAGTAGGGCCTTGTCACAGACAGAATGGCTGTTGGCGGACTCCAGCCCCCATTTCTGCTTCACCCCCAGAGTTTCTTTGGACCTTTAGGCAAGTCTTATACTCTCTTTTCCCGTCTGTAAAATAAGGAGACTACTCTTGTTAATTCCCTCAGGGAAATTGTCACGATAAAAATGAGGAAAGAGAATGAAGCTTGGGGCAGAGGGCGGCGAGAGAGTAAACCAGGAGTCACTGCATAAAGTAGTAGTTGTTATTAAAAGTGGTAAACTGCTGATAAGACCCCAGAATGTTGGGAAGAAATTACAGATTTATGGACAATAATAATGAAGTCTTGTTTCCGTGAAGCTACCAGTGGTCAGATGCACATGGAGCAGCCTTCAGGATAGACCATATGTTAGGCCATAAAAGAAGGCTCAGTAAATTTCAGAGGATTAAAATTATACAGAGTATGTTTTCCAACCATACTGGAATTAAATTAGAAATCAACAACAGAAGGAAATTTGGAGAATTCACAAATACATGGAAATTAAACAATGTACTTCTAAATAACCAGTGGGTCAAAGAAGAATCCCCAAGGGAAATTTTTAAATATTTAGAAATGAATGGAAATGAAAACACAATCTCCAGAAATCGACTGCATATAGCTAAAGCATTGCTTAGAGCAAAACGACAGCTGTACGTTCCTGTATTCAAAAAGAACACAGATTTCATATCAAACCCCAACTTTACTTCTTTCCCCAGCTTCACTGAGATATAATTGATACATAACATTGTGTAGGTGTAGGTTTAAGGTGTAGAGTGTGATGATATGATACATGTATATATTGTGGAATGATTTCCCCAATAACACATCCCTCACCTCCTATAATTATGACCTTTTTTTTAGTTGTTGTTATTGTGAGAACATAAAAAATTTGTCTTTGTCTATCATATTTTACTTAGCGTAATACCCTCAACTTCGTTCAGATCGTCACAAATGGAAGGGTTTCCTTATTTTTATGGCTAAATAATATTCTAGTATGTGCGTGTGTGTGCGTGTGTGTGTGCATGTGCTTGTATGACATTTTCTTTATCCATTCATTCGTTGTTTACTGGATGCTTAGGTTGTTTCCATGTATTGACTATGATGAATAATGCTGCAGTGAACACGGGGGTACAGATATCTCTTTGAAATAGTGATTTTGTTAACTTTGGATATCTGCTTGAAGTGGGATTGTCAGTAACTCAACTTTCTACCTTAAGAAACTAGAAAAAGAGGGGCACCTGACTGGCTCAGTTGGTGGACCATGTGACTCTTGATCTCAGGGTTGTGAGTTCAAGCCCCATGCTGGGCATAGAGATTACTTAATAAAAAATATTTTTAAAAGAAACTAGAAAAAGAAGAGCAAACTAAGCTTGAAGCAAGCAGAAAGAAGGAAATAATAATGATTAGAGTGGAAATAAGTGAAAGAGAGAGTAGGAAAATATAGAAAATTACTGAAATCAGAAATTGGTTCCTTGAAATAGTCAACAAATTGATAAACTTTAGCTAACACTGATTGTGAAACAAAGGAGAGAAGGTTTAAGATCCTAATATGAGGAATTCAAAAGGGGACCTCACTGCCAATCCTTGAGAAATTAAAAAGCTTGTGAGGGAGTACTATGAACAAGTTACACACCCCTTGTGGGGATGGAAACTGGTGCAACTGATTTGGAAAAGAGTCCGGCCGTGCCTCAAGCTGTTAAGTAGAGAGTTAGCACGTGGCTCAGCGTTCCATACCCAAGAGAAATGAAAACATATGCCTGCATTCAAACCTGGACAGTCATATTCACACCAGCATGATTCATACCAGCCCCCAAATGAAAACAACCCAAATGTCCATCCACTGAACAGATGAACAAAAGGTCGTTTTCCCACACAGTGGAATATTATTCGGCAATAAAAGGGAGTGAAGGACCGCTACGTGCCGCCACATGTATGGTCCTTGAAAACACGATGCTAAATTAAAGAAGCCAGACACTAAAGACCGCATGTTGTGCGATGCCGTTTGTATGAAATGTTCAGAATGGGCAAATCCATAGAGATGGAAAGTAGTTTAGTGCTTGCCCAGAGCTGGGTGTCAGAATGGAAGGTGACTGCTCATGGGCAAGAGGTTTCTTTTTGGGGTGATGGAGATGTTCCAAAATTACGCTGTTGTGATGGTCACACAATTCGGTAACTAGAAAAACAGTTTAATCACACACCTAGAATGGGTGAATTTTATGGCATGTAAATTATATCTCAATAAAGCTGTTATTTTTTTTTAAAGATTGCGACACGAAGTGCTGTTGAAATGCACTGTCTGGCTGTGCCTGTCCTCTGTCTTCTCTTTCCCTTTCCCGCTCCCCCCTCCCAGCCGAAGGACAACATGTGTCATTCTGTGCAGTCAAGTCTTTAAAAATTATATGTTTCTCAGTGAAGCTTTATATTTTTCTTCATTCAATCAGTTGCCTAGGAGATAGTGAGTCTGAGGGATCAAAAAGACACTGTTTTGCTGGGATGACCTAAATATTAGAGAATTGATTTGAGAAGGGTAGAAAACTGACTGTGGCAGTCTATTGTTCATTTCTTGAGAAGAAAGGAGAGAGTCCCTGTGAATCAAAAGGCAAACCTCTTATATTCTTAATTCTGTGCTTCATAGAGAGAGCCTTTGCTGGAAGGGAAAGAATCCGTTTAAGGTTCCAATTTTTCTTGCCATTGTAACTCTGTGCTGGCTATTTTTGCTCATAAATCTTTTCTGCAACTCTGACGATTTCTTTACGGAAGATTCTTAGATGTCGAATTACTGGACAAAAGCATGTATATATTTTATGGCACTTTAAGCCATTATTATGAAATTGATTTCTTGAAGGGTTGTACTAATTTGCATCACCACTAGAAGTGGGAAGAGTGCTTATTAGTGTTTCAAGATTGAATTTCTTTGATTAATAGAGTTCTTGCACATTTTCTTTCCTCTGTCATTTGTTTGTATTCTTTGCTCTCACATTGAGGCCTTTATATTTTTCTTACTGATTAGTCTATTATTCCTTTGTCATTTCTGGCAAATTGTGCTTCCCACTTGGTTGGCTTTTCATTTTGTTTACAGCTGATTTTGAGGTACAGAAATAGTACCTTTTTACACAGATTCATGCGTTGATTTTTTCATGATTTCCCTGAATAAATTCTCACCTAATTTTCTTCTTTTTTATATTGGCCTCATTTTTAGACTTCTAATTTTTAACCTCTATGGAATTTTGATATATAGTATGCAGTTAGGGTGCAAATTGATTTTTATTTTGAAACAGCCACTTTTTCGGGACCGTTTATTGAATAATCTAGCCCTTCCTCCATTGATTGTGATACCTCATTTATCATACGTTATTGTACGTATTATTGTATTTTTTCTGGACTTTTGCTTCTGTCCCATTAATTTGTCTCACCATTCTTAGATTAATATAGTTAACTATTGTGCCTTTATAGTACATCTTAATATGTGATATGGCTTTTGTCCTTCTGTTATCACTTCTCATTTTCAAAAATATTTTAGCTATTCTCACTTGTTTATTTTAAAATTACGTTATCAAGTTTTAATTTTTAAAAATTTTAAAAGATTTATTTATTTATTTTAGAATTGGGTCGGGGGGAGAGGGAGACAGAGAGGGAGAGAGAGAATCCTCAAGCAGATTCCCTGCTGAGTGCAAAGTCCGATGCCGGGCTCGATCCCAGGACCCTGATATCATGACCTGAACCAAAATCAAGAGTTAGCTGTTTAACTGACTAAGCCACCCAGCCACCCTTGTTACCAAGTTTTTAAAAATCCCATTGGGATTGGGATTTGAATTACATTAAAACTGCACACCAAAAAGAAAAAAATAAAAATGCACATCAATTTAGAGAGGATTGACATTTCCCCAACTTCTTTTGTTTAATAGTTTTGTATTGTGTCATATAAAATGTTTTTATGTACAGTGCATAAATAAAACCCTTTGCTCTTCTCCTGCACATATCATCGTGGACCGATTCTTGTAATTATATCACCAGATTAAAATGTACATCCCTCCTGAATACTAAACAGCTAATTCTAGTGATCCAGTGACATAAGGCATTACCCTGTTTAGTCAAGTGTCAGTGCTGTGTTTGTGCAGTGTTGCTTCCTCCTTATGTCATTCCCACATAGATTGAGGTTATTGTTGGTTTTTGCAAATAGAATCTTCCCCCCTCATGTTTTTTTCTTATCACTGATCCACAGAAGAATTTAACTTTTGAATATTTGTGTTCTAATAGCTCTTTGTGGAACACTCTTGTTAATTGAAAAATGTTCTCCTTTAATATTGAGGGAATTGATAGTATTTATCAGTCTCTAGCTTTCAGAAGGTAGATGAGAGGAAATTACAAAATGCTGTATCTGAACAGATGACATTTTATTTTTATTTTTTAAAAGATGTACTTATTTATTTGAGAGACAGAGTGAGTGAGTGAGTGGTGGGAGGGGTAGAGGGAGAATCTCAAGCAGACTGAGTGTGGAGCCCGATGCAGGGCTCAGTCTCATGACCCTGAGATCATGACCTGATCCTAAACCAAGAGCCAGACGTTCAACCGACTGAGCCAGCCAGGCGCCCCACAAATGACATTTTATAATCAAAAATTTCTTAGCTTGGATAGAGCTTTGCAGTTTGTATATGTAGAGAGGGACCGAAAGACTCATTCGCATCTTGGGCTAACCCATGAATGGTGGGGCGGGTGGAGGAGCATCGTCATAGGTCCCTTTTAAATATGAGGGAACTGAGGTGGGAAGGAGTGAAATGACTCACTGGCTGCAGCAATAAAGGCAGGCGTGGAAGGTCTCTTGCTGCCTTCACCTCAGAAAAACGTAAGTAGTAATATGAATGATAGAATTCCAGAAAGCCTTAGTGAATGGCTGATCTGAACTGATGGTTTGAGACTCTTGTAGCTGTATTTTATTCTATTAGTACCTTATATTCTTGTGTGTGTGTGTGTGTGTGTGAGTGTGTATCCATGTTTAGATTTAGATTTTTAGACTTTTTTCTTAGATTATAAGCTCCTTAAAGGAAGAGACCATATTGTATTCATGTTGGAGCCAACTTTAATTCTCAGATGGCGGTATATGTACTTGTACTCAAACACCCTAACCCTTTGAGAAGGGAGTTAGTGGCAAGAAAAGTACCAGAGGGAGAATAGCTTTATATTAGGTTATACATTTAAGGAAAAGCTGTTGAAATTCTGTGATACAGAGAAATTGTCTTGGTTACTGAGTGCTGAGGGAGAGAGAAAACTTATTAAGGTTCTGTTGTGGAAAGTGGATCATGAGAATAACTACTAAATCTAGCTCTCAGTCTGATAATGGGCCATTAGTGGAGAGTGCAGAAGCCAAATAGGTTTCCGCTGGAGGAGATTGGAACCAGTTTGAAAGGAGAATTAAGTTATGACGCTAACTGTGTTTGAGAGAAGGCTCTGAAATTTTTCCGATTTCCTAGTATAACATGAGCTGGAAGTAGAACATTTCCAGGGTAAGAGCAGCTTTCATTTTTGCCATTATTTTCATCTGTTTTTGGTTTGTGACCCTTCCCTAAGGTTTTCTAGATAGCCATGTAGAGTTCAGTTTGTTTTACATACGGCAGTGTGTCTGCTCTTCCCTTGTGGTTGGAGCACACGGGCTAGATTTAGCTTTCCCTTCCTTTCTGGGCTCCTTCCTCTCTGATATTTGATTGCTCATCATCACTACCATCAGAGCTTGGGAGAGAACACGAAGATATTAATCAAAAGAGATGGTTGGATTACGTGATTATATGTTAATTTTGCTCATCAGGAACCCATTATTATGAATTATCAGTGATTAGTACTATGTTTTCAGATTTCTGTTTAAGTTAGACTTGTCTGTGTAGCCACCTCCAGGTGGGTTCCTGGAGATGCTGCCGGGCTGGAGCAGGGACCCCCCCCAACCCCCCAACCCTCCTGTACACGCTCTCTCTTGCTTCTTTCCCTTCCCCCCACCGCCAGCTTGGGTGGATTCTTTGGTATCGTCATTCCTTCCGAAGGAAAATCAGATTTCCAGAATGTTTTGCTATTGAGTTTTCCCCCCTCATTCTTTTTTTTTTTTTAATTGTGTTTATTTATTTGACATCGATAGAGAGATCACAAGTAGGCAGAGAGGCAGGCAGAGAGAGAGGGGGAAACAGTCTCCCTGCTGAGCAGAGAGCTGGATGTGGGGCTCCATCCCAGGACCCTGAGATCATGACCTGAGCCGAAGGCATTGAGCCACCCGGGCGCCCCTCCCCCTCATTCTTTTTGACCCTTTTCTAGGCCATGTTTTTTTGACAGATTAAAGCAAACAAATGAACACAAGCATGCAGCTAATGGTTATCTTTAAAAGAAAACACACACACACACATTGTTTAGGGGGGAAAACGACATCAGTTTTATGTTTGACTCTCAAAAGCTTTAAAGTAACTCTTTGGTAGTATCATTGGGTGTAGCTTGTTTCTTTTGAAGAAGTTAGCTTCCTTTGAAATTTACTTTTGACGAAATCAGTGAGATAAAAGATAAGACATATCTATACAAAGAGAAAAAGTAACCGAGGTGCTGATGTGTCCGACAACACTGGACTGGGACAGGCAAACCAAAATGAGGCAGGAAGGAAAATTCTTTATCTGTTTTGCGCATAGATGTATGCTTAAAAAAAATACTTCACCCTTTCCTCTTCAATTGTGGCCTTATGGCTCTGACCTTTTTTTCATGGAATTCGAGTGCAGTTCACAGTTATGCTGAAGAGCCTCTTTCCCTCTTTCCTTTTTATCTTCCCTCTCTCCCTGGGTCCTTTTCTCTCTCTCTCTCTCTCTCTGTTATGACTTACTCTAAGCTCCATCCCATCCTGGATCGGGTCCCTAGGCTATGTTTGTGTGTGTCATTAGCTTTTATTTACATTTGTGCAGGCTTGACAGGAATAACATAGATCACTGAAATCCAGGGATGACCTACAGAAACCGTTTTGGCGTTTTAACTGTAAATCTTTTATTAGCAAAGCTTATGTAAGATGCAATTTAATTTTTCTCACTCCCTGCCGATCCTCTCCGGTGGGGGTGTTAGTGTACTGAAAAATGACCAAACCCAGGCAGCAAGAAGGAAGGGAGAAAGGAGAGATGCAGGCATCGGCTGGGTGCTTCTGAAGAATCAATCTGTCCTTCCCTCCACATCTTCATAAATTATGAACTGTATCGATCTCTTCATATTGATGTATGAACTCATTCTATCAAAAGCCCAAGTTGAAGTAGAAAATGGAAAGTGATCATTTATTAGGGCTGCGTGTCAGCTTTATGCTGAAACAAAACAAAACAAACAAAACCACGCAGGCCTGAGTGGCCTCTCTTTCAACCCTTGGCTTGCGTGTGGCCGGAGGCAGATAGGGCCTGGGCCCCCCGCAAGAGTTGATAATAGTTGACAAATATCCTGTCTGTTTTCAGTGGCTTAGAACTTGACTGAATTTGGAGAGGCTGGAAAACCATTGCATTTCTTTTTCTGCCTTATACTTCTGCCCAGGATGAGTCAGAGGCCTTCATGGGAGGACCCCTGAGACATGCCTGCCCTTCTCAGCATTCCCGGCCCATAGCCATTTGGGGAAGATCATCTTACCTTTCGAAGCGTCTGTTTCTTTATCTGCAAGTTGAAAGATTGAGAACTTCACAGTTTTTTTTTTAAAGATTTTATTTGTTTATTTGAGAGACAGAGAAAGTGAGAGAGAGCATGAGAGGGGAGAAGGTCAGAGGGAGAAGCAGACTCCCCGTGGAGCTGGGAGCCCGATGTGGGACTCGATCCCGGAACTCAAGGATCATGACCTGAGCCGAAGGCAGTTGCTCAACCAACTGAGCCACCCTGGCGCCCGAGAACTTTACAGTTTTTAAATAAAGGTTTTATTTATTTATTTATGTATTTGAGAGAGAGAGAGAGAGAGAGAGAGAGAGAGAGAGCGCACATAAGTGGGGTGAGGGGGCAGAGAGAGAAGCAGACTCCCCGCCAAGCAGGGAGCCCAATGTGGGGCTCGATCCCAGAACCCTGGGATCATGACCTGAGCTGAAGGCGGACGCTTAACGGACTGAGCCACTCAAGTGCCCATTTCCAGTATTTTTTTTTAATCTGAGGACCCTTTCTAAAAGTTTTTGACCCTTTGGATGGCAAATTTCTGTGTCTTCATTAGCATATAACTCGTTCTTCAGATTAGGGTCAAGGTGCCGTCTGTAGATAGTCTTGCGAAACATTTTAACCTGTACGCTCATTTTGACTAAGAAGCCTTTTGGAATATTGAAAAACTATTAAGGATCCCACTCTTGGGGCATCTGGGTGGCTCAGTGGGCTCTCTGCTCAGTGGGGAGCCTGCTTTCCCCCCTCTCTCTGCCTGCCTCTCTGCCTACTTGTGATCTCTCTCTCTCTCTCTCTCTGTGTCAAATAAATAAATAAAATCTTAAAAAAAAAAAAAAAAGGATCACACTCTTTTCTTTCAAACCCTTTCCGGGGTCCCCAGGAAGGAATATTGTGGTCCATGCTGCATACTCTGTGCAGCCCATTTGAGCTCCTACAGCCAACAAACATTTATTGAATGAATCAACTTTCCACATGACCTGTCAGAAGCTTTGGGAGAACTTGAGAGGATTCTGGCTCTTTGCTGAGAAAGCCTTATGGTGATTTTATTGAGTAGTGAAGTTAAAACAGTGTTTTGCTTTTGGTAAACCACCCATTCTTGCCCACTGCATGGCATTGCGGGCTCTTTACTCTGCTTGATTGCGCGGGGTTGAGTGGGTGGTGAGCTGTGTATTCATTTTGCATTCAGCTCAGCATGCTTCAGAATCCTGTCTCCTCCAAAGCCTTTTCATTTCATCGCCATGTTTATTTTAGTGGGCGTAGGATTAAATCATTCATGGTAAATTGCATTGAATTGCAAACTCTAGGTATCAGTCCCATCCCCTCAACTTTGTTAGTTGATGCCTGAAGACTGGTAGCTAAGTGACGACTTCCTTTTTATTTTTTTTTTAAGATTTTATTTTTAAATAATGTCTACACCCAACCTGGGGCTCGAACTCATGACCTGAGATCAAGAGTGTCACGGTCAACTGAGTGAGCCAGCCAGGCACCCCAAGGATGAATTTCTTTTAGTTTGTTTCAAGTTTCAAAGTAAGATATTAATGAAGATATAAAGAACGGATCAAGAAGGGATATGAATGGATATTTGTACACCCACGTACATTGCAGCATTATTTACAATAGGCAAAAGGTGGAAGCAACCCAGGGGTCCATCAGTGGATGAATAAATAAACAAAATGTGGTATCTGTACAGTGAGATAGTAGTCAGCCTTAAGAAGGAAGAAATTCTTACACATGCTTCGGCATGGATAAACCTTGAGAACATTATTGTAAGTGAAATAAGCCAGGCATGAAAGGACAAACACTGTAGGATTCCATTTATATGAGGTACCTGGAATAGTCTTATTCACAGAGACAGAAAGCAGAGCGGCGTTACCAGGGGATGGGGTGAGGGCGGGAAATGGGGACTTAGTGTTTAATGGATATGGAGTTTGGGCTTGGGAAGATGAAAGAGGAAGGTGGATAGTGATGATGGTTTACAGTAATGTGAACGTGCTTCACGCCACTGCATTGTACATTTAAAAGTGGTTCAAATGGTACATTGGATATTATGTATGTTTTACCACAATAAAAAAAATGGTTAAGAATAATATGACAAATACCCAATACCCTTCTACCCACTATCAGCTAAGAAATGGTAAAAATGAGGAATTGCAGTTGGCACGTCTCCTGTGTTACGGTTGTCTCAATTTCATTGTGTGTGTTTTGAGGAGTGAATGATGACTTGGGTAAGAGACTTCTGTGTCAGGAGAGCTTTCCTTCTGCTTTATTTTCCATTTGCATTTGTTAGCTAAAGATAAACATGCAACAAGTAGGAAATGAATAAACTTGCTGCCTTTTAAAATTAGTGTTTCTAGAAACTTCCAAAAGGAAAATTTTGTACAAACTTCTTTTACCCTCTGGGCCTCAATGAATATGGAGAAACAGTCGAGGAAAATAGCACTTCACTTACCAGGACAGGAGACTGAGACAATAGATTTTCAGCCATTAACCTCCCTGCGTGTGTGTTTTGAACATTTTTTGAGATTCTCCTCTGTGCCAGGCATTGTATCAGTTATCTGTTGCCACAGTATTGCCGCACCACAAACAACCACAAAACCTCAGTGGCGTACAACAGTAAGCATTTGTTGCTTTTGAATCTGGGGTCAGCTGGAAGCTAGCTGGGTGGCTTTTCTGTTTTGGGGGTTCCTCCCACGTCTGGAGGTCAGCTAGCGTTTGGCTGGCCCTCAGCCGCATGCCCGGGGTGACGGCACTGCCCTGTGTGTCTCTGGTGTCGCACTGGTGGGGGTGTAGCAGAGCAGATGGTAACATCTGACTTCTCTTGAGGCCTGTATTCCTGGCTACTCCCTTATCACTTGGCTTTCCGAGATAAGCCACATGGTTGGGGAAACCTACTCTGTCTTTAAGGGAAGCACCCTAAAGTCAGGTGACAAAGGGCAAGGTTAGGAGAGGGGTGAGAAATTTTGGGCTAAATGTGGTCAGCACACCCCACCCTGTGCAGAGTGTTAGAGTAGAGACGTGTAGGCAATCCTCTTAACAGGCCTGAGCCAAAGGTAGCATCGTCCTCGTGTTACAGTCAGAAAAACCGAGGGTCGGAGAGGTTGTGTGACCTGTCCAAGGCCACAATTCTCGTGAGAGGCATAGTTTGGGTTTGTACCTGGGTCTGTCCAACCTCTTCCTCCATGCTGCCTCTGGCTGACTCCACACAGCGTGCTGGATTACTGCCTCTTTCCAGAAACATCGATCTTGCCTTCTGTGCCTCTGTATTTGCTCCCCTCACCCCCACCATACTTCTTTATTTTGCTGTCTTCTCTTCTCCAGCTTCTTAAATGTAAGCTGCTTTTATGGTTCTGTCTTTGGCGTCTTCTGTTGTGTGTACTCGCCCCTGGGCTCAGCCAGCGCCACAAAGCATACAACCCTCCCTCCTTGCTTCCCTCACCCCTCACCTCGGCTCTCAGACACCCTGTACTGCTTAACGGTCTCTCAGCTACAGGCTGCACTCACCCTGGCTTAACCCGGCTTAGGTCATAAAGAACTATCTATCTTGCACGGCAGAAGTCCGGAGCCAAGGCAGGCTCCTTGGGGCCAGCTTTCTTCTCGAACTGGGTTGGCTTCATGCTGTGGGCAGTGAGCAGAGAGACGGGCTTCCCTGGTTACATCTAGTGGGAGGTAGGGCAGGAGGCTTCTCTTCGAGTTGCCTTGGGCAGATCTGTCTTCGTCTCCCACATTCCCGCCCTGGCTTCCTGCTCGTTCCCACACCCATCCCTGACTGGGCCTCATAGACCAGGTTTGGTGGTCTGCCGTCGAGTGGCCACGGGGGTGGGGGGCAACTACTGTGTCCCTAGCTGTCCCGTGTGATTGAGCAGTGGACTCTCCTGCTGCTGCTTTCTTCTGCATGTTGGCTGGTGGCATCTCCACCTTCAGTTCTTTCCATCAGCACGCGAGAGTCCTTTTTAACTTGCCTTTCAGCCCCTTCATCATTTGTTGTTCCTCCTTTAATTTTTGAGGTCGTTACTAAGGAACTGTTTTGGCATCAGGCTCTGGGGGAGCCTCTAGTAATCAATCCCCAAGGAGGCTAACTCAGCTCTGCTTGCAGGAGCCTAGTATTTGAGCATCTGACAGTCCCGGGCAGCAGGGGCAGGGTGAGGAGAGCATTCCGGGCGGGGTGCGGTGCCGTCTCGCAGCGGTGGTGGTAGGGCCACCTGATGCTGCCTCAGAGCTGATCAGGGACAGTGTCCAGGAGCATGTCACTTTGAAGCTGATGACTCCACCTTAGCAAGTTCTCTCATTCTTCCTTAAAACAACAACAACAACGAAATCAGCCCTGGTCTCTGATTAAACCCTCATCACTTCTTGTAGACCAGAGTTTGGCAAACCACAGCCTTTGGGCCAAATCTGGTATTGCTTATTTTTGTAAATAAAGCTTTATTGCCACAGAGCCACCCCCCTTTGTGTATTAGTGATCTGTGGCTGCTTTTCCTGTCCACTGACAGAGTCACAGAGCTGCCACAGGGGCGGCCTGGCTTGCAGAGCTGAAAATATGTCTTCTCCGGCCCTTTACAGACCAGCTTTGCCAAGTCCTGCTGTAGATAGGCAGAAAAGGCCCATCCCTGCCCTCCAGGAGGTTTCATCTCACAGAATGAGACTTGCTTATGTGTGATCTCTAGGAAACTTTGTAACGAAGTCTGGTGGGGAAAAGATTTTTATGTACCGAACCAAACAGTATAGACAAAAATGAATGTTGTGGAAGGGAGTCATGTGCATTTCTTTCTCCTTCCCTCTGCTCTTGCTTTCCCTAGTCCACAATGAATCCACTTTCATTTTCTTTTCTTTCTTTTTAAAACTTTTTTAGAGAGAGCCTGCATGCGCACCTGCACACAGGAGTGGGGTGGGGGTGGGGCAGAGGGGGAGAGAGAGTCTTAAGCAGGCTCCATGCCCAACACGGAGCCTGACACAGAGCCCAACATGGGACTCGATCTTACAACCCTGTGATCATGACCTGAGCTGAAATCAAGAATTGGTCACTCAACCAACTGAGCCACCCAAAAGCCCCTCCACATTCATTTTCTTGCTTCAAGATTTCTAGATTGACATTTTCTAGGTTTACAATTTCTAAATTTACACTTCCCATGACACTTGGTTCCCTCCCTCTGAGGGGGAGAGTAAAGGTGCACAGCAATTTGGAAAATGAACAGTCTGAGTATGAGATACCATCTTTTAAATGTACCCTTGCCACTCTCCCATACTTACAAAGAATGTAGGACTTGCTTTAATAAATGAGAAAAACCTTTATTTGCTTTGAACAAAGAACTAATATGTGCATTACTAATCTCTTTGCTTGAAAAAAAAAAAAGTTTGCTGAGAAACCTTCCCTCACAGTAGCCTAGTCCCTTCATGTTCACTGGTCATTCACTCCTAGAATCCCATCCTTTTCTGGATGACACCTGTCTAGAAGGACCTTGGCATCAAAACCACTTGCAGGGAGAGGAAGCCCCCCACTCTGTAATGGGCTTTGTTGTTCTGATGACCACAGACTTGCCCCCTCAGAAGGCAGCTTGTGTGCTAGTGTATTGTGTAGACCTCTCTACTCTTTTTTTTTTTTTAAGATTTGAGTTGTAATTTTCTTTTAGACTCAGCCTGTTTTCTTAGTTAGACTTAGTATTAAAATAATACATGCTTAGTGTAAAAATTTAATACAGGGGCACCTGGGTGGCTCGTGGGTTAAATATCTGATTTCAGCTCAGGTTATGATCTCAGGGCTCTGAGATCAAACTCCTCCCCACCTCCCAGGGAAGGCTCCACCCTGGGTGTGGAGCCTATTTGAGATCCTCTCTCTCCCTCTCCCTCTGCCCCTCCCCTTGCTATCTCTCTCTCTCTCTCTCTCAAAAAACAAAGCAAAATGAAACAAAAACTTAATACAGGAAAGTCAGGGTATAAAGAGTCACATAACCACCCCCCCCATGCACACTCTCCAGGGAAGACCTAGCTCATGGTTATCTTCTCGGATCTCCACATACATACATTTGGATGAATCAGAAGATATTGCAGATATTTGACCATAAACTGTCAATTTCAGATAGTATGACCTAATCCAAACACATAGTGATACAGACATGTTGGTATTTTTTAAAAAAATACTGATGGATCGTAGTGTTTATTCTGTATCATAATGTATTAAGCCAAGTTGAAGAGAATCTTGGAGATCTTGCCATACCAGTTCATTTAGGGCTATGCTCCTTGTTAATAGTCCACATGTTACACCACAAGTAGACTAACCAGTCCCCTGGTTAAAGGACATTTAGGATGATTCTAGGTTTTCGCTATTCTGAATAATATAGCATTAAACATTTTGATATATCTTTGTATATTTTATGTAAGTTATCTAAAGTATAACTTTCTAAAAGTGGAATTACTGGTTTTCTTATTTAAAAAATTTTGAAAGAATTGGTCAGATGCCTCCAATCTCAGTCCTTCATCCTCTAGGGATACCCCAAAGATGGGACTGAAGCAGAAGTCAGGCAGCCCCTCCAGGCAAACCCTGCTCAGTTGCAAGCCTTGGCACGAACTTCCCTCTCCCTTCACGGAACATTTGTGCACTCACCGCCCCGCGGGCACTAGGGGCTCGCAGGCAAGGAATGACGGCACAGTGGACGAGGGCTGGGAGGAAGAGGTGTAGGTCCAGGGAAGCCTAAGTGACCACTTCATCTCTGGTTGAGGGCGGGGGGGGACCTTGTAGTGCCTTTCGTAAGTTCACTAGCTAGCAGAGGAAGAGAAATGCCGGGCTTGGCTGGAGTGGGGACTCTGAGGTGGTGGCAAGCGGCCTGCACATGAGTTGTCCTGGCCTCTGTGGAAGGGAGTGTGGGCACGGAGCTCCGCTGAGCCCCGGAGCCAGATGCCAGAGCTCTAGCCAGCCGCTGACCTGGGTAATAAGAGGGCCCTTGGCAAGCAGCCTCCTGAAGGCTCTGTCACACGGCTACTCAGGGATCAGGACCCATGATGTGACCTCGTGTGGTTCTTTTGTCGTGATGTGCTGCTCCAAAGCCTGTGAAACATTCCAACAGAGTCCAAATGTTATGTTTACTGCCTATTTTGTATTCATAATTCCCCCCTTGCCCCTTTGGGTTTTCTTGCAAACCATAGTCTTGAAAACAGGGATTAGGAGTTCTTAGCTTTTTTTTTTTTTAACTGCTGTGCAATATGTTTGTCAGTCTTGCAAAGCCTGTGACCTTTTCTCAGAATAATGTTTGTACATGAATAAAATAAAATCCATAGGATTGCAAAGGAAACCAATTATACTGCAATACAGTTACCAAAATACAAAAACATAAGTAATACATATTTATGTATGGATGCATTAAATAGCAAGATCCAGCAATGGGTCTAGAAGCTATCATAATTTTGCAGTGAGGGTGAGTGTAAATGATACTTCATGATAACTGCAGTGACTGGGATGAGAAATGAAAGGATCTATCCACATGGGCGCAAATCAGTAAAATCCACAGGTGCTGCCAATACCAGTATGGTTCATTGCTTCATATGTGGAGTGAAAAGAAACGCCAGATTTCAGTTAGAGGATAGTCAAATTAAAGATATGATTTTCTTCCCATAAAGATAGGATCTTTCTTCCCATGTTCAGACCCCTGAATTAACTCTATCCACGAACCCCCATTAAGAATCTCTGCTTTAAGAGGGGCACCTGGGTGGCTCAGTGGGTTAAAGCCTCTGCCTTTAGCTCAGGTCATGATCTCAGGGTCCTGGGATCAAGCCCCACATCGGGGTCTCTGCTCAGCGGGGAGCCTGCTTCCCCCTCTCTGCCTACTTGTGATCTCTCTCTCTCTCTGTCAAATAAATTTTAAAAATCTTAGAAAGAAAGAAAGAAAGAAAGAAAGAATCTCTGCTTTAAGATACAGAAGAAGGAATTGTGGGGATGCAAACCTCCCCTTTGCATCAAGAAAATTCATAAAATACCCAGGCTTCCCCGCTCTTGATTCTGATGGGGATGAGAAGGGAAATTGTATTAAAAATGAGCCAAAATTAGAAAAAAAAACCCACCATTTCAACTAGCTGCAATAAAGATCTCTTCCCTTCTGCCTCAAGAGAGAAATGTGGAATTTCTCTTAGAGAAATATCATTCTCTAAATCTCCCAGGACAATGGCTGTTTGGGGTACTGATATTAAGAACTGGGAGACTCTAGATTTGTTTGTGGTAGGTATTTTCCCCTTAGGAGTCTCTCAGCATAGGCAAGGGAGATGACCCCCAGATGAGGGTTTCTCAGATTGTAGAGCTTTGCTGCACCTCCTGGTGGGCATGGGCTCACATGTACTTCCCTCTCCCTCCTCTTGTTCCCGCCCTCACTCCCCCCTTAACTGTAAAAGTTAGGGGTCTGATCTCTTCGTCAACCACAAAGTTTGAGAATGCCTCTAAAAATAGATGTGTTAGAGGGAGTGTGTTGGATAGAAAGGAGAAATCTTGTTTATGCTCAACAAATAACTTATATTTAGAATCTTCCTTCAGTTTTTCCTTTGAAAATCTGTATTCTCATTTCACTTGAATGACTCTGCATGGAGCATTTAAAAGTAGATCAAACAAAACCCTATAAATATGTTGAGTTCTTTTGGGCATTTTGCCAAAATAAGCCTTGCTAAAGCAGAGAAAAGCAATGTGCTTTATATATCGGATTTTCTCTTCTGAACATCCAGACTCCATCCCCCAGAGACCTGGGGTCCTGGACTGGGGCAGTCAGAGCAGGGACACTTGGGGAAGTGTCCCTTGCTATGGTCTGCTGTGCATTGGCTCATTTAGATTAATGGGCATCCGGAAAGGCCAAAGCCACCCCCTGGGACCAGCCTAGGGAAAGGGGAAGACCCAAAGAATGTTTAGACATCACTGGCTGTGTTTTCCAGTAGGATTCCTTTATCTTGCTCTGATGGGAAAGGAAGGATGGTGAAAAGAAATTTAGTTGCACTGGCATAAATCATTAATACGGCTGCCTTTTAACAAATTCATGAATGACAAGATAAGTGGAGAAAAGGGAGGGCATCGGGTGGCCGCAGACCCTTCCGTGAAGTAGGTTTGAACCCATCACTGCAGTGAGAGAGGTAAGAAAACTGTGATGAAGGCCACGAAGTGGCAGAGAGCATGAGGCGGTCACAGAGCTGGGTCCGCTAGGTTGGATGTCTCTCTTGTGTCATAAGGCCCCAGACACTCTTCCCGTGTCTTAGAGCTATCCGTGTGGACCCCGGGTGCATGTGCTGTAAATCCAAGATCATGTGTCCTCTCCGTGGCCTAATTCATGTACTATCTATATATAATGGTTGAGCGTGAGGACATTATGGTGGTAGAAGTTCTTCATGCCCTTGGCACCCAAATTATAGATGTGGCTTCTCAGGGAATATCAGGTATTAACACTGAAAATATTCAGAGGCAGCATCTCTTTGCAGAAGCTCAGTTTATTTAATGGACGGCCCCTTGCTATATCACACTAGCGGTAGAAAGTCGGTGGCTTTGATCATATGTTAACTGACTGACTTTGAGACTGTCTTCAGTGGCTTCTTTAAAATAGGACACTACACCCCGAAGCCTGTAGGCCTGAAGGAGGACTATCGGGGATTTGTATCCTGCCCTCTGCTTCTACATCAGTAAGAGAGAGTGGGCATTTGTGATGAAATGGCATCTTCATAACCATCATGAGGAGTGTGTGGGTGTGGGGAGATGAGTGGCATTTGTTGAAGAAGGAATGCAGGAACAAGCCGGCAGGTGTCAGAGCTGAGGGGTCACAGGCCACTCAGTGGGGCTTCACATCTGCTGGGATGAGGGCGGGGCTGGGGGAGAGCAGTGGCTGGGGTGGGGGAGCCCAGAGGCGCCCCCATGGCTGGGTGTGTGCGTGTTCTTGTGAGTGAGTGAGAGTGAGCAAGCTCAGAAGACAGACACAGAGCCCCGCGACCCCCACGGCCCCCTGCTGCTGGGGGGGAGATGGCCCGCCTGGGCTGTGTGGTCTGCGTGGTCAGGCCAGGAAAAGCGAGCAGGCATCCATGAGCGATAGGCTGTGATGGGGTCCTCGGGCTTTTGTAACAGTGTCTGATCACAGTAATGCGTAGTGCGGGCTGCAGGTGTGGAGCCGTTTCTGTGGCTCATACCTCCCGCTGTCCTCACGCACCAGCCATAACCAGTTGAGAGCCCCCCCCCTTGACAGTCAGCCTGAGACATCACTTTTCCATCTGATTCAACTGGTATTTATTTATTTACTTGGAGAATAGGAACTAACTTTACTATTAATGTCATCAAAGCATAATCAGAAAAATGTAAGTTTCATAATGCATGATAATTATTTTAATAGGCAACTGTAATGCTTTTTAAAAAATTATTACAGTGTATTAGTACATGCTCTTTGTAAAAACAAACTGATGTACAGAAACATTTCTGTGAGTCTCTCTTTATACTCTCCTAATTCCCCTTTCCAAAAATACCACTGTTAATTTGGGGCATACCCTTCCATACCCTTTTCTGTGCTTGTGCAACTGTGTTCTTGTACACGCACCCCTTCTTTCATTTATTTAATTCTGTCAGTCCTTCACACATTAATTGAATGTTGGATGAATCCATTTATTCATTAATATTTCTTGAGCGCATACTCTGTGACTAGTTTCCGGGTGATCGGAATAAATCAGGGTCCAGGGTGGAGGTTATAGAGGGAAGAACGGAATGTGTGTTTACAATGTTGGGAGCACATTGCACACATTATTTGATTTGCCCTTTTAATTTAACATATTATGGACACCTTTTACATGTCACTACATGCAGAACTGCTTGCTCGATTTAAAAGGCTGCGTGGTTTCCCATGGCCTGGCTATCCCACGTGGCCATTCCCCTTCAGTGGGCATTCAGGATGTTTCCTGTGTAGATGTCCGGCCATATCGGCATTTGCTATGAGAAACACTGCTTCCCTGAACTTTCTTAAACAGATATCTCTCCCTACTTAGCTATTTTCTCTCTTCTACTGGGACAAAATTTAAAATCAAATATACGCAATTTCGTGCTCAGATGTATCCCTGCTCTGTCATTTGGTATGGATGATTGACCGTGGACTGTAATCGTAGAAGGAAGCATTTAGGAATGTATCAGGCATTGTTTAATGCTTCAGACTACACTGTTGGAGAATGCAGGCCCTTTTGACCCTGTGGCAAGATGATGGGCCAGCATCTTTCTATCCGTATAGCTGCAAAATTCAAGGTGGCATCAACTTTAAAAAAAATTGTGGTGAAAGACACATAATATAAAGTTTACCATCTTAAGTGATCCAGAGTTGGCTTTTAAGCATGTGTGGGTGGGTGTGCTGTTTAACACCAGGCTGAAGCTTTAACTCTTTCCCTCCACCCTTTCTGTCCTTCTCCAGCTTCCCTCTGACTGTCTAAAAAATTTTTGTTCCCCAAACAGTGACCCACAGACAGAATGTGGAATAGATACTCATTAGTTCATTCATCCATTAATCCATCAAGAATGGATTGAGTGTCTGCTCTAACAGCCCCTGAGCTAGATGCTGGGGATCAAAGACAAGGGAGAGAGGGTCGTTGGTCCCCCAAAGGGAGCAACTGAAACCCATCAACTAATAATGAAACTGTGTATCTGCCTCTCTTCCCCTGTGTATATGATTCCTTCCATCGTGTTTTTCAGACCTTTGTCTCTCATTGTCTTCGTTTGGGCTATCTGCCTGCTTCTAGGCTCCCTCCCCCAAGCCCTGCTGCACACCCCTGACCCCAGCCACTTCTCTCTACAGCACTGTTCTCATCACATCTTGTAGTCATTTCTCTGTCCAGAAACCTCCTCTGGGCAAGTTCTCATCCCTAGCTTGTCATCCGAAATCCCCCAGAAATGCACCTGATCTGCCTTCCTGGTATTAACCCTGGGTTCATGGAAGAAGAGGGCTGCAGACTACGACTTACTTAACACACGGGCCTCACACAAGTTATCCAGGCTTTCTGTGTCCGTTCATAAAGATGGGACCAGCATCCCTCATCTCACAGGGCCGGTCAAGAACTTGAGGAAAGGCATGTAACATGCCTGGCTCGGTTCTTGGCACGTGGCTAGACACCTCATCAGTGTTTGTCTCCATCTCCGACAGGACTCAGTGCATTTTCCTTTTGTGACTTTTGACTTGACCTGCCTCCCTTCCCACCCCTCATGGCTTTGAGGCCCTCATAAATGGTTCCCTAGTGATTCAACATTTTCCTCCTGTATTCTGGTGGGATTGGGAACAAATGAGCACTGGCATAGCTCTAACCTCTTTTCAGATGAACCTTCCCTTTGAAGTAGCAAGCAAACGGATTTACTGTTTTCTGCCATGCACAGACGTTGACTATAGGCAGCCCGAAGAGAATCAACGAAGCTCATCTCCAGGGACCAAACAGTGCTGGTTTATTAAACACCATGCATTTCCACTGTGACAGTCCGGCCAGAGCCAGAGGAGTTTGGCAAGAAAGAGCCACAAGTTCCTCGTTTTGCTGGCATGCCTTCAACGCAACCTATGTTGTGTTGAAACGGGATGAGGAGTGGAATGTTCCCAGCAAACGATATGATGCTGGGTCTGGCAAGATCAGTCATTCACCTTTCTCTTTTCCCCTGCACTCCAAATCCACTGGGTGTTCCGAGTAAAAGGGGTGGTTCTCCACATTTGTTTATTTTACTTTGTATTGTCTTTCTATCTTGAGATAGGAAACTTGGCCCTTTACATAAATTGAGGTTTCTGACCCAAGAACAGCCTCTTCTGGAATCTGGAATGTGCTCAGTAAGTTGGGGAGTTGCTGCACTCCCAGCAGTGGTGGCTAGTGAATCACAGAAGTGACTGCCACCTTTCCCATCCCCCACTCTCCCAGGAGCGCACTTTCAGAGTTAGAGGCAGTTTGGTAAGACTTTTCCGAAGTTCTGTGACATGAAAATCACAGCATGGCACCATTCACTTGGGTTATGTTTTAGCCTAATATTGCCAGATGAGTTTGATTTTTCTCTCTCTTGGGAGAAGAAGCTGAATGTAGAACGCATGTATAGCATGTTCCTGGAAAATCCTGTTTCTTTTTGGACAACTGATCTGTCTAGATGTCTCTTGACCCTGACTGTTAGATTCACCTGAGGAGCCCTTAAAATACAGATGCACAGACCATTGCACCCCAGATCATTGATAAAGGGTGGGGCTTGGGCATCTATATTTTTCCTCCCTCCCCAAATTTTTATTTAGAAAAATTTCAAATGTACAGAAAAGTTGTAACAGTATTACAATGAACACCCATCTAGATTCCCCCATTATTAGCACTCTGCCACATCTGTTTTCTCACTCTCTCTCTGTGTACACACACACACACACACACACACACACGCCTGCACATGTGCATACACACATACACTCCTTTTTCCCTTAAACAATTTGAAAGTGAGTTACAGATATCAGGATATTTGATCCCTAAATACTTTGAAACAAGGATATTCTCCTCTGTAGCTGCGATAGGCTGAGCACATGCAGGAAATGTAAAGTTAATATAGTACTATCATCTAGTATTCGTCCATATTCAGATTTCCCCAGTTCTCCCAACAATGCCCTTTATAACCTTTTAAAAACCCCAAGTGCAATTAAGGATCACATTATATTTAGCTGTTGTATCTCTTTACTATTTTTAAATCTAAAACAATTTCCTAGCCTTTAAAAAATTGTATGTGGTAGTGACTTAAGAAAGGTTTTTTTTTTTTAAATCAGGTCAGTTTCTGTAGACTGTTATCATTTTGGATTTGCACGATTGTTTTCTCACAGTCAGATGTAGGTTAAATGAGGCGGGAGCATTTTATAGGTGATGTTAAGTCTTTCTTCATGTGTCACATGAGGAGTGTCATTGTTGACAATGTGAGTTTTAAGACTGTCCAGTTTCTCCATTCTAAGAGGACCGTTTTCCTTTTGTAATTAATAAATACATTGTGGGGAGATACTCTGAGACTGTTTACATATCCTAATCCCCAACAAGCTTTCACCCACTGGTTTTAACCACCATTGATTCAGGTCAGAATCAGTGGTTGCTTATGATGCTTATAAAATGGTGATTGTTTCCATCCTTTCTCCATTTATCAGCTGACATTCTTTTTTTTTTTAAAAGACTTTGTTTACTTATTCGAGAGAAACAATGTGAGGGAGAGAGCACGAGTTTGAGGGAGGGGCAAAGGAAGAGGGAGAAGCAGACTCCCCGCTGAGCGGGGAGCCCAATGTGGGGCTCGATCCCGGGACCTGGGATCATGACCTGAGCTGAAGGCAGACGCTTAACTGACTGGGCCAGCCAGGTGCCCCTTACAGTCTTTGTCTGAAGGAGAGCTTTTGCTTCTTGCCCTTTCCCTATCTATCTAATCTTATCCGTTCACCTAGCTAGGTAGCTATCAACCTAGCTACCTACTGAACTTATCAGTCTGGGCTCATGGATTATTTTGGAAATGAATAAGTGATAATACAACCCTCAGTACAAGCTGTTACTGTCCCAGATTTGGCCAGTGGAAGCCCCGTCAAGCTGATCTCTGTGTCCTTTTGAAATTACCCCTCCAGTGTTTGAGCACTTCCCTGATGTTAGCATTAGCGGATATTCTGTTCTAGCTTTGTGTTCTCTTTGCCCCAGCCCTGGAAGAAGCCACGGTTCTGTGGAGACCTAGTTCCTCGGGGACTGCCGCTGCGATTATGAGAGCTCCCCAGGTGATTTCAATATGCAGCCAAGATTGAGAACCGCTGGTTATAGTCCTCCGAAGGGAGATCACCTGTTCCCACAAGGTGTTTTCTCCTTGTCATCCACTGGGACCCGTTGTCACCTGTAATTAGTGGCATTGATTTGTTGCTGATGTTTGGAGTTTTATGGGAGGCGTCCCTTGGTGATTTAGGCCCTTATAGTTGTGCTGGTGTTCTGTCATGAGGCATATGAGATGTGAAAAAAAAAAAAAAAAAAAAAGAAGAAAGGGCTGAGTGTTGAAAGTTTTTAGTTGACCCAAAGACATTTTTCCACCACTGCATTATTGATTGTTACATTTTTGTGGTCATTGAAGTTCTCACATGTTGTAAGACCCTAGGAGGTGCTAAAATATAGACAAGCGTACTGTTTCTAAGGATGGGTCACGGCACCCTTTTTGGTTTCTGGCCTGTCATTTTTAGAGGGTGTGTGTGTACTTCATTTTCTCCCCTTCCAGCCAGTTTTCTTTCATGAACATATCCGGCAGCTCTAGCTTCAGTATCCAGCAGCTGTAAGGAAACGCTCCTGATTTGTGGGTTTTCACTTCCTGGTTTCACATCTTTACCACGTTCCACATTGACCGAGCAAGTCCTTTTTGCAGTCTCAAGACCCATAGCTGAGAATTCTTAAGAACAGTCAGACATGGGAGGCCGTGGCTCTGGACTTGCATCCCCTCGAGCTGTAATACCTCTGGTAAAACACTCGATCTCTGTATCTGTCCTTGGTGGGAAAGGGGTTGGGTGTGAGAATGCGAATATGGTACTCAGCAGTCTCTGGCACACAGTAAGTGCTCAATAAATGTTAGCTATTATTATTTTATTACACAAAGCTGGTCACTATTACACAAAGCTGGACGGGAATGAACAAGGCCTAGTGTGGGCATTGCAGGTGTGCCTGCCTTGGCGTCCGTGGCCTGTGTCCCGACGTGTGAACGCATGGCCAGGTGTGTGGATTGTGTGGCTGTTGTACGGTATGGTGACGGAGGAGAGACCCATCAGGTGTGCCCTGTCAGGTCTGCCTTGTCCATAAATTTTTTGGTGGGCCGTGTGCACATATATGCTCACATGCATGTCCATAAAACCTGCGTGTGTTACTTCTTGCAGTTGTGTCTCGGGAGTTAAGTGGTCCTTCCTAGAAAACACAGTGACAAAGGATGGTGGCTATGGCTCTGACATGAAGGAGGGAGAACATATGTACTCTCCTCTTTCTAGTTCTGATATCGATTTGTATTGTTGGCTGTGATCAGCAAATGCATTCAAATTTCTTTGAAGACTCAGTTTATTTCATAGAAAAAAAAGCCCAAAGCAATGTGTGAGAATGAGTCATGTGGTCTGGGCTCTGGGTGTGAAGGTGGTAGCTCAAGTTCAGGGATGCTAAGCCATGGCCTTGGGCAAGTCATCCTTATTTTTCTCCAGCTTATACCAACTATTGAAGGGAGATGACATTGTTGTCTATGTACCTCCTCAAGGAAGGTCAAGATTGAGTAGTAAACATCAGTGAAATACCAGGAGGGGGAAAAATGGCCAATGACATCCTTAAACTCCCTTAAATGTTGGATGGACAGAGGCACCTGAAATGCAGTGTCTCCTGACATTGGTTACCCACCTTGAACTGGGTTTTAGATTGGTTAGATCTGGCAAACAAGACTGGAATGGTGATGGGCAGAAGTTGAGGCCTGGAAGAGCGGCGGTCCAGGAATTTGCATGAAAACCTGAGGCTCTGTTACACAGTGTCGCAGGAAGCAGTTGAGTTCAGATTGCAGGGAACGTGGGACGAGATGCGAACAGAGTCGGCTCATCCAACATTGGAGGAGGGCTCTGAACTCAGGCTGAGCAGATACTGTCGCTCACTAGCTCGGTGTCCTTGGATAAGTCACTGAATCCCGATTTTCTCATTTGCAAAATGGTTGCTCATTCTGGCTCCTTTCTGTTTCTTTTGAACTCACGTGGTTGGCGGGATGAGATTGGATGACGGAGAAAAGTGCTTTAGAAAAGATCGCAAGTTATCCCAGTGCCAGAGGGAATAACCGTTTCTGCCTGGGGTCAGGTCAGGTGGCCTTTATCATCAGCCACCTCTGCATACCTTGCCGTGGGGCTCACTTTTCTCGGTCCTGTATGTTGGTGATGTGTTTGATAGGACTTGATGCCACCAATGAAATAACCTTCTTGAGGCTTTTAAGAACTATTGATTACCCTGACAGACAGAAACTAGTAAACATGCGGTTCTTCCCGATACCAGACAGGGCTTTAGAGAAGTCTGAGGCAGAGATTCGGTTCAAGAGAAATCTAATTATTCTGTTTTGGGTCCTGAGTCTTCGTTGTTAGTCTCTCCTTAAAGAATACACCACCCTCTCTTTTGCCACTTGCCATTTGTGTAGCATTGGGTTAGAAGCTGCTTTTTACAGAGGGTTTTGTGAAGATACGAACTTACGTGTAACTGTGTTTTATGATTTGGCTGTTTGGATGTTATTTTCAAGTCACTTTGGTCAGGACTGGTGGCTTCTGTGCTTGCGAGTGTTCTGTTTCGGAGGTTCGTCATATTGACTTGTTCTGTGTTTGGATTTGTACGTGCGGCATTTGCTTTTAACGTAACGTCTGGCAGATAAAATGCTTCACCTATTCAGGGTAGAACTGCATCTTAAGAGGTGTCTCTGAGAGTAGGAGGTGGGTGCCGAGATCACCTTGTCGTCATCTTGACTTTCTGAGCGAGAACGGGGAATCCGTACCCTTTACGACAAGAGTGCCGAGTTTGCCTCCCATTGCACCGGACACCATGGAATCACGGGAGAGTGCTGGGCCCCGGGACTACCACTCTTCTGCACTCCTCACCGCCCTGGAGAGCCGGGCCCTCCGTGGGTTGCCCTGTGCCACCTGCGGACGGTGCAGGCGGCACGTGGCAGGTAGCCCGAGAGCTCTGCCTTTGTTCTCATCAGGCCCAGGCGGCTTGTGGTTTTGCATGAAGGGGTGGAGTGTATTTGTACAGTCGCCAAAGATGTGATTAGACAAGATATTGATTCTGAACTTCTGCCCCCTTTCTTCTGTTCGACTCGGTTCTTCCATAGTGAGGTTCAGGCTAAGAAAAATGGAGCGGAGAGAACTAGGCCACTGGCTTTTGAAACATATTGATCAGTGAGCCCATCAGATGTGGCAGAGACCTTCCCCTTTGTAAGATGTCATGCTGCGTGGGGACCTTAATGTGGCCTGTGATCACTCCTGCAGGGATTTGCTTTCGCAGGGAAAAGACTAGAAAAGGAAAAGAATCACTGTAGGCAGTATCCAAAAATGTCAGCATTTCTAAATGTGTTTCCTTGAAGTCGTTGATCCCTTTGGTTTTCTAGGCCATGTGGTGGCAGGAGGGAACAGTGTGAGGCGGTCAGCCTTGAGCAACAACCTTCGGAGCAATGCGGGTCTCACTTCTTCTCTGCCCTCCACCTCTCCCCGGCTTGGGCCTCCGCTGCTGCCTATCTGTCTGTCTCCCTACCCCACCCCCATCACACATACCACATGCATGTTCTTTCTGCCCCCAGTGCATGTCTGTGGTGTGGACAGTTGCATCTTACTTGAGCCAGCTCTAAGCCAGGGCCTCCCAGTTGGGCCGCTCTGGGTGAGCGAGATGCTGTGACCTTGAGTGTCCTCCGGTCAAGTGAAGTGTGGGCCTGGCTTTTATCTCGACTTGCCTGGGTTGGCTCTGTGTGAGCAGCCAGGGAGCCTGCTAATGGGTCCCCTGGGACAGAGGGAAGAGGACCGAAGTGGATTTGTTGAACCCCCAGGGGACATTTGAAACGGCACCAAGGGCAGGCTGAAATCTACTAGCCTTTGCTTATCGCGCCTGAGTTCCAGCATGCTGAAAGGGTGATGATTAGTAAGAAAAAGGCCAGGCTACTTTATCTTTTCCTTTGCACACTTGGGAAAATTTCCTCTGCCTTGCTAGTATTAGAAGCAGACCATTCTTTCTATTCTACCACATCACATCGGCTTTCATTAAAAATCAACAGCAGCAAATACAAAGCCCCATCCGTGGAAAAGCATTTGAGGCAACACTGTGCTCCAGTGCTTCAGGGGTGGGGTTCTTGCCTTCTGCACCAACGGATCGGTTTCTCATACCCATGCCTTTCTGACCCAGCAGCTTTTTAAAAGACCAAGAAGCATCGCTCTGCTTTCTACTGCCTCTCTCTGAGACCAGGGCTGCCGTGCCTCTAGCCATGTCCCAGAGAGCATTTTTGAGACAAGTCAGCTTAATTTGCCTGCATGCCTAGGAAGCCTCTCTTTAAAATCTAGTTTTGAGCCAAGAGCTGTATCTAAATATTTTGCTTTTCCCATTCAGGCGAGCGACGGAGGCGCCGCTGCCAGGTGGCATTCAGCTACCTGCCCCAGAATGACGATGAGCTTGAGCTGAAGGTCGGCGACATCATAGAGGTGGTAGGAGAGGTAAGTGCCAGGCAGGTGGGTGGGTGACCTCGTGCGGGCGCTCGGGACCCGCCCCTCGTTGGCCTTGCTGTGGCGGATGTTAGAGCCCAAAGAGACCTTAGACGCTCTCTGGCTGAGTCCCCTTCTCCGAGGAACTGGGTTCCCAGAAAGGAATGCCGCCAAACCCAGTAGGAGCAGGTGTGGGCCATTTGAAATTACAGCCTTTCTCACACAGCGGACCAGGGCTCATGAGATCCCGGCCCACTGCCACAGCGTTTCTCCTCTCCTTCAACCGCCAGTAGACTCTGGCTCTGCAGAGTGACTCTGAGCCGTCTCCAAAGGGTGAATTCAGTATTCATCGTGGGGGACACTGTGGATTCAAAGGGAAAGAAAAGACGGGACATTTATAGAAGGCTAGTATGTGACAGGCATGACAAGGCTCTTTACACATTGGCCCATTGGGTGACTCATCGCAAGCACTTCATTTTGTGGATGAGAAAAGAGGCTCAAGAGACCCTTGAAGAAAAGAAAAAGAAAGAGACCCTGGAAGAGTCAGGGCTGAGGGTGGGAGCCTGATCCACCTGGCTGGAGACCGATTGTTCCCTCCACTGCACCACATTCCCTTATCGCCGCTTGGTCTTGGGTACTTGAGGCCGTGCCTGCTGGTGGTGTGTCCCACCACGCACTGGCATGGGCCTCACGGGCTCCACTCCCCCGTCCTGGGTAATCCTGGGCTTCAGACTTAGAACCTGATCGTTCATTCTGATTCAACTCATGTGTCTGTATATAGAAATACAGTTCTCTGAGACCTTTGGTTTCATGAGTACCACTGGACCTTACAGAAACCCATGATTTACCAAAAAAAGAAGCTAGAAGTCAAGGAGGGTTTAAGTGAACTGTGACTTGAGTCCAAGTAGCAGGGCTGATGCCCAGCCACCAGATTCCCTGATGCTCATACAAACATAAAGTGAGCATGCGTCAAAGGTTCACTGAACTCATTAACGAGGGGATCTGCAAGATGGTACGGTTGGCTCAAAGAGAATTGTGGAAGAGTATGTACAATGACTGAAAGAGAAAATACTTGATTCAGATTGCTAAGGCAGATGCAGAACTACATAGTATCCTACAGGGCAGTGCACTGGAACCTTTGAGGTCTCTTCTAGGGGATAAGGCACTTGTATCTCTGGCAGTCAAGATTTATTTTTGTTGCTATCTGAACAGAATCACCCTCATCACTTTTGGTTTTCTGCCAGTTAACATCCGCACTAAGGGAGTCATAAATAGTGAATAGGGTGTCAGACAAAGATACATGTCTCTAGAGAGTCAGTTACTGGGACTCCCACTGTGACACTGGGAAGGACACAAAATAACCCCTATTACCTATTTCCTAATTTTGGAGAGTTTATATTAATAGGTCATTCATCATTTTTGAGAGAGAGTGTGTGCGAGCGAGCGGGGGAAGGGACAGAGGGAGAGGGAGAGAGAATCTTAGGTTGAGCAGGGAGCCTGACTCTCGGCTCAGTCTTGCAACCCTGAGATCATGACCTGAGCTGAAATCAAGAGTTAGATGCTTAACCAGCTGAAATACCTAAGCACCCTTCATTCAGCATTTTGTATCCCTACTGCCAAGCAGGGCACTTAGGAGACACTTGTTGAAAGCTGAATGAGTGAAACATGAACGGACAACAGAGTAGAACATTTATGCCGGTGGTAGAAGGACAAATTTCCTAGGACTGAATCCATGCAAGAAATTCCAAAGGAATTAATTAATAGCGTGACTGATTTTTTAAAAAAAGTTAAAATTTTGGTATAATTTGAAGCAACTTTACCTAAAAAAAACACCCAGAGAACAACAAATAGGAAACATTTTATAGTAAATGATCATGAAAAGTTATTATATATATCACATATGAAATTATATTAAGAAGGTACCATAACAATGATAAATAGTAAATAAATCTTCCATAAACACAAATCCCACAAAGGGAAAGAAAAACCTTTACCATGAGGACATGTTCCACACTGCTTTAAATTAAATAAATGCAAATTAAGGCAATAATGGGTCCTGCTTTTGAGAATCCTAAGAAAATATTTTGCGGTAAGACTGTTGGTAATACCAAGGAGAAGTGGCGACTTTGTATACCTTTATGATCCTAATATGAAGCTATTTAGCAGGGTATGGCAAGAGCTGTAAAAATCTGAATTAACATCCTTTGAGCCAGTAATCTCACTCCCAGGGATTTATCAAAAGAAAATGGTTAACAGAAAAAAAAAATGTGAAACATGTTAATTGCTTGTGATAATGAAAAGTAATCAAAAGAGAGCATAGTTATGTGAATTAAGTGATATTATTCAGCTAGAAGATTGTGAAGACATTAAGATGGTAAACTCGGAGGTCTTTAACTCTGTATTTATTGCAATACTGTGCGCTGTAATTTTCTGTTAAACTCTGCTAATCTGAGAGCTTTTCAACAGCAGGGATCTGGTTTTGATCTATCTTAAATTACGTGGTACCTGGAAGAGTGCCTGAAACCTAAAACGTACCTTAATAAATGTTTGCTGAATAAGTAAGCGAATAAATGGAAGTATGAAAAGATTTTTTTGCAAGAGAAATGGACAGATCGGGACACAAAATTGCATACATTAGGCCATAGCCATGTAAAATACATCTCTGCCCGTGTGATTGAAGACAGTAAGGGAACAAGAATTGAAAATGGTTGTGTCACAGAAGCAGTGTTTCCTTTAATATTGTAATAATGTTTTATGAAACACAAAGCAAGGTAAGGAAAATTATTAACACATTCCTGGGAGATAGTTTCCACCCTCCCCTGCCCGTTGGCTGTAGGGCATGTGGGCATGGATCGCTGAAGGAGAGGAGAGATCAATCACAGTTGTTAACTCTTTGCGCGGGGATGACGTAGGACGTCCCTGCTGCCAACAGGACCAGTGTCCTGTTCACTCACTGCCAGTTCAGTGCCAGGCTTCATGAGGGGCTTTCTTCCCAGAGGAATAAGGAAAAATATGTAACCTAGGATATTTATGTACAGAACATAAAGGTTGGCCTTTTAAACCATATTTTAAAAATTATATGATCAAAAATGAGTTTTCCCATTATGTCAATTGACTTGTAATATTGCAGGGCCATTGCCACTGCATATTATAAAATATGTCTTTTTATAATGGAGATATAAACGCCAGTGGGTATTTTCTCATTCCACTGGAAACTAAAAATAAACATCCCAAATCAATAAAAACTCTTCAATCACGGGAACAGACCGTAGTATTAGCTTTGCAAGACTTGGAAACCAGTCAGTCTATTGGGCAATAAAAATACGATGGATGATACCATGTATGTATGTTATATTCTTCTTGACTGATTAACAGATTGATCCTACAGTATTGCAAAGCTACACACACACACACACACACACACACACACACACACACATGCACACACAGCCCCTACCCCAAGGGAACAAAAAAATCCAGACAACTCTTAGGAGGATTTTGGAGGTATGGACTGGTTTTTTGAAAAAGCTCGAATCAAGTAGAGAATCTTAAAACATGGTATTTTATATATATTAATTAAATTATATATATATATATCTTATTTTAGATAATTTAAGATAATTTATATCTTATTTAAATATAAAAATTACATTCATTTGCCATTTGTCACCATAAGCTCATAGGATCAAGGTGTTTTCCTTAAATCTGGGTTTGCTGGTTTGAGTTCCATCCTCTCTGCTTCCATAGTGCCTCCTTCATGATTTCCATCAGTTTCTTTAAAATGGATTGATAATAACACGAGGGACGCAACCGGAGTACCCACCCCTTCTAAAGAAAGTTCTGCAGTCCAGTGCCCCCCACCGCGTCTCTTCTGGTTGTCTTATCTGCACCTAATTAGGCACCAAGTTTTGGTGTTTTTTTGTGGTTTTTTTTTTTTTTTAACTTTCACATTGTTCACCGTTTTCCCTCATCACCACAAACTTTGTCTTCGCACTTACCCATTTTTTGGGTCATGTAACCACATGGTGGGCTAACAGAGCAGCAGGCTGGTGCAGGTTTGGGTAGACATGGCCTGACCCCCACCTAGCAGGAGCCAACTGCCAGCCCGGAGCTCAGCCCGGATGGGCCTGTGCAGGGTGGCTCAGAGAAGGAATGGAGAATGCAGGGCTGGCCGCGGCTGCTGAACGCACCTGGCAAAGTCACTTTCCTCAGAAAAGCACGTAGAATTCCTCTACCTCCTGGCTAGAGACAGACCCTGCTCTTGTTATTAGATTCATCTTTGTGAACCCAAAGGAACTGGGCTGCCAGTTCGAAAGGAAAAATAGCAGACTGAGTTCTTGTTTTGTTTTTTAAAGAAAATCACTGTAAATACACACTTGTGTCTTTTTTGTCCAGAGGGGAGAAGACTGATCAATGCAGGTGAAATTGCAATTATAAGACCAAAGATGGCATACAGACAAGCTTGTCAGGAATAATGGCATTTGAGGGCCTCTGGAGTTTCAAACCTGGCTTATTGGCGTATTTTTTTAAGTGCGTTGACGCCTCTATGTTTTCCTGTCTGTGTTATCCAGAGCCTGGGAAATGAGCCACTTTTCTTCTTGTGTTGGATGAGCTTGGTCTCAACCAATCTCTCCGAGTGGAGACCCAAGGAATATTCGGAGATTCTTGCTTTTATTTGTTCCTTGTGGTTTGTTTTTGAGGTGTTTTTCAGTGGTCCCTAGTCAGGCTCGCTGGAGATCAATGGCTTTCATTTCAGATTTAAAGTGTGATCTGGCCTTACAGTTTGCAAAAATGGTAACTTGCACTTTTAAGAAACATAGGCATCATCTCATACCCACAACAATGGGTTTGGTTCTCTCGGCTTGAGTTAAATGAGCTGTTGAAATTCTTCAGAAGTTTAACTCAATCAGACAACCTTTGTGGGTATGGATGTGCAGTTCATGATATTGTGAATTATAATAAAAACTATATATTTCTGGTCTCTCCCATTTCTGGCACAGAGCTCCTAAAACTCTTGGGATTTCCTACAAGAGTGATAAAGGTGTCTTTCCTTATGTTAATGGGGTAACTTTTGGAATATCTAAGCAAAGGGGCCTGTTGCCTGTGGAGCCAATGGTGTGGTTAGAGGGTTGGAACCTTCGGCCCCACCCGCTGGCCCTGGGGAGGGGAGAGGGGCTGGAGGTCGAATCAGTTGCCAGCGGCCAGTGAGTTAATCAACCATGCCTATGTAATGAAGCCTCCGTAAAACCCCCAAAGGACAGGATTCAGAGAGCTTCTGGGTTGGTGAACATGTGGAGGTGCGTGGAGAGTGGTGCCTGGAGAGTATGGAAGCTCCACGCCCTTTCCCCGCGCCTTGACCTGTGCATCTCTTCCGTCGGACTGTTCCACGGTTACATCCGTTTCTAATAACTCGGTGATCTGGTAAGTAAAATGTTTCTCCGAGTTCTGTGGGCTGCTCTAGGAAATTGATTGAACCAGAGGAGGGGATCATGGGAACCTCTGATTTATAGCCAGAAGGATAGGGGACAGAAGGATAGGGGATAATCCGGACCTGCAAGTGGCATCTGCAGTAGGGGGCAGGGAACAGAGCAGTCTCGCAGGCCCAAGCACTTAACCTGTGGGATATGCAGCTGCCTCTGGGTAGAGAGTGTCAGGATTGAGTTAAATGGTAAGACCCAGCTGATGTCTGAAGAATTACTTGTTGGTGTGGGGAAACCTCCCTCACCCCCCCACACACACATTAGAACTGGGTCCAGGGACCCCAAAGAGCAGGTAATCCTCATTTCATTCTCGGTGTAAGAACTTTTGTTTTGTGCTTGCCCATGAGAAGTCAAGTTCGCTTAAAAGCTAATTAGTTACTAGGTAATCCAAGCATACCTAAATTCTGACCCATCAAGACACCCCTTGCTTTAGAAGAGTTTATCTTTTCCAAAAAAGAGATAACATTAATATAAAAATTTGTTTATTAGAATGTGATAATCCAAAGAGCTTAGGCTGCTCTACAGTCATTTCTTCCAATGATTTTGGGTAGACATGTCTGGTGATGTAATTTGCAGAGGTGACAGAGCATGTTAAGGAGAGGGAAGCCACGGTTAGAAGAAAAAGGTGATTAGATTAGCATCATCAGCCCGCAAAACAGACTACAACTGTATAAAAGCAACATATTCGCAAGTCGAAATGTATTTATAAGACATTTGCATAGCTATGGGATTTATCAAATATTTGAACTCTTACTCTGTGACAGAACCTGGGTTCACGGAGATTTAGAGATTTATTGAATGGAATCTCTGTCTTGAAACATGCTGAGTATAGTCAGGGAGGGTAAGATATGCACAGCTAAGAAGCTAACTAAGAACCCAAGATGCTAGGACAGCAGCAAACGATGGCATTGACAAACGAGGAAGGAATTTAAAAACAAAGGCACTCGGGGGCACCTGGGTGGCCCAGTGGGTTAAAGCCTCTGCCTTCAGCTCAGGTCGTGATCTCAGGGTCCTGGGATCGAGCCCCACATCAGGCTCTCTGCTCAGCGGGGAGCCTGCTTCCCTGTCTCTCTCTGCCTGCCTCTCTGCCTACTTGTGATCTCTCTCTCTCTCTCTCTCTCTGTGTGTGTGTGTCAAATAAATAAATAAATAAAAACCTTAAAAAAAAACAAAGGCACTCAGCAAAGGTAAAAAAGATGCTTCCTAGAGCAGGAAGAATTTCAACCACAGGCACACAGAAAGTGAGAAGTATTTGGATTCATTCAGCAAGCACAGGGTATATTGTATAAGGTGCTCAGCTAGTCTGGAAGGGGGAGCACAGGATGTTGGTAGAGCCCTGTTCTGGAGTCAGGGATGACCTGCGAAGCTTCCGCGGCAGGTGTGGAGTGTCGGAAGCCGAAGTTGGCCCCTGCGACCAAATGCGGATGAGATAAGTGACAGTGCCTCCCACACTGAACTTTTTTTTTAAGATTTTAAAATTTCATTTACTTGTCAGAGAGTGAGAGCACAAGCAGGGGAAGCAGCAGGCAGAGAGAGAGGGAGACACAGACTCCCCACTGAGCAGAGAGCCTGATGTGGGGCTCGATCCCAGGATCCTGAGATCATGACCCGAACTGAAGACAGATGCTTAACCGACTGAGCTACCCAGGCGCCCCTCCTACACTGAACTTTTAAAGGAATACCCCCATTTGAAGGTATCTTACATATGGCTTTTGTAAGATTAACACAACTCCAAAGATAATTTTGTCACCTGTGAATAGTGGCAGGACAAAGCTTCAGGATCTTGATTCATCAGAAAGATTATCTTGGTTTGATTTACTCTTTGCTCAGATTTCCAAGTTGGAGTGATAGTAAGTCCTTAGCATAGGGTCATTTAGGAATTGGGGGACCTGTAGACTAGCGTATAGCAATTTTCAAGGACAGGATTGTCCTCTTCTTGAGAAGAGCCCTATCAAAGACGCTTTCCACTGTGAGGCAAATCATGGATGTAGCTCTGTCTCATTGGGCAGAATTTGCTTGAGGTCTTAAATAGAAGTTGTATATGTTTTCTTCAATCATTTCCCTTTGAATTACTCTACAGATTTATCTTTTGAGGGGCCCCTTTCATGTGGAATAGGCTAATTCTCAGAAGAACAAGGGAATAAAAAATCACTTTCCTATGTATATGGAATGTTGTGGCCTTGCCAGAAAGAGGTAATGAGACAGTGAATTACACAGGAGTTGGGGGAAAATATTGACCCTGGCATTTAGGACCTAGGGAACACTTGTCTGTTTGGCTCAACCAGCTTTCCTGTCCCCAAATCAACAGGGATGGTTATTTAAAGCAACTAAAATGGAAAATAATGTAGGTGTTTATGCCTTTAGGGTGTGGTTCCCTTAAAAATATTTTTTTCACTAATTCCACTAATAGAAAAGATGTTTTCTAGACACTATTTGTATTTTTTCAGCAATATTCAAAAGGTAAAACCATGTGCTAGAACATTTACATGATGTTCTAGAAAGGGTGAAATCAGTCATAGGTGATGGAAATCAGATGAGTGGTTGCTTGTGGAGGTGGATTGACTAGGAAGGGACACAGGGAATTTTCTGGAGTGATGGAAACTTTCTGTGTATTGATAGAGGTGTGGGTTACATGGGTGCATATATAAAAACTGATTGACTTATACTGTTAAAACATGTACATTTATGATTTAATTTTAAAAGTTAAAAATTAAAAGTTCAATTTTAAAAAGTTTAAAAAACTAAGTATTTCTCTGGCATTTAAAAATTTTTGAAAATACTTTCCCTTACCTCTCAAAGATGGGAGAAAGGGCCAGTGTAGAAATTCTCATTTAATTATTTCTGAATACATTTTTTATTCAGATGTAATTGAAATAAAACACTGTATTAGTTTTAGCCATACAGCATAATTATTTGATACATGTATAGTGTATATTGTGATGTGATTATAACAATGAGTTCAGTTATCATCTATCACCACACATAGTTTGAAATTTTTTTTTTAAAGATTTTTTATTTATTTATTTGAGATAGATAGAGAGAGAAAGCATGAGAGGGGAGAAGAAGGTCAGAGGGAGAAGCGGACTCCCCATAGAGGCGGGAGTCTGATATGGGACTCGATCCCGGGTCTCCGGGATCATGACCTAAGCCGAAGGCAGTTGGCTTAACCAACTGAGCCACCCAGGCGCCCCAGTTTGAAATTTTTTTAAGATCTGTCTTACCAACTTACAAATATATGATACACTACTATTAACTATAGTCACCTTGCTACACATTACATCCCTGGGATTTATTAATTTTAGAAATAGAATTTTTTACATTTCGACCCCCTTCACCTCTTTCACCTACCCCCAGCCCCTGACTCTGGCAACCACCACCATGTTCTCTGCATCCATGAGTTTGATTTTTTTTTTTTTTTAGATTCCACATAGAAGTGCAATTATATAGTACTTGTCTTGCTCTGACTTATTTCACCTAGGGCGATACCCTTAAGGAACTAGAAAAAGAACAAATGAACTGCAATTTGGTAGAAGGAAGGAAATAACAAAGATCAGAGTATAAGTAAATGAAATCGAGTCTTAAAAGATAATAAAGGAGCACCTGGGTGGCTCAGTGGGTTAAAGCCTCTGCCTTTGGCTCAGGTCATGATCTCAGGGTCCTGGAATCGAGCCCCGCATCAGGCTCTCTGCTCCTTAGGGAGCCTGCTTGCCTCTACCTGCTTGTGATCTCTCTCTCTCTCTCTCTCTGTCAAATAAATAAATAAAATCTTAAAAAAAAAGATAATAGAAAAGATCCAACCTATAAAGTCTGAATACATTTTGAGGAAATTTTTTTAGTAATGTTAAGGTGTGGGCCTTTCCTTAAAGCTTGACTTTTCCATTTTTCTTTCTGGAAAGAATGGTAAAACAGCTCTGGGAACAGTAAAGCTGACCTCATTTGCCTGCGTGCCTCTCCCTCCGCTCCCCTCCAGTGTGCTTCTGACTGAGGTTTGGGCTACAAAGGGTTGATTGCACAGAGACCGCCATAGCAGCCCTTAAATGGGTTTTTCTGTCTTGCTACTCACACTTTGAGGTAGACTCGAGACCTCATAAAGCTGTTGTTTCCCTTCTCAGTGCAGTTTAACAGGTAAAACTTCAACGCTCATAAGTCGAAACTATTCTGAATAGCTCTGTACCTCGGCCAGCCGTGGTCATCTTTGTATCCACAGGCATCCTCTCTGTAGTGCCTTACAAATGTAGATAATGTGTGTAAAACTGGGTGGAAGTATTGAAATTTACCCACTTGCTTCCCCAACTTCCAACAGGGCTAAATAGCTAGAGATGAGCTCCTTGGGCCCTGAACCCACGTAGATGCTGGTGACTGTGAAGACACAGGAATTGCAGGGCCCCCAACGCAAACTGTTTAAGTGGTTTTACTATGTCTTTCTTTCTCGAACACAGCCAGGTGTAAACTACCCTATTTCCGGTTCTGGGCCGAGGGCAAGGTTCTCTCTTGCTTGGGACAGAGCCAGGGGCTGCAGAGCTGGCTGGGTTGAGCCCAGGGGTGCAGGATGGAGGCTGCTCTCAGCCCAGAGGCACTGCTGGCGGCAGGCTGTGGATGAATGTGTGTTGGGTGGCGAGGAGGAGGGCATCGATTCCCCTTTATTACTCTCCTTGGGGCAGAAATGGTAAGCCTTTGGTGACATCCATAATCCAGAGTTTATTACAAAAGGACATATTTCTTTCTCTCTTTTAAATATAGAAACAGGGCGCCTGGGTGGCTCAGTTGGTTGGGCAACTGCCTTCGGCTCAGGTCATGATCCCGGCGAACTGGGATCGAGTCCCATATCGGGCTCCCGGCTCTGTGGGGAGTCCGCTTCTTCCTCTGACCTTCTCCCCTCTCATGCTTTCTCTCTCTATCTCAAATAAATAAATAAAATCTTTTAAAAAAAGATTTAAATATAGAAACAAACATAAGCTTCATTAATTCCTTCATTCCTGCAAGCTTCATTAATAAGTGGGGGCGCACAGGTTCTGTATGGTCGTTTCTTTGTGGCAGGAGCTCCTCAAGCACACTGTCTTTGTCGGTTTTATTCACCAGTGAATCTGCCCCAAGGTCCCAGAGCAGTGTGGGGTAGGTGCTTATTAAATGTAGGTCGAATAGGGAGGGGCACAGAGACCTGGGCATGGAGGTGAACAGTGGCTAACATCGTCCTGTCTCTTGGTCCTATTTGCTCCTCACAGCAAGGCAGATCCTTTTGTGGGGGGATCAGAGCTTCAGAGACCCCTCATAGAGGGTTTCCCCTGATGATTTCCCTGCTTTTCATTCCTATTCATCCAGAGTGTGAGGTACTATGCTTTACGTTTTGAATGAATGAGTGAATGAATGAATGCAATCACTCTGGGCTTCAGTGTCCTCATCCAAATACAGGAAGTTGAATCTAGAATATTCCTGAAGAGGGAGAGTGGGAGAATGAGGATTTTTTTTTTTCGCGTGTCTCTAGCCTGAATCTTAGAACCAAAGTAGCTGGCTATAGGAAGAAATAGTACTGAATGGTTCTCGCTGGTACAAGGGCCAGACCCCTCCCCCACCACCGCCGCCATGGCGCCTGTAATGAGAAATGTACCCTCAGGCCATGAGTGGTGGTTTCGCTGCCTGCCCCTCCACGCACCACAACGTGCGGCTAATGATAGACCTCTGCTGCTTCCCTGTTGGCCTCTCCTCTCAGACTGTGCTCTGACACTGATACAGGCATCTGGGGGTGTGGTGAGGCAAAGACACCCCTGTTTTCCCAGCAGGCAGCTAACCAATCCCACACATCAGGAGTACTTCCTTCGGGGATCTCAGGCTCGAGCCGCTTATTACTGGGAACAGGAATGTTTTAGATACTGTCAAGGAGAATCAAATGGAATTGGCCCAGCTGCCCTGCGCTGTTGGGGATTCTGCTAGGGACTGCTCATTTGCAGTCCATGCCCTTGGTTTTTCCCTCCTGCCCCATGATTCTGAGAGAAAGAAGGTCATTTTATGGTTCCTCATTCAGGACAAGCACAAAGGATCCCCCACCACAAATCCGGTGACTATTTCTATTCAGGCTCATGGCGAATTTTCCCAACCGTCCTAATCCTATAAAAAGCTCCTTGAAAGAATAACACATATCAGTTGAGTTGGCATAGAAACATGGAATGGTTTCAAGTGAAGTGCTGTTAAATGCCACGATGTGGTATTGAATAGTCCCTGGGACAGTTGTGCATGGATGTCTGGATTCTTTCCTGAAGATTCTGTGATCACACAGATATAATTGCCACTCCGCAAGCCTGCATCCCGTGAGTTCCCTAACAAATGCTCCAAACACCATTCTCGTTGTCTCCATTGCACAGATTCTGTCAGCTTTCCCCTTTCTGGAGTGTCTCACGCCGCCCACCCCCCCCCCCGCCTTACTTGTATATATATATTTCTACCATTTCTCCTTTCCAGGGCCAACCTTAATTTTTTACTTCTTTTTTTCTCAAAGCCTTCCCGATCTGGGTGAGCTTGACTTTGTGTAACAAATTTCTTTGTGCCAAGTCATGACATTTTTCCCATCTATTTACCTCTCATTGCTAGTTTTTAGTCTCGCCCGTCCTCTCCCCTCTTTCAACCACATGCCCTTTCTACCTTGGTAGATTGTCAACTGCTTTGGGGGGAGGGGGAAGCCATGTCCTGCACAGCCCTGTGTCCCTAGCCCCTAGTACAGAATCATAATCTGTCTCTAACACTGATCGAGTGTATGCATTATCCCCATCGTATAGACAGGAACCAGAGTTCCTTTGGTAGGAAATTTGAATGAGGTCATGTAACTGCTGAGCTTCAGTAGGATTTGATCTGGGCTTTTGACTTTTATATTCTTTATCTCTTTCATTTTAATTGTTTTAGCTGTTAAATCATATTTATCATTTTCAGTTGGTGTTATATGCATGTGGTAAAACACACACACACACAAAACAAATCCAGATGTTCAGGGTCTCTTCCTGTTACATTGCACGGTGTGAGTAACTTAACACCTGCTTGTTCTCAGAATGTCCTGTTACTTCCCTTCCAGAAACCACCTCGCTGTTCTGACTTCTGACTTCTGCTATTCTTTTAATGGTTCCATCACAACATCTTGGGATGACTTTTTACCTTCCTCTTGCTCGTCCCAGCTAATTGGTGGCTCAAGACCAGCTACTACCTGAAAGAACCTTCAGATGCATACCTGCCTTCTCCCTTGTCACTGCTCCCCCTCACTCCCTTACCCAGAGGACTGCCATACAGCTGCCCTCCCTTGCTCCCGTCGCCCTGTTGTGCTTCATCTCAGGGTACTCTAGAAACCTGCAGGGAGTCCTGCTACCTTCCGATTGAATTCTTAGCTCAGGGCATCTTAACTCTTTTTGTTAGGCTGTCTAGTTAGTTTGGGTAGTCTGGGAAGCCATTGTCACTTGTTAAATAATGGTTTTAAATGCTTAAAATAAAACATAGGATTACAAAGGGAACCGTTGAAATACCTATTAAGTTATTTAAAAAGCAAATTTTGATATGAAGGTCTGTATAATTTCCTATTATAATTAATAAATAATTCTGTAATGAATATATTAAATGACAAGGTCCCCAGCAGGTGTAGTAACTATTACCACTTCCTAGTAGTCCTGGGTGCAAGCAATACCTTGAGATACCCACAGCTTCTGTGTTGTGATATGAAAATGCCCATGATTTGTTTGGCGACGAGTCATAGGTCCTTCTCCTATTCTGTCTTACTTTCATTTTATGGCCAAAGGAAATGCCAAATTTTAGTCTGAGGTTAGTGAAAGTAAGTTGTTAATTCCTTTCCACTTGTGTTTTTGGCCCCCAGGTTCAGCCCCCCCCCCTTCCTGAGTCTGAATCTCAAGACTCTGTGAGGTCTGCGATCTCACTCCCGGTCAACTTGTAAGCTTTGGGTCCTTCCGCTCTCTCTGTGTGGGCTCTGTGTTGTGCACCATACAGATTCGAGAGAAAACTGGGAGCCGCGGTATCTAACCTGAGCCCTGCATCTCTGTTCTTGTTTGCGTCTGTGCAGGTAGAAGAAGGATGGTGGGAAGGCGTTCTCAATGGAAAGACTGGAATGTTTCCTTCCAACTTCATCAAGGAACTGTCGGGGGAGTCGGATGACCTGGGCATTTCTCAGGATGAGCAGCTCTCCAAGTCAAGTAAGGAAGTCCCCGTGCAGGGGGGGTGGGGGCACCGGCGGGTGCTGCTCCAGCCTCCCCGCTGTTCTGTAGCCTGTGCCAGGGGACGGCGACAGAAGCTCACGAGTACACTCCTGCTTGTGCTGCCTTCACCCCTGCAGTGTAGTAGGTTATCCTTGTACAGGCGTGAACCGCACACCTTCACGTGTGCGCAGGTGCATGCTGTCCATCTCTGGAGAGGTGACTGTCAGCCTTCGTGCCATTTTAATATTCCCCTATGGCTCACACTACTGCGTTTCCATACACTTCTCTCACTGCGAGTGGATAATTATTTTTTAAATGAACCAGATGAGACTGTATTTCTCAGCATCCTTTGAGGAACTTGGAGGAAAATGGCACACGCACACACACCAAAACCGTTGGTGGTGAGAAGTGCTGTGTTCGGGACGACTGCGTGCCAGTTTCCTTACCAGTTTGACAAGACAGCTGAGAGGCCAGCCCCACCTTGGGTGAGGATGCGTATCTTTCTGCGATGGTGAGAACGAACTCCAGGTCTTTCTTTCTCCAGGGCCTGAAGCTCTCCTCCCTCCAGCTTCTCTGCTGCCCTTTCCAGCTCATGGAGCAAAAGGTCAGGACCGGGAAGCTTTGTTCTCCCAGTCGCTAATCCAACTTCCCACGTGGGCGTCTGTGTATCTCTTGTGCCGTCTTGAGCCGAGGTCATGGCGTGAATGTCGTTAAGAGGCTCGACTGTGTCATGGTGGCGCGGCACTCCCTGGGGCTGCAGACCTCCCTTTCTAAACTCCGTCCTGTCAAAATAATACTGAAACTTCTTTCTTTTCCATTTGGAAAACTCTGACTAGAGTGGTGTTCTCAGGTTAGTTGTGTCTCTTTTATTTAACCAGTAGTCCGATGCACAGATTCCCAGTTTGGAGGTAAAACCACTTCTGGAAAAGTGCTCGGATGACCTTCTTCACTTGGTCTCTCAGAAGCTCGGGCTCGTGCAGCCTGTCATACATAGAAATATCAGCTCTGGCTGGTTGGCTCATAGACTTCATCTGTACCCTTTCCCTCTGCTGCCAATGCCAGGGACCCTAGCCCTGAACTCCATTCCATCCTAGGATCTATGGTAGGAAACATGGGAGGTGATTTTGGAGCAAGTGAAGCACCTTGGAGCCCCTGCTGCCTTCTCTGGCTTGGGGGGAGACGATTCTCTGCTAATGTGGCCTGGCTGATAAGTACAGATGGGGGGGCGGTGACTGTCCTTGATCTCATGGTAGTGGGAGTTGCTATAAGTCCTAAACTGCTCATCAGTTCTAACTTCCCTGCTGTCTTCTTTTATATATGGAAATAGTGTTGCACCTGGTAATTGGGTCCTATGATAACAATACTGTACCTCAGGGATGTTGTGGATTAAATGGGCTTTCTTGGAGGGAGGACCAAATCAGGTCATCATACCATTATTTCTGTGGGGAAGTGCATTATGAGTTCTAATAGCAATAATGTATATAAATCGTCTCACCCATATGAGGCTATCCGTAAATGGTCACTTCCATTGTTAATCATGATAAACTCTTGGGATATAACCAGTTTGTATGTTGAGGCTGACGCGTACTGATTGGCACCATGCTCACTGAAGCATTTTTGTCTCCGCCTGTGGAAATTACTTTGGGATTCCTTTACTGATGCAGAAAAGGAGATCTGGAGAGGTATTGGACAACCTCTCTGGGAGAACCTTGACTTCTTGGTGTTCTGCCATGTTAGCTGTGCTTTCACAGCGGGAGGGGCAGAGAAGTAATGCCTTCTGTATTTTTGGAACTATTGAAATAAACTGCCTCCACTTGCTCTAACTGAATATGGATGTTTGACCCTGCCTGCCCCCCTCAGCTCAAAGTGCATGGTGCTGGAATTTCTGGGGCAGGAGGTTAGGAGACTGAGTGGAATGGTCTCTCTGGGCACTTAGCCTTCCTTCACATGTTCAGAAGGGGTTGTTTCTCTTGGAAAGGTGTTCCCCCCAACACTCATTCAGTTAAAAGCCCTCCATTTCAGAACTAGGAGAGCCCAAAAATTTCAGCAGCCATGTTTAGTTACCACAGAATCTGTCCCTTATTGAGGAGTTTTGAGGTTCCTGAAGAGGCATTGTCTCCTAACAAGGATGGATGATTCTGAAAAAACTACATGGCCTTGGCAATCTTCCTGTATATACGGTTAAGGACAAGAGGGCCCATCTATCCATCTCTCCATCTGTCCATCCATGTCCTCCCTCCCTCCCTTCTTTCTTCCCTTCCTTCCTTCCATCCATTCCTCATTCATCCAACCTTTGCTGAGCCCCTGTTGTTACCGAGACACTCCACAAGACACTGAAGATACAGAGTCCCTGCCATCAGTCAGCTCACTTTGCAGAAAGGGAGTACAGCGACCGGAAGTTCACGAAAGTGCCCCAGGTGCTCCATGAGTGTCTGAGGAAAAAGGTGGAAAGGCCTATCCTATTGGGTTGTGGGGACAATGGTGGTCACAAGGGACTTCATACAAAAGCAGGTGTGATTATAATGTCCCTGTGACTTGCTGAATTGAAGTAATCCCCTGAAAGAGAAATAGCATCTCTCAGCATCCTGACAGGCTTTTCTGTAGCTATTTACACTCTGATGATACGATGTCTGGCAGATGGTAGAGTGTGTAAAATGTAGCCCAGATCACATACAGAAGTGAAGTATACTTGTAGGATTTGTCTAAGTGGAACCTTTGGTTTTAGAATGATTCTCTTTATTCTCTATTCACAGAGAATGCCGTCAGTAGTTTCAATGCGCTTTACTTTAAATTTTATTTTAAAGGAATCATAGAATCACAGGAATTTGGAAAACAACAACAACAACAACAAACCCAGGACTGTACAGAGAGATCCCATGTACTGCTCATCCAGTTTTCCCCGGGGATAGCATCTTGTATAACTGTAGGAGATACCTACTTACTTTCATCAGAAAACTGAGAAGGACAAAGGTAGTTCATGCACAAAAGAAATCTAGGTTTTTACTCTGGTATGAGCTAAACTGTACTTAACCAAGGTCTTTGTTAGACCAGTCCACTTAATATTCTTGATGTTTATGCCATTTTGGTAATTTTTAGAGAGTCTTGTGGCTTCATATAAAAAATCCTCTTAATTTAAATGCTACTAGACATCAGACTGAGTTTTTTTTAAGACAGATAAAGTCTGTATCCTGGTACAAATGAAGAAAACTTTGTATGCATCGTATCCTTGTATATATCTTTGTTGTAGACACACACACACACACACACGCACACACACCCCTACCCGTGCACATAATTACTTGGTATTTGTACTCTTCACATTTCTATTTCCAGAAAGTATTTGAGCATAGTTATTAAGTTGAATTTTGTCAACCTATGGATGAATGTAATACAAGAAACCTGGCATTATATTTCTAAGGAAATGTGCCCAGACAGCTTGACACGTGGCAGGTGTTCAATAAGCACTTGCTGAATCCTTTCTTACTCTAAGGAGGCATTTTGATCTTTGAATGACAGGTGCAAATTGCTTGAACTTGCTTTTCTTTTACCCTGATGTATTTTTATATATGGTGGTTGGTTATGAAAATCTCTGAACTTTACATCTTTGTTCAGGGCAATCTAATCTGTCAAGGAAAGAATTACAGCAATTGTATTGGTTGATACGTTGATTTAAACCTTTTACCTCAGATAAGAAACTTCATAGCTATGTAGTAGCTGAAACATTTTGCTCCATGTTTGAATTCGAAAACACTCTTGTATTTTATAGAATTTATGGAACATTAAAGGTACTTTTTCACAGAGGTTTTTATTATAGAGAATTTCTGACAAATACACACGTCGAGAGAGTAGGGTGATTAAACCCTGTGGGCTCAGCACTCAGCTTCAACATTCATTAGCCTCCGGCCACTCCATGGCAATTATACCACGGCCCAGACTTCCCCCAAACTCCACATAGCATGTAATTTCAGCCATGAATATTTCAATATGTATCAATAAAAGGGGAGGTCTTAACATCCTTATCACACACAAAAAATAATAATGGCAATTCCTCAGTGTAATTATACAGTCAGTGTTCACTTTCCCCTCATAGTCTTCTATTTTGTTTAAAGTATTATTTATTTAAGTGATCTCTACACCCAACATGGGGCCCGAACTCATGACCCTGAGATCAAGATTCAGATGCTCTACTGACTGAGCTAGCCAGGCGCCCCATAGCCTTCTATTTTTAATACCATTTATTAGTGTTAATGTGCATCCAGAGGGGGTGCATGCATTGTAGCTTATATCTGATTATAATCAGATGTGTTGCAAGTCTTTCTAAATCTATGGATTCCTCCTCCATGTCTCCTGTTTCCCTTGTAATTTGTATTTATTTGATGGAGAGAGAATACAAACAGCGGGAGTGGCAGGCAGTGGGAGAGGGAGAAGCAGGCTCTCTGCTGAGCAGAGAGCTCAATCTGGGGCTCGATCCCAGGACCCTGGGATCATGACCAGAGCTGAAGGCAGAGGCTTAACTGACTGAGCCACCCAGGCGCCACTCCCTTGTAATTTTTTACTGACCAAACTGAGGTCCTTTGTCCATTAATTTCCCACCATCTGTCTTTGCTGATTTCATCTCTGTTATACTCTTGACTCTGTGTTCCTATAAATTGATAATCACATCTAGGGGCTTGATTAAATTGAAGTTTGAAAATATATATATATATTCCCTAAAATGTCATACATGGTGGCATATCATCTATGTGGAGGCTTATAATGTCTAGCTGTCTTTCTTTGTGAATGTTAGCAGCAGTGTCATTGCATTTTTTTAAAAGAATTAAAAAATTTTTTAAAAGAATGCAATGGGCTCCCATGTAGCAGACCAATGGTGAAAAAATTTTGAGTAAATTAGGTTTTTAAAAAAGAAAACATCCAAGAGGTTGTAATAATAGTGTGGACAGAATCTTATGTTAGGAATGGAAAGGTGTTTAGAGGTCTTCCAGCCTGGTGTCAGATAAGAACCCTAAAGTCCAGTGAAACTAAGTCTTGGGTGTAGCATGGCTTATGACTGACGAGGCCACAATTATCCACAGGCTTTTCACACACAATCTGGTATCGCCTCTATTCTGGCCTGCAGTTTACCCTTTCACAGAGCATCTGACAAATTTCAAATTTGAGTAGAGTTTAGATTATTTCTTCTTATTATTGCAGATCGTTAATTATACTGGTATTATATTAAATTATAATCAGAGAATATCCTGAACCTATAAGATTCATTTGGATGCTGAGGTGAATCCAGATATTACTGTTTCCAATTTCATTTTCAGACAAATTTCAGACAAATTTAAGACATAAGTGTTTCTTTTATTTATCTATCTATTTATCTATTTATTTTAAGATTTTATTTATTTATTTGACAGAGAGATCACAAATAGGCAGAGAGGCAGGCAGAGAGAGAGAGGGGGAAGCAGGCTCCCTGCTGAGCAGAGAGCCCGATGCGGGGCTCGATCCCAGGACCCTGAGTTCATGACTTGAGCCGAAGGCAGAGGCTTTAACCCACTGAGCCACCCAGGCGCCCCTGTTTCTTTCATTTCTAACATCTTTTTTAATATTATTGAATATCTCGGATTCTAAAGTAATTGTTGTAAAACAAAAGTATTCCTGTTAGTTTTCTTTTTTTAAATCAGTTAGCTACAGAAACATTTTCAGCTACTTTCCATAATTTTCAGAGGGACAAAGTTTGCATTTTCTTTCTACAACCATTAATAACCAGGAGATTTCTGTTTGAATTGACTTCATTGTTTTCCTAATTCCTTATTTTGGAATTTTGGATTCTGATGCTTTAGAGACTTGTCAAGCTAAGACAAAGGTGGAGATGGCCTTTGAAAACTTGGGGCAAACCACTTTCATGATATAGAAATATTGTATTTCATCAGTTGTAAGATAAAGATCATTCTTTTTTATTTTGCACATTTTGTTCTTTTTAATATTAGATAGTATTTGTTTTGTATATGACGTTCTATTAGCATTGAAGAGCAATTAGTAAATTGATGAAACAGTTTTAGGCAAAATTAGATGCTAGGTTAAGCATATGATTTTCTGTTGGAATTCTAAAAATTCTTCCCTTTTGCTGCCTTCAGTAATACTTAATAGTGATAGTAGAGAGTATTTTTCCCAGTGGAATAAACAGCACTCATATTCATGAACTTTCCAATCGCCGGTCTCTTTTGCGCTTTATTTATTTATTTATTTATTTATTTATTTATTTATTTATTTATTTACTTTTGCGCTTTAGATAGAATGTGTGAGTGTCCTCGCTCACCTGCAGCCCAGGCTCCATTTCCTGTCATGGACCGGGTCTTTGCACACACACTTGGCCATTCAGAGACATCAGAGCTGTGTTCTCCCTCAGTGATCCTCAGACTTGGTCCTGGGGTAGAACACAGGGAGGTGCTGTTGTACTTGGAGGGACTTTATCAAAGTACTGATTCTTCATCCACTTCCTTTTTCGGACACTGAGAGGACCCCCGCTGTTTAGTTTGAGAGGGCCTCGCTTGCAAAACATCTGCATTCCTTAGGAATGATGTCACCTTGGTGACCAAAGTGAAGCAGAATAAAAATTGCCCAAATAAAACTTACTGCTGTTATTTGCTTCGTTGATTTTTTTTTTTTTTTTTGGTCATCAAAGTCCACAAGAGCTGCAAATCTTAACACGAACCTTTGAAACACTTTATTGTCTCTTTGGATGATTCTTATGTAGCCAGTGGTTTTGAACATCTAACTTTTTGCTTTAATTGAAAGGAGCACATTTGTCAAAAAGGGCAAACTTCAGAACGAGGGTGCCACACCATGCCTGTAGGACGTGGAAATGGGAAATGCCCGATGGCACTTCAGTTGTCCTTCTGATCCTTCACAGTTCTCTTCATGTCTCAGGAGTGACGTGGCCCAGAAGCTGACTTGATGTTTCCTGTTGGAGTCTTCCATTTTCCTAAAGAATGTTCTAAGAAGTGAGACAGGTTGTTCCCTCCCTCTCAGTTCCTCTCTGTAAACGTAGCCTGCCTTTCCCTCCCTCAGGCATACTCTGAGGGAGCTGTATAACTGGCCTCTAGTTTGATTTGATATTTAGCTCGTAAGTCTTAAGAGAACCTGTTTGTTGGGTAATGTAGAGTAATGCATTTATTAATTGAGTTTGCCTTTAGCAAAAAATTTTACCTGCCCATGGTATTCTCTGTAAGGTGTGTGTGTGTGTATGTGTGTGTGTGTGTACTCAAACTAGGACAGTGTGTGTATATTTTCTGTACTTATGATTCCAGAGAAATTTGGGCTTTCACTGTGTGTCCAGTCCTATGCTCTTGATAACCTCTACTTGTGACAATAAAAAAGAGATAAGTTGACATTTGACAGTGGGTGAGTCCTATGTCCTCATGCTTAAGTACAGTCTCATGACTGATAAGGCAAAAGCTCAATTAAGGTGTTTCAAGACATAGGGTTTTCTGCTGTCCCCATTGCTAAGCAGAAACCCCTTACATCTACGCGGACGCTGCTATTGGTTTCAATCGTCATTGGTGGGCCCCTCCCCACCCCCCAGCATATTAGTACCTTTTCTTGCTGAAAGGTACAAAGGGTAAAATCTTTACAGAGAATTCTGTGCCTTGTTGGGAATCTTGGGGTCATGGATATCATTTTGTATTATACAGGGCCCTAGGGGTAGAAGATAAAAGATAATGGGCCGAAATCTATATTACGCATGGGTCATACTCTCCAAAGAGGAGTCTGCCCTGTACAATTGAGTTCATTAAGGAATCCAATTAATTGGATGGCCTCTGGTTAATTGAGGTTTTCCTTTCCTTGAGTTAAAATGTGGAATGGCTTCCAGGTTTAAATTGGGAATAATCTACATGCCAGTCATTTGCAGAGGCAAGCCCCTCTTCTGGGTGCTCATTGCCATCATGGTTGCGTGGGGACTTGGGGCTCATTCTATAACATTCTTAAATTCTGCCTAATGGTCTCTAATTAATTTGCCGATAAAACTCTTACAGCGGATTCACTGAAGGCAAGTTCAGTTAAAGACTCTCCCTCTTCCTTCTTTTGCCATCATTTGCTCCCCCCTTCCCCCCTCTTGTTTTTCTCTCCCCTTCTCTTCTCTCATTCACTGTCAGGAAAGACTACCTTTGAAGGGACAATTCTGTACCGAGCTGCACCGGGAAAGACGGAGGGCCACAGACGCTATTACAGTGAGTGACTTTAACGGCAGGAGGCACTTGTACAGTTACCATCCGGGTACTTGTGGTTTTTGACACGGCCGCACTTTCCTGGGCTGCTCATGCTTCTGCCAAGTGTCTATGTGAATTTCTGATCCAAGGACATGGACTTATTTGCCCGAATAAGTGCTATCTCCTTGGTGCGTGCTACGGGAGCATCTTCATCACCAGCCCTGGCGCTTTCTTGTTTGCTTTGTGCCTCTGCCATGTGTGTAACATGCGTGCATGAACCCTGCGTGTGGAGAAGGGACCGGTGGCATTTGTCATGGCGTACGTCCTTGTACTGGTATCTCTGGGCCTCTGGGGTGGCGTAAGAAGGCTTCCCGTGGAGATGCCAACCTCTCCTGGTTACTGCTTTTCCTGAGTGGCTCCTGAGAAGCCAATACACCATTTCTTCCTTGTGTTGTTCAAAGAAATAAGAATGTGGCATGAAAGCCCAAGCCGGAAATGGCGTCCTGCTCTGCTCACTCTGCCAGTCACCGCACGACAGACTTCTTTTGGCAGGACCCATGTTTAGCCTTTTGTGTTGGGAGATAAAGCTGCCAAAAGTTGAGGGGGAAGGACATGAATGAGATTAATGAATGAGTTTCATGAAGCCCTTAGAATGGTTCCTGCCGCTGAATAGCACTAGACACGTGAGTTCTAAATTTCAAATCAACAAAAATGGCTCACAGGCCTGAATTGATCCGTGCTGGAATATTATGCTAAATTGCACACAAGTGTAATTTATGATGTCATTTGGCCAGCCATGGAACAGAGAAAGCTTGAAGCTTTGTTGTTTTTTTACCTGGAAGGCGAAGCCTCCTCCCTGGTGTGCAGGTTACACGTAGGCACGCCTCCTGCGTCCGCAGAAGTAGTGAAAGAGGAGGTTCAGCTGGGAACACCAGAGCCATGCTTCTCACACCGTCTGTGGTGAAGTTTGTTTTTATTTCCGTACCCCCACGGACGGAGAGCTGGTCTTGCTGTGCACGACTTTACTACGCGTGCCGCATGCGTCTGCACCTCGCCACGGGCGTTTGGCAGACCAGGACCGGTCTGTCTCCTGGTCACCTAGACGAGTCCCCTGGCCACATGTCTGAAGTCATACCAGTGCCCACCGCTCTAAGCGTTTCCAAGCGTGCACACTTTCTGCACTCCACGCGTGGTATACTGGTCACAACCCCTTCATGACCTGGCCCCAGCCCACAGGTGACGCTTGGCGCTGTACTGCCTGTGGGTGTCACCTGGCCTTCTGAGCATGACACGGGGACAGTTTACAGGAAAGCGTGTGTGATGGGCTCCAGTAGCTAATTGCTGTAGCATCCAACCGACACAAAATGTCACCTTTCTTTCCCTCCAAAGGGAAGGAACTAGATTTTGAGTTATTTTGCCAACCCAGATATTCAGCTATATAATTTACATACTTAAAAGTGATAGAAGCAGGCTGCCAGACTGTCTGGAAGAAAAATCTGCCGCGTGTTTCCTTCCCAGTCCATGCTTATGTGGCTGAATGACTGCCCCCTCTCCCCGTGTAATGTGAAGAGCATCTCTCACGGTGATTAACATAAAGTCATTAAGATGAGCCCGGAAGGCAGCAAGTCCCTGAAACCAGAAGCTCAGCAAAATCAGAATGGCAATGGTTGAAAACATTATGGTTCTAACTAATGAGGAATGATAGAAGACTCCTTCAAATTCCTCTCTCTGAAGAACTAAGACAGCCTTGCCCTAATCCATTTGCCCTGCTGCCTTCTGCTGCCGGCGGTGGTGGTGGCAGGGAGGGCAGGACGGTGATGGTTTCTTTCCACTAACTCTTTCTTTATTCCACCCTCAAATGGTTCTTTCCAACCCAGAAAAGAATATACAAGCCATTTATCACATAGAAAGAATCCATACGGCAAAATGAGAACATGTTAAAGGGGAAATGACACAATATTTAGACTCCAAAATTGTATCTCCAGCAGAGACATTTCCAAAAACAATGAACAAATAAACACACGAATGGATAGCTAATCCGGGGGGTTCTCCACGTTTGCACACTCAAATCCAGCCCTCTCAATTGCAGCCGACCCCGCTGCTGCAGGCTTGTCCTCATTGCTCTGCCCTCCGCTCTTGCTCACAAACGCTGTTCTTCACTTCATTAAAGTGTACACCAGGGATCTTCCTCCTCCCCCCTTCCTTTTTGGCCTATAAATGCCATTTTATTGAAAACAGCAGCAGCAACGAACACAGCCGTTGTTTTAATTTTAAGGATTTGATTTTGAAACTTGTTAGCAATTTATAATGACCTCTTGATATTTTATCTGTTTTCATTTAACAGTTCCTTCCTGCCCTGAGACTTCTTTATTTGAATGACTTCGACATTTTATAACATTTTATGTGAGCAATTATTTGGTGTGTTGTTCTTATGTACTAGGAGCCCACCTTCCCGATAGAAGGATAGCACACGATTGGCTGGTATGGAACAAAATTTGGTGATGTACTTTCATCGAGGGCATCGTTGTCATCAGGGGATATACAGTAAATGTTCAGGAGCTGTACTACTACACATCTAGAGGCTTTAGAGACAGATTGAATGGCAAACTAGTATTCCCTAAGATATCCTTTGAATACTGCCCTTTGATGGCCTGACTGATGCACTGACTTTCAAAGTAAGAGTGTACACCTGGAAATTAACTAGAAACAAATAGGCTCTTCCTTTTAGGAACATGATTGTGGGCAGAGCCTGGGGAAAAAAGAATCTGGGAGGTAAGTGTTCACGCTGTCTTGGTGATAACTATTTGATGACTTCCAACACATGCCACAGGAAGTCAAAGGAAGGATGTCATGTCCCCAGTGTTCTTCTTTGGAAAGGGATTCAGCTTTGGGGAAATGATGGCATTGAAGGAGGAAAGAAGAGCTGGCCTCCGGGAGGGCAGCTTCCTTTCCCTCTTTAACGAACACAGTCATCTCGCCAGTGAAAGCGTCTCAGTGTCAAGTTTGGTTTAATGCTTTCCTAAAGAAACATGTCTGCGTGCATTTATTCCTTGTGAAGCCATCCAAAGAGATTTAGTTCTTTGGCAGTCATAATTTTGTGTGGTTTCTTTAATTGCTAATTTGTTTAAATGGCTTTTAGCTTTACAGTTTCCCTTTAGGAAATGTTACTTTTATTGCTAATTGCTAATTGCCATGAGTCATAGAGATTGGAGGTACACTATCTGGTACCGGTGGGGTGGGGAGGCAAGGACAGGGTTGTTACCATGCAGACTGTGGCAAAACAAGTTTGTATCAGAATCAGGTTCCGGTTGAAGAGTGGTGAAGTGTCACACTTACACAGGGATCTGCTTTGAAATTAGTTTGTTTTTTTTTTTTTTTTTTTTTTTTAGAGATTTTTGACTCACTTCTTTAAGTTAAAGGCTGAGGGTGGGGAGATCGAACAAAACTCAGAGCTACCCAAACTCAACATATTCAACATACGAAATGGAAAGCCCCAGTGCAGGTCGTCCTGTGCCCACTAACACTTTTAGAGGTGGTTCCTGGCTGGCTGTGAGGCGCTTCAGCTATGGCTGATTTCTGAGCTCTTTCTCTCCCCGTCCCCACTCTTGACAGGTTTAAGGGAAACCACAGGCTCCGAGAGTGATGGGGGTGACTCGAGCAGTACCAAATCCGAAGGTGCCAACGGGACAGTCGCGACTGCAGCAATCCAGCCGAAGAAAGTTAAGGGAGTGGGCTTTGGAGATATATTCAAAGACAAACCAATAAAACTAAGACCAAGGTCGATTGAAGTAGAGAATGACTTTCTACCGGTGGAGAAGGTAGGTTCAACAGTTTCTGTTTTATTTCAACACAGTGTGGAGTATCCAAAAGGCCTTTGTAGGGCATCTGAGACTTCTTATGCCTCTTCTGGGGTGTCGGCGTCCTCACAGGCTAGCTGTTTTTCTTCTCCCCTTTGAGGCTCTCCTTCTGTGTTTCTGGAAAGGCTCCTGCTCTAGTTTGCATCTACTCTTCTTACCTCTCTGTGGAGTGCGTCTCGGTATGACTTTTCAAATGGACCTGCACTTCTCCCTTCCCCTCCACCATGACCCCACACCCCGAAAAGCCCCTCATGCCTGGACCCTGCTAAACACATGACCGTGACACTTTCGAGCACAGACCAATCTATTACTTCTCCTTGTCCATTTCTCTAGTGCTTCGAGCCTGGGTGTGTTGACTGGTTCTACCCTAGACAAAAGGAGTTGTGTGTTTTTTTTTCTCTAGCAGTTAGGTGGGAATGATTTCTAGACCGCTGAAAGGAAGTCTCCCGCATGTGTGTATGATGGAGATGGGCTGTGCTGTGACTCCCTGCATTGTTACCATCAGGAAGCTGGCTGTTTTCTTCTACCTCTCTGGTTCTGGGTTGCGAGAGGCAGACAGTGTGTTGCCGCTGAGTATGCGGTTGCCACAGCAACACACCCAGAGCCATGGAGTTTGTGGCTGTCAGTGACATCTACTGTGGTACACTCTGAGCACCATAGCTTCGCTTCGGATTTGAGAAATGCTGTGGAATTTTCCAGATTGTAATCTACGCCCGTGCTGTGCTTAAGGAATGTTTGTTAATTCGATTTAGTGCTGAAACTTTTGCTTTGATGTTTGTGCCAGTATGCTCGGGGGATGGGGCATTGGCAGCCTCTCTAATGCAGGTTTATTGGTGGCTTTTAAAGGTTTTTCATTTTTCGGGTGAGATGAATCTGTAAAAGTTGCATCATCTTCCACAGCTCTAGAACTTCCAGCCGCCTCTTTCCCCCGGCCCCCAGCAACCTTGCCTGGTGTCATCATGCGTTAGAATCTGGAAAGGAAACTTTGGGACTCTTAAGACTCTTAGAGACGAAAAAGGCAGAAAGGGGCAGAGACTTAGACACGAAAGACTGTTCCATTTGCTTTCTCCTCTCACTGCAGCTTATCTGAGCCAGCTTTGTTTCTTTCAGGAAGCAGTGTATGATACTTCTTGAGATCTGAAAGCTCTCTAGTTGGTATCCCAGCTTGTGAACCCATTTCACCGTCACATGATTGCTTTCAGATTCCCGTAAATATTTACAAAAGAACAAGTCCCCATCTTGGGAAGAGACAATGGATGTAGTTCTTCTTCATTTTACTCAATCGGTTGAAATGAACATGACCATTGATTCAGTCAGCTAACAGTTAATTCCTTTTGTTTGCTTTATGATTCTTGCTCTTACTCTTCTCTGTGTAGAAGGACATTGTGTGTGTGTGTGTGTGTGTGTGTGACATTTACTATTGCTATGAATATTTGTTTTAAGCACAATAGTAAATTGGGATAATAGCAGTGGCAGGGGCAGCGTCACATGTAACACTCCCGAGTTTGGCTCTCAGTCCACTTACCTGAACCCCAGGGCCACATGCCCAGCTGCCGACTTGCACATCTCCACCTGAAGATCTTAAATTCTTACTAGCTTGCCCAACCCTGAAGTCCTCCTCATCCCCCTCGAACCACTTTGCCCACAGCCTTCCCCATCTCAGGGAAGGCAATGCCGCTCCCCTTCATGCACAGCAGGACTAAAGCCTTGGGGTTGTCCTGACTTCTCCTTCTCTCATAATCCACGTCCTACCCATCAGATGACTCCATCAGCTCTGCCTCCCGTGAACGTCTGGCACCCACCACCGCTCCTCCCCTTCGTGGCTCCCCTGCTCTCTCACCATCACTCGGTAGCTCCCTAATAGGACTTCCTGCTTCTCCCCTTCCCCCTACAGTTTTACCTCCACAGTGAAGCCAGGGTGATCCTTTGAAAGCCCAAGTCAGGTCATGGCACTCCTCTGCTTGTGTCCCTGCAGAGGCTCCCCCGTGAACTAGAGGGAAAGGCCTGCCCCGGACCCACAGGCTGAAGTGACTGGGCTCCTTTACCACCTGGACTTTCTCCCTCTCCTTCTCCCATTGCTTACTCTGCCCCGGCCCTTTACTTTCTCCTAAACATGCCAAGCACTCTCCCACCTGGGACCCTTTTTCATAGTGCTTTCCTCTGTCTAGGTACCCTGCTTCCATCTGCCCGTTGGCCGCCTGCCTCTTCTCCCAGATCCCCTGCTCAGACTTCCCCTTTTCAGCGAGCCCCGCCCTGGCGCACTCATTGTAAAACCTGCCCCCTTGGCCATGTCCTGCTCACTTGTGCTGCATTGTTTAGTTTCCTTAGCCTGCAACCCTTTCTAACATAATACTCATTTTTATCATGTTTATTGTTTATTTTATTCCCTGATCTATGCTCTGTGCTTCAAACACTTTGTGGCACACAGTAGGTTAGGTGTTCAGTAAGTATTAGATGTATGGATACTATTAAAGCTGTATTAACATAGCACTCCCAAGATTACAGACCTCTATAAAATGAGGGGACTGAGTGGGATAATGTAACAGTTATATAGTTGAAAATATAGCGGCTGTATGGTTCACTGCATTTTTGTGAAGCAGAGATTTATTGTATTGGTCTTAGTGACATGACACATTACCATCATCGGAGTAATATATATGTGCGTGTGTGTGCATCTTGATTCATGATTTGTTTGCAGAAGGAAACCATGCGCTGGCAGCAGTCTTAACCCGCTCCTCATTGCGAAGCCTCTGGGGAAAACATAAACTTCCCAGCTTGCTTTACTGGCTGTGGACAATTTTTTACGGCATCTAAGAGGACTCAAAACTATCTCCACGCCCTGTTCTTGGCACTCTGGATGGTTGCATAGATTTATGGGTCCACTATATTATTGCACAACCAGGCACGAGAGCTGATGAGCGTGATAATGTTTTACTAGTACACAACCTGGTTCTCGTCACTGTTGAGATGGTTTTGTGTTCAGGATTTATGTTTGCAGAAGGAAGCTTCCTTTGAGAATTGAGCACGCTGGTTTGATTTTGCAGAAGCACAAATTGGATCTCGTGTGACAGCATTCGTTAGGTGAGACCCAAGCAGGTCTTCCATGTAGCATGGGGCAGTTGGCCTTCTGAGATGGCTGGTTTGATAACTTGGGTGAAGGAAAAAAAGGAATCTGGTAATTTTTAACAACTGCAAGCATATTATATTTTCCATCCAAGTTGGAAAGTTTGGGATCCACTTTTCTCAGTCACTAGAAAATTCTGTGCTTGTTTTCCCTATGCTCTAATCCATATCAGCCTAACTGGAGTGACTAAATGCTGGTAATTATACCAGTAGAGATACTACATAACTCTCCCCGACCCCAACAATAGGGGCAAAGTGAGTAGTCTTACCTCTCAATTTATTGAGCTATAAGGAAGAATCTTGTTTATGAGTCCTTTTATCACTGTGAGTGATTTGTTTGATGCACCATTTAACTGAAATACTTACAGATGAAATTACTTAATGTCTGGGATTTTGCTTCTAGTAATTTGGAAGATGGAAGAGTGGGTAGGGCACAAAGGAAACAAGATTGGTCACGAATTGCTAATTGTTGAAACTGAATGGTGCATACATATGGGATCAGCACCCTGTACTCTCTTTTTATATATATTGTAAATTTCCCTTGATAAAAGGTTAAAGAAAAAAAGAAGAACCTTGGGAAAAAATGTAACATTTAAACTAAGGCCGGAGGTAAGTATGTGTTATATTAAAATAATGGAAAATACAGTGTGTCTAAAGATGAACCAAGTTAAATATCATAAGATTAATAGAGCATTGGTACCATTGTCCTAACTCATTGACCCTGACAAAATCCCTTAACCTCAACGAGGCCATATGTAAAAATCGGAATACTCTGTATACCTGTCCCACCTCATAAGACTTAAAAAAATGTTATATAACAGAAAATACTCTGAAATTATAAACATAACTCATTTCAATTAGTATTTGTTGAGTACTCACTATATGTTCAGCATTGGGGACACAGTGGTAAAGGAGACCGGGTCACTGCCCTCAGGGAGCTGCAGAAAAGTAAACAAGCAGTAATAATACAGTGTGGGACATGCCACAAGTTAAGATCAGGTTGAGAACACGGTGCTGAGCTGTAGGAGCCCTTGGGCATGATAGGAAGTGATGAGTTGTGAGGGAGGCTGGAGAATGAGTGCTCATGTACGAGTGTGTGTACCTCCTTCCTCCAGGAGGTAATGCTTAGACTTCCTGTAGGAGGTAATGTTTTAAGACCTACAGGAAGTGATGTTTAGGCTAAGAACCATGGCGTCCAGTAGACATTCATTAAGCCAAGGAGCATAGAGTTATCAAGGTGAGAAGAGCAACACGTATTAATGCCTTGAAGGGAAATTGCAATAGCACAGGGCATGTGTCGAGGCTTTAGTAGGAAGTGGGGAAAGATGAGAATAGAGAAGGAGCAGGGCCCAGATCGGGAAAGGCCTGGTGACTTATTAAGGAGTTTGGACTTGATCTTAAAGGCAGTGAGGAGCTATCAGTGTGGAGCCATTCTCAATAAGAGAGTGATATGATCAGATAGGTGGTTTAGAGAAAGCATTCCAATTTACAGTAGGAGGAGTGGATTACAGAAGATAGCGTGACTAAAATTGAGGAGAGAGGTTAACAGAAACTTATGCTGGCTCTCCCAATAAGCTCCCCACTACCCCTACAGTCTAGGTTCTAAACCAGTTAATGAATAAGATGAGTCAGTGGATAGGGAATCAAAATAATACTTTTGCTCCTTTTTGTCAGTATGGATATCCATTTCACCCAGGGCTGCTTATTGAAAAGATATCATCCTTTCTGCACTGCGTAGCCATTATCACCTTTGTCATAATTTAAGTGGCTATGTATGTGTTAGTCTGTTTCTGGACTCCGTTCTAATGGTCTGTATTTGTCCTTGCACTTATTCTATACTACCTCAATTACTGTAGCTTTATAGTCAGTCTTGATATGTGGCAATTTAAGTCATCAATCTTTGTTCCTCTTCTTCAAGATTTCCTGGGCTATTCTTGACCCCTTGTATTTTCATATAAATTTTAGAGTCAGCTTGTAATCCCCCCCCCCCCACCAACTAACCAACCATACAAACAAACCTTTGGGATTTTGATTGAGGTTGCATTGACTCTATAGATATGTTTGGGAAGAATTGACACCTTTTCAATCCATGAACATAGTATATTTCTCTATTTATGTAGATATTTCATTTTGTGAAAATTCCTCAAAGCTGTGCACTTAAGATTTGTGCACCTTTCTCTACCTATGTTATATAGCAATGTTGTTATTGATGAAGGCAAAGTCGAAGGCTATAGATGAGTGTGAGAGCCAAATGGGCCTGTCAGCTGATCCCCAGAATTAGACAGACCCACCCACCCAGTCTCAGCAACATTATACTAAAGCAGACCCATGTGAGATAGAAGGGCCTGCCCCTTGGGGAAGAGTAGAGGCTAACTTCAAAGAGGGAAAAAGAGAAGAATTGAGCTGAACATGCTTAGTTTATTTTTCTGAAATTTGCCTATAGAAGTCATTTCATTCTCCCAGAGGAAAGTGAGTAAGAGGGCAGAGAGTTCCAGGAGTGTCCAGGTATGTCCAGGAAGTGTCCATTTGGGATCCCTTTTGCATGGCAGGGAACATCAAGAGAAGAGATAATTTTTCTCTCTGACAGTTTTGAAGTGTTGTCCTGGGTGGTTTGAGAAAATATTTTGAAGGTAGAATGAAGAAATTTGATAGTATGTGGAGGATAAAGGAGAGGAAGGACTTGAAGATGATGCTTTGGGCAACTAGCTTAAGCACCTGGGTGGTAGTATCACTCCCTGGTTAGAGACCACTGGAGAAGAGAGATATTTGGGGAGGAGAGAAGTCATGAGTTGTCTTAGACTAGCTGGATTTCTTAGGTACTTGTGGAACCACCAAGTGGAGGCATCCAGCGGGCTCTTGGATAAATAAGTCTGGTGACTGAGAGAGAACTATAGATGTAGGTTTGGGAGTCATCAGCCTAAAGATTGGGTTGGAAGGCTATAAGCAAGAAGGCAACCCAGACAGGACCTTATTCTCATGAATATAGCTCGTACCTTCTATCCTCCACCTGTGGACCCAGTAGGGAATTTCCTCATCAGGCTGTTTCCCTGTGACCTCAGCCTGGCCCCAGTCTTTTTGTAAACTCCTTCCCTTTTCATGAGTCACTCAGATGATCACTCTGGCCAAATACTTAGGGAAGGGAATGGCAGGTGTTACACATGGATGGGTAAATGACAGATACTCAGGAGTGTCCCCAGGACCTAACCTGACATGCCTTTTGTAGAATAATCATGACTTTTTTATGCCAACTCATTCCATGCCCAGGCTCTTTACATTGGTTGTTTACTGCGATTCCCTACAAAGAAATTCTCCAAGAAGCTCCTTTCCCATGGTCTTTCTATCTTAGCTGATTGCCATTTTTGACTTCTGATGTCTCCCTCTTACAAAGGGATCCCTTCACTGTTTTCTTTCTTCATTTGCTATGATATCCTACAACCCAACATTGTGCTTGTGACAGTCTCTACAACTCCAATCATCTTGGATCTCTTTTTTCACACAAATTAATGCCTTTATGATATCAACACTGTAGCTTTCACTTGTAACAGAGTGATAATTAAAATTGTATATAAATGAGCTACTAATCATTTTTTTCATCAGCCAAATTGCAGTAAGAGAAATTTTATTATTTTCATACATAGGCAGTCTTTTTATCCATTTAGTAAAAATTCATCAAGCTGTATACTTAAGTACAATTAAAACATGTAAACATCTAAAGTGATGATCTTCGTTCCTTAAAAATGAGAAATTTATGTCTCTAATCCTTTGAAGACTAGAAATAAGCTCTGGGGATCTTCAGGAGCTAAAAGTATCTTCTTTGATTAATGAAACACAACTCGGTCAAAACCTTATTGTGATTACCTGAGACTTATAGTATCGGATGACCCTCATTTTGATTGAAAGATAAGATTATGTGACATCTCTTCAGCAGTTGGAAAATCTGTGGGTTTTTTTTTAAATATTTATTTATTTATTTGACAGAGAGAGATTACAAGTAGGCAGAGAGGCAGGCAGAGAGAGGGGGGGAAGCAGGCTCCTCGCTGAGTAGAGAGCCAGATGTGGGGCTCGATCCCACGATCCTGAGATCATGACCTGAGCCACCCAGGTGCCCCAAATCTGTGGTTTTTAATGAGTAGATGGTGTTAAGATGCCCACTGGTTGCCTAGGTGAATGGTCCGGGGTTTTCAGACTTCGTTTTCTGTATTCTCTTTCCCCACAGTGTCTCTGTTAAGTTTCCTTATCTAGGAGCAGTAAGGACAGGGTGTTGGTAGGAAAAGGGAACAAGACACAATATTACAGGATTACTCTTTGACATGTTAGATGTTGTTTACTGTTTTACATATGCTTGACACAGACTTTCTAAAACACTCAGCATAGTAGTATTTTCTAAGAAATGTTTAAATGCAACCAGAATATCACCAAGGATCATATTCCCGGAAGGCCTTAAATTTGCATTTTTAAGAGTGTAGTGGTTATTAAGCATGCAGGCCAGATTGCCTGGGTTCACATCCCACCTCTGACTCTTCCTGGGACAGACTACTTAAGCACTCAGTGCTTTAGATTCCTCATCTGTAAAATTAGAATACCAATAGGACATGCTCCATATGGCTGTCACGAGGAATGAGTAACACAAAAAAAAAATGGGTAGAAAAGTGCTTGGCATGTAATCATCACTTGATTAATGTTCATAGTTATTATTGCTGCCCTTCTGGTTATTAGAACAGAAGGAGTGCCTGTAAATAGCAGTGCAGTTTCCAGGATCATTTCTTTAATTTTTTTCTTATGGAAAATTTCAAACTCATAGAAGGAGAATTGAATTTTGCTATGTCTGGATAGCTGTTTGTTTGACATCACCAAGTCTTAAATATTAGCCATTAATATTAACCATTAACACTTACATTAGAAAGTAAGTGCCATGATTTTGGATCTTGCCATCATATTCTTATTTATAACTCCTTGAAAACCCTTGCTAAACTAAAGTGGGCCCTCAATAAATACTTGTGGACTGGATATACGAATGTAATGTTTTGTCCTAATCCAACTGAAATTATGAAGGAAGGGAAGACTTATTATGTTTGGGGTCTGCTTGTGGTCTGGCTACAGATTCACTCTCATTTGTTTATTAATTGGCTCATTCATTCACTTACTGAGGCTTTATTGAATGCCTTTTATGGATCTGCAGCGGCAGCTCTGGAAATTTCTAGTTAATAAATGAGCTCAGGGGTGGCAATCCATTTGTAAAGGAGTCAGCTAGGTGGCATGTCTGGATTCTGTATGAGCATGATACATGCGTATTTTTTTTACCTGGCAGGATATTTATCTGGGAAGAGCTGGGTCTGGTGTAGTTCACTGCAGTGGAGTCAACACCTCCTCCCCTGCATCACGCCTTGAATCAGCTGTCACGTACAGGCCTCTCATTTAGTGCTTTGCAGCATGCATGCGTGGGAGAAAAGTGGGCAGGTAGAAAAGTCACTGTGATGCAGGGGAAAGAGACTAGCAGAGGCACGTCCAAAGCATCAAAGAGAATAGGGGAAGGAGCTACTACCTCTCCCGGAGGTCCCAAAGGAAGGGATGGGGTATCGGGGAGCTCTTCTCAAGCAAAGTGAGATCTGAGCAAAGTATAAGAAGATAAATGGGCTTTCATGGAACTGGTAGCGTGTGCATGGACAAAGAGGGAGCGTGGGTATGCAGAAGGGCTGTATTTGCCTGGAGTGCTGGGGCTGTGGCCCCGGTGGTGGAGGAGGAGGTAGGGGGCTAGAGGGGAGGTGGGCTCTCTTCCCCCAGGGCTCTGCCAGCTGCCTCACACAAGCTGCACTTCTTTTGGGTGACCTGGCCAGTCGGCAGAGGAGTTCCGCTGGGGAGTGGCATGATCAGATTGGCACTTGAGAGATAACTGGGGAAGTGCCGAGCGCTGTGAACTGGAGATGGGGAGGAAGTAGCTGGGAGAGTTGCCAGCCCCGGGGCTCCGTGGTTGATGACTAATTGGCCAGGCCCCAGGAACTTCTAGTAGCTCTTGGAAAGGGGCAGATGGGCCCACCTCATGCACACTCTTTGAGCTGGGCCGCTGTAGCCTGGGTTGGCAGCAGAACTGACAGAAGGGCCAAGTTTCCTTTCAAAGAAAACTCTTTTGTGTATTATGGGAAGCAAAAGGCTAGGACTCGGCATTCAGCTGTCTTTGTGGAGAGATAGGCTAAGGATATTGAGATAATAAGTAAGTGAAGTTGGAAAGGCATCGTTAAATACATTTCTGTAGATATGTTCATGAACATTATCATGTATGTCTCTAAATCACACATACACATTTATTTATGTAGCATATATGTGCAGCCAGCTTATTTCCCTAATTCATTTTTTTAAAGATTTTATTTATTTATTTGACAGAGAGAGAGAGATCACAAGTAGGCAGAGAGGCAGGCCGAGAGAAGGGGGGGGAAGCAGGCTCCCCGCTGAGCAGAGAGCCCGATGCGGGGCTCGATCCCAGGACCCTGAGATCATGACCTGAGCCGAAGGCAGAGAGGCTTTAACCCACTGAGCCACCCAGGCGCCCCCCCAATACGCTTTTTAATGAACTTTTAATTTTAGGGACACCTGGGTGACTTAGTCAGTTGAGCATCTGCTTTCGGCTCAGGTCATGATCCCAGGGTCCTGGTATCCAATCCCTCATCATGCTCAATCCAGTCCCTGCTCAGCAGGCAGCCTGCTTCTCCCTCTGTTTCTGCCTCTGCCTCTGCCTCTGCCCCTGCTCGTGCGCTAGGGTGCTCTCTCTCTCTCTCTCTCTCTCTCTGACATATAAACAAACAAACAAGTAGAATCTTTAAAAAAAAAACCTTTTAATTTCAGAATAGTTTTAGATTTGTAGGATAGTTGTAAAGATGGTACAGAGAGTTCCCACATACCCCACACCCAATTTGTTCTGGTCTTAATGTCTCACGTTATATATGGTATATTTGTCACAATTAATGAACCAATACTGAGAAATGATTATTAACTCAATTCCATCCTTTATTCAGATTTCCTTAGGTTTTTCCTGATGTCCCTTCTGTTCCAGGATCCCATCTAGGACACCCCATTACATGGCATCTCCTTAGTCCCCTCTTGGCTATGACCATTTCTCAAATTTGCCATGGTTTTTTTTTTAAATTTTTTTATTAACATATAATGTATTATTTACCCCAGGGTACATGGCTGTGAATCATCAGGCTTTACACATTTCACAGCATTTGCCATAGCACATACCCTCCCGCATGTCCATATCCCTACCCCTCCACCTCCCAGCAACCCTTAGTTTGTTTCATGAGTTTAGGAGTCTCTTATGGTTTGTCTCCTTCCCCATCCCATCTTATTTCATTTCTCTTCCCCACCCCCCCCATAACCCCCTGACCTACCTCTCAAATTCTTCATATCAGAGCGATCATGTGATAATTGTCTTTCTCTGACTGACTTATTCCGCTTAGCATAATACCCTCTAGTTCCATCCACGTCGTTGCAAATGGCAAGATTTCATTTCTCTTGATAGATTTGCCATGTTTTTGATAACCTTGGCCATTTTGAGAAAATTGTCAGAATGTCCTTAAATTAGCATTTATCTGATGTTTTTCTCACGCTTAGACTGAAGTGGTAGATTTAGGGAGAAAAACCACAGCGGGGACCTGCCATTCTCATCACTCCGTATCGGGGCACATCTTGTCAACGTGACTTCTCACTGTTGATGTTGACTTCAGTCACCTGACTGAAGTCATGTTTATCAGAGTTCTTCACTGTAAAGTTGTTCTTTCTTTTTTTCCCTTTTCTAGATTCAACTCTTCTTTTAAAAAGATTTTATTTATTTATTTATTTGAGAGAGAGAGAGATAGTGACAGAGATAGCAACAGAGAGCATGAGCAGGGAGGAGAGGGAGAAGCAGGCTCCCCGCTGAGCAGGGAGCCTGATGTGGGGCTTGATCTCAGGACCCCGGGATCATGACCTGAGCCGTAGGCAGAGGCTTCACCGACTGAGCCACCCAGGTGTCCCTAGATTCAACTCTACAGAAAGAAGTCACAATGTGTACCTCACACTTGAGCAGTGGGGAGTTCCGCTCCCCTCCTTGAGGAAGGAGTATCGTCATAGACTAGTGGGAATTCTGTGCAGGCAATTTGTCTATCTTCTCCATCCTAATTAAGTTTTGATAAGGTGATTTCTTATCTGCTCCTTAAATTCCAAATGTTAATTCCCTCCCACCCGCACCACCTTGCCATTTGCAGCCTGCCGACATCTCCCACATTTGTTTCCTTGTGTGATACATAAACAGACCCATGTCTTCTTTACCAAGCAGATTGCACATTTCTTGAGCACTGAGATAGCATCTCATTCAAAAGCCCCTAAACCACAGGCAGTTACTAAATATTGAATTAATGGTTTTTATATTAGTACAATTAAAAAATTCAAAAATTCCTCATAGTTAGGAAGTGAAACGGGTCCTCAGAGTGTGAGTACCTGTGAACTGTGGTAAGATGAGGGCACTGTCGCTCTGGCGCCCTGCCGTGTGATGGCCTGAATCTGTGACAGGGACTACTGGGGCGCTTACTCTGTACCGGCTGCTTTAGTAAGCACTCGACATATATTACCTGTGTAATCATGCGGACGACCCTATAGATTGGTGCTTTTATCCCCATTTTATAGATAAGGAAACTGAGGTGAATGGAGGTTAGATGAGTTGCTCAAAATCACACCACTGGGAAGTGGTCCAGCTGGGATTTTGATCTCAGACACTTTGGCTCTAGAGTTTTGATCTCTTAACCACTGGGCTCTAAAACCATTGAAGTGGTGATTAAAATGGTATCTCATTTGGGGCCAAAACAAGATGGCTATTTAAACATTTTATTCCAATCTGTGAGACTACTACCACTGGCATGGCTGGCAATAGTTTTGCTGGAGTTTTCCTAGGGCGAATGTTTCTATAAAGCCACGGCTGTTTTTTCCTTCTTAGGTTTTTTTCTTCTTCTTCTTCTTCTTCTTCTTTTTTTTCATGAGTAATTTCTGTGTATCACCACTAATTTCATATCGTTAAAATACAGGTATTTTTACCATGGACATTTCACATACAAACCATATTCTAGATCTCTGTAACTCCCCATCAGATTATCTGTTGAGAGATAGTGGGCTTTTTATTTTCTCTCTGGTGTTTTTAAACAGAAGTGGCCACTGGGTCCTGCCAAATAAACACTCCTTCAGTGTGTTCCTTGTCTGAATGGTCACACCTGTGGGTCCCCGGGAGACAGCTACATTCCTGCAGCAACGCAGGCGAGGGAGGAGGACTTCTCGCAAAGCCACCCAAGCCATGAATTGGCCCTGGCTTCCTGAACCGTAAACAAATGCGAGCTTTGTTCTCCTTATTGCTCATTTGGTCCCAAGTATGACTCAGGGTTAGGCTGGGTCCTTCAGGCTCTGTGCCTTTGGCTGTTGGAAGGAAGTGGGAGGGTCCCAGGGTAGTTCTGGGACCTTTTCAAACTGAAGAAAGGAGGCTGACTGCATGATGGGAGAAGAGGTATTTCTTTCTTTGCTTTTAGAGATGTAATAAGCCCCCTTAATCTTGCTTCTTGTTTGCGCGGATTTCTAACAAGACTTGTAATGGGTCTGCCCTGATGGGTTCCAAGAAGTGTCTGCCGGCCAGGATCCCCCTGGGGGCCGTGGGGGGAGCTGTGGATATTGTGAGGAAGAACCTATAGTGCCAAGGAGTTTATTCTCAAGTCAGATGTTGCCCTGGAACTCTGTAGCTGTTTTACTCCACCCCCCCACCCCTTTGGTCAATCTAGCCATTGATTTCTACAGATGTTTTCAATTTCTCTGTGTCTTGAGTTTTCATGTGCTCACACTGCAGAGAGTCATTTAGATGGGCAGTTCGCACAAGCAGTAACTGTTACACCATGCCACCGAGAGCTTTAGCAGTTACAGATGTTTGTGCGCTAAACAAAGCCAGCTTGCTCTTCAGGTTAACTTAGGAGAGAATAGGTCCACGCGGAGTGGGCCAGCTACGGGGCATTTCACTCGTGGGAGGCATGGACATTTGGAGTTTTCCTGGTGAGTGGAGAAGCTGTGAGTAGTGACTTCTGGGTGCTGCTGAACTGATCTGTTTTTGGTTTTGTTTTTTAATATATAGACGTAAAGATATTTGGCTAATTGTGGAGGACCGAGCATTTATATTCATTTGCTTATATATACAGTAAAATAAAGACACTCAATTATTTGACTTTTTAAAAAAGTTTGCTAGTGATAGGTGGTCTTGTTTCTCTCTGTGACTTGTTCATAGATGTCCCCTAAAAGCAGAAGTCTGTCATTTGCCAAACAGAAAATAAAATTCCCTAAATAAAGCACAGGATAAGTAAGGCTTACAATGCGTCATATGTCTTCCATGTTCCTGTCTCTCGTTAAAAAAAATTTTTAAGGGGAAGAGTGGATGATATCTATAAAACATGTCTCTTTGTGCCTTTTTCTATTGGGTTTAACTGGTAATATCTTCAGAATTACATGACAAGGAAGATAGCATGACAAAAGGAAACACATTGTTTTAAGACATTACTTTAAGAGTAGAAGTTCTTGAAAAGTTTTTTAATGGCGTCTGTTGCTTGTCTAGAAGGACGTGAGTGCAGGCAGCAGCTGGCTAAAATAAAAAATATACTCATCTGCAATGGATTGAGAGAATTTTCTTGTTGAAAGTTATCTTAAATTTGCAGCTACTTATTATCATTGCCAAATATCATTGTTCTGAGTTCTGAAAAGTAGACATGACAATTAGATATTTATATGCAAAATTTAGCAGGTGACTCTCTGGGAAAGGAGTGAAAGTATGTTGATTGTAAGATGTGACCTATGGAAAAGGCTCAGCAATGGCATTGGACTCCTGCAGGAGCCTCTCTGGCTCCCTCAGGCTTGGGCCTGGAGATGGCACAGGCAGGGTAGCCCTGGGACCCTTAAAAGTTTTGTGACTTCTAAACTACTAATTTGCATTACTGACCTCCCCCAAACCCTTTGCTTATTCTTTTCTCAAAATGGAAATAGCCCTGTTACTTCTCTGATTACAGGAGTTCTTTGCAATAATTATTATAATAATAAAAACTCAAAGTTAAAGAATATGAATGAATTGCCTTTAATCCTCTTATCCAAGAACAACCGTTTTCTGTGTATCCTTCCAGACTTTTACCACAATAGGAGTGCCTGTGCAGTATGCACATGGAGTCATATTAAATGTTACCTGATTCTAGAACTTCACATATTATGAACCCCCTTTTTCTTTCAGACAAGTGCACGGTCATCCCTTATATAGGCGTACCATCATTTATTGAACCTATCTTCCTGTAATAACTATTTAGATTGCTTCCACATTTTTTTTTTTGCTTCCACATTTTTAATATTAAAAACAGCACTCTTGTATATGCATCATTGTACCTGCCCTGATTATTTTTTCGGGCTGAATTTTTAAGAGAAGAATTTCCAGGTTAAAGGCTGACTTAATTCTGGCTGGTTTTGTTTGTAATGAAAATAACCTAAGTACATGGTAAAATTCCAACAGAACAAAAGTAAGACTTTCTCAGTTTCATGCACTCGGCTTTACTTCCTGGTCGAAATCCTCATAAAAGCTTTCTTTGTATGCCTATAGAAATGTAGAATGTTTGGGGGGTGCCTGGGTGCCTCAGTCAGTTAAGCACCTGCCTTCGGCTCAGGTCGTGATCCTAAGATCTTGGTATCGAGCCCCACGTCAGGCTCTTTGCTCAGTGGGGAGCTTGCTTCTCCCTCTCCCTCTGCCTGCCGCTCCTCCTGCTTGTGCTCTCTCTCTCTCTCTCTCTCTGTGTCAAATAAATAAATAAAATTTTTTAAAAAGAAATGTAGAATGTTTTTATTACAGTAATATATACATAATACCATTTATCCATTATTTTTTAATCCATTATTAAGTGTATAATTCAATGGCATTAAATACGTTCATATTAATGTGTAACCGTCATCACCATCCATCTCCAGAACCCAGAACTTTTTCATTTTCTCACGATGAAACTCTATACCCATTAAAACACTAACTTCTCATTCTCCCCTCCTCCTAGCAACCACCTTTCAGCTGTCTCTATGAATTTGACTCTACAGGGTACCTCTTATAAGTGGAGTCATAAAATATTTAACCTTTTGTGTCTGGCTTATTTTACCTAGCATAATGTCTTCGAGGTTCATCTATGTTGTAGCAGGTATCAGAATTTCCTTCCTTTTTAAGGCTGAATGATATTCCACTGTATGGCTGTATCACAATTTTTTTTTATCCATTCTTCCACTGATAGACATTTAGGTTGTTTCTACATTTTGGCTACTGTGAATAATGCTAAAATGAGCACTGGCTTACGAATATCTATGTGAGTCCTTGCTCTCAATTCTTTTGGGTATATTCCCAGAAGTAGAATTACTGGATCATATATAATTCTATTTTTAATTTTTGTGAAACTGCCATACTGTTCTCCACAGCAGCTGCGCCATTTTGCATTCCTACCAGTAATGCCTGGGGGTTCCAGTTTCTCCACATCCTTACCAGCACTTGTCATTCTCTGTTTTGTTTGTTTTATAATAGCCATCCTAGTGGGTATGAAGTGGTAGCTCACTGCTGTTAGAATTGGTGTTTAATGTATGTTCATGTTGCCTATCACAAAGGGGAAAGGATACCATTCTTCTCATCTTAGAATAATGAGTTGAGGAAAAGGTCCTCTGTCTGAGAAGCCCCATGAACTAGCATATCAGTTACACCATCCCAAGAGATCGCAGATGGCTTTAGAGAAGGACTAGGCCCCCTATTCCTCAGTCCCTAAAGAAAAGAGGAGCAGGGAGCCCAGGTGGTTGCTTGCTTTTGGGGTTTCATGGTGACCAGGTTCTCTTCTGCTTCTCTTCTCCCCCTCCCTCCCCAAAGGCATATGGAGAGTGGATTCAAAATAGTTCTTCTGAGAAAAGATGAATTCCTTTTTTGTGCTATCATTAATTGAAAATGATAGTACCTCTATCCTACATAGTAGGGAAAGCCGGTTTTATTATTCACTTTTTCTGTCCTCACCTTCTGCTCTGGAATTCTTTGGGGATAGGAAGTGAAAGTCCTTCCTTTTGCATATTCACTGAATCGTTCATTTGATTCAGTTGATGTTTTTCAGTAGGGTGGACTGAAGTATCCACAAATATTTCTCTGTGGCTCTTTTTTCTTTACTTATATTAATAACTATTTCATAATATTTATAATCTTGAAGTTTGTGGTTGCTTTTCATTCCTGAAAGTCAAGGTTTTACAAATTTCTGTGTGGCCATTAAAAAGATCAGGCATATGTACCTAACCCTAACCCTAACCCTTAGGGGTTTTCTTTTTCTTTTTCTCCCTGATATTCTCACCACCTGTAAAATGATAGTCTAGACAACTGAATTTCAGTGGGATGGTTTAAGTTGAGTGCTCTATAAAAACTGGCAACTTTATTTTTTTTAAGATTTTATTTATCTATTTATTTATTTGAGAGAAAGCGCACGTATGCGAACTCCCTCCGGCTGGGGGAGGAGCAGCGTGGGAGGGAGAGGGAGGGGGAAAGAATCTCGGGCAGACTCCATGCTGAGCGCAGAGCTCGGTGCGGGCTCATTCCACAGCTCCGAAATCACCACCTGAGCCAACACCGAGAGTCAAACACTTGACCGACTGAGCCACCCAGGTGTCCCCAAACTGGCAACTTTCAAATAAGCTGCCCAGCTTACTTCGCACAATGGTGCGTCTTTTCTTACATTTAGAGAATTTAGATCGTGGAGCTTGTCCAGTCAGCAACCTGTTTTGCACTTTTCTGTGGCATCAGAGGCCATTTAGAAAGGGTGAGATGACAGCCTATTCTCAATGCAGGCTTTTAATGGTGGCGGCCAGATCCCACGTAGATGTGTGCCCATGAGTGCTTTTGAAGTAAATGGAAGCAGAAGCATAGTAACCCCTACTTACACCTCTGATAGAGCTTTCTCTCTCTGTCTCTCAACCTGGGCTAGAAAATGAACAATTGACAAATTAAGAGTGTGCGGGAATTGCCTTAAAAGCAGTAGCTTCATCAAAAGGCCATCGTGAAGCCCTTTTATGGATGGCCCCTGACTCAGGAGTCTCACCTCAATTAAACTTACACTTGAACTTTTAGGAATAGAGGAGGCAATGTTTGGACAACTAAAGGCAGATATTTGGGGTCTCTGTCACTTAGAAGCTGTATTTCTCTTTTGCTCATTTAAGATGAGGAAGTTAGAAGTGGTGAAGATGAATTTACTGCCTCATTTTCTTTTTTCTTCTTTCACTTGCTAAGCATTTTCACCCACCAGTGATTTTAATATGTTTTGCTCCATTTGTTTTGGTAGCATCTGTTCAGTCTGTTCTTTTTATTTTGATTTCTTAGTTGAGTTTTTCATTTTCTCTCTCTACCAGAAGCAGTTTTTCCAAGAGTTCTCGAGTACCTTTTCTAGGCTATTAAGAAAGTGGATAAGAGAAGTAATGATGTAAAGTATCAAGACATTCGATCCTGGAGTAGCCCCGACTTGCCCCCCTGGTGCGGTGTTAGCCTTGTCTGCTTGCTACACCAAGACAGCTGCGCACATTACGTGTCCCGTGTGTCTGATTTCACATAGAGTTCTTTTGCTTCAAACCCTAGTATTCCCTCCACGTTCGTGCGTTGTTAGAAACAGAGAAAGTCGGCTTGCTCATAATTTAGAGTCCTATTTTTTTCCGGTGATGGGAATACAGATATTGTTGTTTTTTTGATTTGCAAGTTGAAATGTTACAAAGCTGGTAACTCTGTGGCCACGCATGTAAGTAATGTGCCCAAGCGATGCACGTCACGCTGTCTCTCTGCAGTATAGAGGTGAGTGGGACATAACGGATGGGCGACCTTATTGTGCTTTCCAGGAAGGGGATAGGATCTGTGACATTTTGGTGTAATTTTTGTGTGCACTGCCCAAGAGTTCAAACAACTCCAGGTTTTCCCAACTAGAGCCTTCAGTCATAGGTCACTAGGCAAGAGAGCAGAAAAGCATCCAAATAAGACATGAAAAGAGGCCTTGAAAAAATTAGTGAGGCCAAAAGAGATACAGCCGCGTCAGGGGAGGGATCACTGTTTCCAAGTACTAAGAAATGGTTTTATGGGGCCATAGAGCAGTATGCTTGCATGTAGCCCATCCCTGACTTGAGAAAGTCTGTATGAAATGAAGATTCTAATGTGGGCTGATTGTCTCATTATGAAATTCAATGACTAGAAAGAGACTAGGGTATCCAGAGAGGCAGTGACTGAAGGCAGTCCCTGGAGTCAATGGAAATGGGCAAGAAACTAGAAATCGGCTGCTGTGGACAAGCAGTGGTCATCGTTGCAAAGAGAGAAGGCTAAATGGAGTTTGGGAGGAAGTGGAGAATTACGTGGAGTTTGAGGGTTGCTTGTTCTCTAGTCCCTGATGGCTGAAAAAGGGGAGCCCTCTATAACCTGAGGCATGGTGATCATGCTAGGAATAAGGGAGAAGTGACCAGTACTGAGGTCTGATAAAGTCTTCCTTGTTTATGGCACAGAGGATGTGGAAATCTTTTCTTGAAAGTCTCCGTAGAATTGGATAGATAACCATCTGAAACCCATCTCTTTGAAATAAATTAAGTATAATAACTCAGGAGTTAGGGAATAGTTTAGAAACTCCAGAAGTTCGATGCTTGCTCTTTGTCCTCCTTTGTCACTATCTTCTGTGAATCTGTGTTGTTTTCCCTACACAGAGTCTGTAGCAGGACTTTGTGGAAGGCACCGAGAGGAACTGCTGCTCTCAGGACCTCAGAAGTGAGTGGAAAGCACTGAAAAGAACATTCTCCATTGTAGTAGAAAAGGACAAGGAATTTCTCAAGACCAGAATATGTACCAGTTGGGATATTTTACTGTGCACATTCTCTGCCCCCTACCCCTGTAAACCAAACAAAGCATACCTTTAAAAAAAATAACCTAGAACTATAAAAAGTGCCATTTAAGAAAGCCTATGATTAAAATAGGTGATTTCATGTTTTGTTTCGTTTTCCAAATGAGAGTTTTCTTCCCCTCTATTTTGTGTGTGTTACAGAGGAAAGAGAAGAGACTGGGAAAATATTTTAGTACAGGAAAATGAGAACATGCAAAATGAGTAATGAAAGATGTAGCATTTGTTCATTTAGTGAGGATCTAATTTGCCTAAAACTCATCATGCACCCTAGAGAGAATTTCAAGCCTTAAGAGAACTTCTGTACCTGAGATTTGCTAATGAAGGGACTTGTAACTTTGAATGAGTGAATGAATATGCACGATAGCCCAGCTCGAGGCTGAAGTGAACTTTTTCTCCAGCAAACTAGAAATCATTCCACCAAAAGATTCCTCTTAAAAGTACATTGAGTCAATCCATCCACACCCTCAACTCCGTTCCCCTTTAAAAAAAAAAAAAAAGCAGGCGTGATTTTTGAAAAGCAGCAAAATCAAAGTATGTTCACATTAAGAGGAGATGGTTTCAGATAGCTGAGAAAGGAAAATAACTGTGAAATCGATGTGATTTTAAGATTATGATACACTTAAGTAGTTTTAAAAGCAGGGGGGAAAATGAAACCTCAAAATTGGGGGGCCTGGTTTTCATCACATTTGTTTTTTCTCCCGTTTGAGAAACTGTAATCATTACTTCGGTTCGTGTTTAACAAGAGTTTTTAAAAAAATTAAAATAAAATAAATAAAAGGTTTTTCTTTGTGAAGAATCAGAAAACCATTAGAAAACAGAACAATAAAGCCATGGCCCCCATGCAAATAGATCCCACCCTTTCAGTCAGTACTTCAAATGCTGGGAAATGAGGAATCTAGAAGTGTTGTCTTTGATCATATGTGAAAAAGTTACAAAGTAAACTCACCTTTTTTTTTCAGTTCCTGTCATACATGTGAATAGGAATTCATGAATTTAATTATAAGAGCAGGAAATATAGGGACGCCTGGGTGGCTCAGTTGGTTAAGTGACTGCCTTTGGCTCAGGTCGTGATCCCAGGGTCCTGGGATGAAGTCCCACATCGGGCTCCTTGTTCAGTGGGAAGCCTGCTTCTCCCTCTGCCTCGGCCTGCCGCTCTGCCTGCCTGTGCTTTCTCTCTCTCTGACAAATAAATAAATAAAATCTTTAAAAAAAAAAAAAGAGCAGGAAATATATTTTTTTAATTTTGAAAACGTGATACAATACCTTGATACTTTATTTGACTAAGTAGATGATATAAAATCATTTCCAATTATTGCCTGCCATTTATCACCACCCTTTACTTCGAGTTATTCATCAGCTGACTCATTTTACATCTGATGTTCTTAACATCCTTACTAATGACTTGGAAGAGGAAATATAATGAGCCACTAATAAAAGCTGCGTGAGATTTCTAGTTAGGAGGTGTTGCATATCAAATCAGGCCTTATGGGAAGAAATCAGTAATGTGGAGAGGTAGGCCATCCTTTCTAGTTAATGTTAGTGTATGTTATTTTCTTAAAATTTTATTTTTTCCTTTCATTACAAAAGTAATAACCGGTTTGTAGAAACACTGGGAAGTAGAAAAATATAAAAGAAAGTAAAAGCACTGTAATTTAATTACCCTGGGGTGAACCCTGTTGACTTTTTTTTTTTTTTTTTGTATTTACTTTCAGCCCTTTTGCCATACATTTTTAACCGGTTGAGATCATACCACACATATAACTTTTTTTCACACACACCATCCTTGTGCATCTTTTCCACTTGGCATTATATAAAATTTTCCATGTCATTATAGACTTAGTGAAATGTCTCTTTTAAAGGCTGTGGATGTTCAGTTGTAAGGCTTTAGATAACCTCGAGGATCTGGGAGAACTGGAATTTGGTGGTTTCATTGACTCCCGTCAACATGATGTTTAAATCTCCCACTTTATAGCTGAAAACATAGCATCTTCTTGAAAACATAAGAAGAAAAATAACATAGGAAAGCAGTCTGAGCTTGTGGGCTGTGTAGTGGTAAGCATTCTGCAAAGGTCTGTTGAATCTGATATGCTACCTATAGGGTGTGAACAGAATTCCAGTCGTCCCATCCTTGCTGATATTGAAGGAAGCCTTTAAGAGCAGCCTTCGGCCGGAGCCCTGGCTGCTTCCAGGTAGGAGACTGTGGGAATCCCGTTTTTTGCATCTAAGTGTCTGTCAGTAATTTCTGTTAGTTGGCTTTAGAAATCTGTACCACATGAGTTTATGGTCTCATTTGGCCCATGTTTCTTAACTGCCTTGGGAGGAGTATCTGTTTGGCCTAACGATTTAGGATTTCTTCATCCATTATTGAATGGATGCCAAGCTTTGTAAAAGATGGCTCGGAGTGATTTTCTATGGTGGTGTGTTTGCTCCTGAGTATCAAAATTCTCAAATAAAAGGCTTTCTGTTCTCTGACAACAGGCCATTCTTCCCAGACACACGCCTTGTTGTTTTTCCATCGTTAACAGTAGATAACAGTTTGGATGCAGCCAGAAGCAGTTGGCATGGGCCTGTATTTGAGGGGCTTCTGGAATAGTCTTCCGGCTACTCACTGTAGGGCGCCACCTTAACGGAAGCTTTATTGACCTGAAAGCTCTGTGGGTTGTCGGCTCTGGCCTTAGTTGTTTCTCCAGTTTTCTTTGTTCTGTCTGTTTTTCCTCCCAGGCAATGACTATATGGTGATTGCTGTTGCTTTTCTTCCGTGCTCATTTTTCAGAATTATCGCTTTGCTCCAAGCATGTCTCTGCCGTGTGACTGTCTTATAAAAGTTGCTTCATGCTCTCCATTCCCCAAGCAAAGGAACGGGCCAGTTAACCTGCTGTTTTAAAAAGCTGCTGTAATCGAAACAGTCATTCTTTGTAACTAGATTCATAAAGAGGCATTATGATGATTGATTTTTTTATTCAGTAAAATTCAATAACAGCGATAATGGCTAAGCACTTTATATACATTTTTCCATTTAATCCTCCTAGAAAATCTATAAGGTACGTAGTATCATTTCCATTTCAGACCAGGAGACAGGGGTATAGAGAGGTTAAGTAACTTGCCTAGGACCCCATAGCGGTAAGTCTGTGCTCTTAGAGAGGAATCCTACTTAATATGAAGTCACTCATTTTGCTAGATGCCATCATGAGAAGTGGGGAAGCTTTATTCGTTCCATTGGTCTATCCCTAGCATCTAGAAAATGCATTGCACACAGTACTTTCTCCATAGATCTATTTTTGATGAATTTATTGTTGACTAAAGTAAATTATGAATATTTCATGCCTCCAATGTGCAAGACGCACCAAAGAATACAGAGATTACCAAGACACCGTTCTTGCCCCACACCCACTTGCATTCTAGTCTGTGAAACAGACATATACATAATTAGCCACAGATCCAAAGCAGAGAGGGTAGTGAGTGCTGTTCAGGAGATTCAAAGCACCTGCAGTAGGAACACAGAAGTGGTGAGAGAGTTCTGATGGTTGATATGTAGGATGTTTTCCTGGAGGGCACAGAATTTGTGTTCACCCCTTCTTGTCAAATATGGCATGGTAACTGTAACTAGAGTACCCTGAGATAAATTTGATCTCTCTTTGATGATCTTCATCCTTGAGGCACCTCAGGGTCCCCTTTCTAAGTATTTCACTCTCTGTCTAGAAGACGTAACCAATGTGTACTTGACCTCTGCGTGTATGTAGGAAGTTCCTGTCTTGAGTAAGTATGTGTCATGAACTCGTTCTTTCCAATGAAATAAAATATAAAGATGTTATCGAGCCTTTCAGTTTTGATGCAATGTTCTCTTCCCTTCTTCTTTAAAATCGGGGAGACCAGATGATTTAAAGGAAAAAACAAAGGAGTAAGTGTTACTCTTGGGGAATCTGTGGAGCAGGAAATGAAAGTGAAGAATGAGTCCTGCAGCATTAAAGCCAGAGCTATGTGGCAGTAGCCAGATCGAGACTGTCTTTCTGGAAGTGGAACGAGTGTTTCCTGTAGAACTGAAATGAGCTTCTGGACAAAGATGGGTTTGCTCTCCAACTCACCTCATTTGATGCTGTCTGCACCCCTGATTGTTTTGTGGTTGAATATTAAGCAGCCGGATAGCAGAGGCTCATGAGCAGTTTCTTGCCACTCTAGTCAACATTCGTACATAGGAGGAGGCTTGTAGGGAAAGAGGAATGTACTCTAAACCTTTTAACAACATGTGCTGAAATGTGCATCACATAAAATTTACCATTTTAATCATTTTTAAGTGCATGCTTCTGTGACATTCAGCACATTTACATTGTTATGTAGCCATCCCCACCGTCCATCTTCAGAAATCCCTTCCTCTTGCCAAACTGAAACTCTATACCCCTTAAACACTAACTCCCCATTTCCCCTGCCCACAGCCCCTGGCAACCACCCTTCCACTTTCTGTCTCTATGAATTTGCCTCACATGAGTGGAATCATACAGTATTTGTCCTTCTGTGACTGGGTTATTTCACTTACTGTAATGTTTTCACAGTTCATCCGTGTTGTACCCTGTGTCAGAATTTCCTTCTTTAAGGCTGAATAATATTCCAGTGTGTGCCCTAGCCTAGCAAATAGCAGTTTTACTTGCAAACAAAACAATAAAACATTGTTGTAAATATTACCTCACCTCTGATTGAAACTATTTCATTTCCTTTCCTTACTCTGAAAGACATAACAGGTTCTCTGGAAATTTCTTTCTTTTTAAGATTTTATTTATTTCTTCGAGAGAGAGAGCAGGGAAAGGACCAGAGGGAGAAGGAAAAGCAGATCCCATGCTGAACACGGAGCCCAACACGGGGCTCAATCCCAGAGCCGTGAGATCATAACCTAAAAACCAAGAGCCAGATGCCTAACTGACTGAGTCACCTAGGTGCCGCTTCTCTGGAAATTTCTTTTGCGGAAAGAAATTTCCCATTTTTGATTATAGCTCATTTTTGATATCCAGCTCATTTTTGAAGACATACTTAACTAAACCGTTTAGTTTAAATTTGTCAGATTAGAAAGATACTTTTTCATATGTGTCAAGAGCTTATGTGTCTGTTTTTAAAAAAAATATTTCAGTTTACAAATGGTGGATTGGTATTTTTTACAGTAAGCTAACTGTTCACGACTATTACAGGCCTACTCTTTTTCTGCAAACGTCACCATGCCAGCCTCAGAGCACTGAGAACACATTTACTGTGATTCTTTCCATTCATTAGGGTAGATCCTCCAAAATGCTTCCCTGAACCCTGGGTTGGGCTGTTTTGCCTCTCTAGTCAGGATCTGAACTTCATGTTGCTCCTGGCACATCACTGGCATTCAGGACCTGTGTAGAATGCATATATGTAGACTCAAGAATATAAGAGAGTTTGGGTTTTGTCCCTGTATATTCAAACCAGTTCATGATCACCGATCAGCCTGCGAAGTATGGAGAGGTCTAAATACTTCTCGAACCTCTCTTTTACAGTCTTAGTTTCACTGCCTCAGTTGGATCATGGTAGCAACCTCCTATTTATTAGTTCGTAGACTTTGGCATGTCTTTACTTTCTTCTGCGTTCCTCCTGATGCCACCAGACCATCGGTCTTAAAGTCGCAAATTTGATCATGCCACACCTCTGCTTACTACCAGTTGCCTTGAAGATAATGCACAAACTTAACATTGGCCCCAACTTACCTTTCTGGCCTCGTACCCAAGTAGCTCTCCCTTCCTTCACCCATGACCACACCCTCCTTTCCCGCACACATTCTCACCTTCGCTCCTGCTTCTCTTCAGCTGGAATACCCTTTCCATCATTCTCTGCCTGGCAAGCTTCTGCTCACTTTTAAGAATTTGTATCAAGCTTTATCAATCCGGTGAGACTGATTTCCCAATTGTGGAACTATTAATGGCTCCTGTTTTCTCTTCCAGACACTTTTATTGTAGTGTTTATCTCTTTGTATTATGATGCTCTGTTAGAGTCTGTTTCTGCTGCTAAATTTTGAACTTAGTAAAGATCCAGGACTCTGTCCATCTCATCTTTGTTAACCCAGCCTCCAGCAGAGATCATGGCTCATGGCAGTTCCAGAAAAGAATGCTGAATGAATAAATAAATGGAAGGAAGGAAGGGGGGAAGGAAGGGAGGGAGGGGAGGGCAGAGGAGGGGAGGGTCAGGTCAAGAGAGGGAGAGAGAAGGGCAGGCCAACCTTCACTTTTGAGGTATAAAGGAAAACTAATAAGTGTGGTTTTGCCTTCAAGTATGTCATAAAAATGTCATGATCCATTGTGGGCTGTATGTCAGTAGAAATATTACTGAAACCTCATTTGTTTAGACATTTGGACTTCACTTGAACCTTAAAAGTGAGATGGGATTCAAAGCCACTGGGGGAGAAGGTGCCATCCCAGGTAAGGGAAATGGCCTAGACTAGGTTGTGATTGAATAAATCAAAATATTTTAAATCCGGAAAGCATCTTTGTATGTTAATTGGATTCATACAGCTACTTTATAGGGAAATTTGGACTTGGTCCCTAAAAGTACAGCAAGTTTCCTGCTAAAGTGCTGGATGAACAAAACTCAAATCAGCCCCATGGCATTCACTCCTGCCCTACCGTACTGCTCTCTCCCTTACCAATATTCTTTTGAAATTCTCCGGATGCGTCTAAAAAGAGAGCTTTGTTAATCAAAAGATAAAACTAATGCTCTAGTAGAAGGAAAGTTTACGTTTTCCTTTTATCTGTCATAACAGCGGAAAATAGTCTTTTAGAGTATAATGGCGAATTGTATTTTGTCTAAGTGGTACATGAAATGGAAATTTACTTTGGCTTGTTCATCCTCTGTGAATAAGATGATCCTACAACAAAATAGCATGCAGGCTTCTCTCTTGGGAACAGTGGGGGTAAAATATAAATGGTATCTTCGTATTCTGTCAGATGTTTAGAGAGCTGCCTTCTATGATTTTGATGTTGTCTTGAATGTACATTCTCCACCTCATTGAGCGCTTAAGTAGGCTTTGATTCGTTCTTCAACATTGTGTTTCCCCAGCATGAGGAGAACCCCCTGCTAAACCTTACTTTGTTTTGACAAAGAGAAAATCCTACCCTACCTTTGAATGTGTTCTGGGGTTCTTTCCAGTTTTTTTTTAGGGCATGGTCTCTAGAGCTATTCAGAATGCAAACAAATGACCCAGATGATCAAATCCTGGCAGAAGATAAAGTTCATGATAAATGATAGAATTGGCTGAAATTCACAGATATATCTTTCTTCTGATACATACAAATGCACACATGTGTCTCAGAGAGGGAGAGAGAGAAATATACTAATATAAAACAGACTTCATATATACACGTTCAGTAGAATGATAGATATTAAAGTTTTTATTGGACGAATTGAAAGAGTAAACCCCAGAAGGCCTAATGGAAGCATCTAAGATGGGCTTTGGTGTTTTATATTCAGAGAATGTTTGCTATTAGTCTTAAGAGCACAAGGGAAGGATACCAGCCGTTGAGAGAGATGGCAAGTTGCAGCATTTGGAAGTAAATTTCTTCAGGGCTTTGGGAATTTATATAAGCAGCCATCAAGTAGCAATATATATTCTGAGTGGGTTTTTTTTAACCTGAATGCTTTGAAGTGTAGATATAGTGAGGGGTGATGGTGGAGGTTGACTAAAAGTTGAGTCTCATGCGAGGTCAGAGGAAGTAGCCTGAATTGGGGAACAGGATCCTTGTCTAGAAAACTAGTGAAACAGTCCCTGTGCTGGTAACAAGGCTCTAGGCAGGGGTCAAAAGGGAGGGGATAAATCTGAAAACAGGGCCTCGGTGGTGCATTTGCTATGAGAAGATACAGTAAGAGGGTAATCAAGGCTGGGTTCTAAGTTGTGAGTCCAGGAAACAAAGAGGATGAGCCAGAGAATTTAGGAAGTAGAGGTAGTGATATTTCTCTAGCTCTTCCATACGCTCCTCATTCTTGTGATGTGTTAATAGGCAGCACAAGGAGTTTCCGTTAAGTTTGGAAAACACTTAGATAATGTTAAGGATAGAGTTAAAACGTAACCACAGGACTTCTTAGAGACTGTAATAAGCTATCATGCAAGGATTAGACCAAGTGTTCTGTGTTTCCCATATTTACCAAAGTATGGGATTAGGTGAACTGGCAGTCGGTTGGTTGGTGGAACATCTTGGGAACATACTTCGGAAAATTATTTCAGAACGAGAGAATGGTGTGTGTATACAAATACCCAGATGATAATGAACCCTCCATAATAGATGGGAACTTGAGGGAATGTGAGGGAACAGGCTAGGATGAATATTTGGAAATCACAGGCAGAGAGCCGTCTACCAGAAACACGGCTGAGATTGGTTTCTTCTTTATGGTGACCAATAATTAATAGGAGCTTAGGGGCGTGTGCTTGGGTACAAGGGAGTAAGGCAAAGGCAACAGAGGTCTAGGAAGATAACCTGTCACCTGAAACTACGCTGGAAAGATCTGGTATGTGGCAGTGACAAACCGTGGGGCTCCAAGAGGGCCCCCTGGTCTGGTTTGTCAAGAAGGACATCCCCCCTCTTTCGCCAGTCGTGTTGTGGCAGGATGCTAATGCCGGGCAGAGGCTGAGTCCGTGGCATCCCCAAGCTCCCTGCTCCATTCAACTTCATATCCTTTGTGGAGATAAGAAAATAAATAACACCTACATCCTGCTCTCAAGGAGGCCACTATTTCTGAAGAGAGAGAGAGGGAGAAAAGCAGTTAAACTTCCAAGTGCAAAGCAGTGAACAAATGCTTCTAAAGCATCTATGATTCCGACAAGGTTTTCAACCATGATTGGGCAGAGCTTTAACGTGACTTGAATTGTTGCTAACTTTTCAAGACAACCAGGGAAATAAACATTATATGAACGAACTGTAAGTAGTAAGCCCAATTTTATCGTCAGAAGATTACTTTAAAAATTGTTTTTCTTATAGCAAGGTTTAAAAATGGACTGAAGCATGCCCCTTTGGAGATGTCAGAATTGGTGTAGTGGTGTGTGAGGTGTTTTAAAAGTGACCTCTGTCCCTAGAACGGAGCTACAAATATATTTTTTCTTTTACTGGACCATGCATTTTATCTTTAGAATTTTGAGTTGTATTTTATTCTGCTATATGTCCTGTTGATATCAAATAGTTTAAGCTGAGCCAACCAAAGACGGGCAAATTGACAATTGCTAATGTAAATTTCCTGGCGAGTAGAAAAAGCTTCCAGTAGAAGCTCACAGGCGCCCATTGTAAGGATGCTCTTTTGTGCTTTTCTCTTCTGGCTCTGACGGGAGCTGGCCCCCTGCTTCAGCTCTGCTCCTACCGCTCCCTGCTGAGCACCAAGAAGACTTTTCATAATACCGTCAATTATAGGTGTTCATGAAAGGAGTGTGTAAAAAGAAATATTAAAAGTTTACAGTGCGTTTTAATCGTTTATCTTTCTGAGTTATGATGCCAAATGAAAGCTATAAAAGGTGTGGATATGGTTATATATACATACTGTTTTGTCTTCTCTCTTGTTGCTATGTCCTGTAGCCTGTATCTCTCCATATCCTCTACATGACCAACATTTGGGATAACCATGCCCAATGGCTGGGCGCTCCCCAACACAGCACTCCCAGGAACCCAGTGAATTGCTGTTTCAGTGTTTGCAGTGATGTGCGGCATCGTCCTGCCTTTTTGTCTGCTTCCCTGCCTCACATTGAACAGGCACTTAATAACTCTGCACTGAGCAGAAAGGGCAGGAATACCGTTAGACATGAGTACAGTAAAAGGAATGCCTAAAAAGAGCCATCCTGTAGCTTATATTTTACCAGCTGTTTGAAAAGTCATCTCTTGTGTTTGGCTTTCTGTGAGCACTTGGGTAATGTCCACGTACAGCTTCTCAGAAGATCTCCCTCTTCGAGAGTGGGTATCCGAAAGCCTGGTCTGCCAACAGAGAGGCTTCACTGACTGCTAGAATAGTGTCTTTCTCTTTCTCTCTTCTCTCTTCCCCCCATCCACTGAACCTGGTTGCCTTTGTGATTAAAAGTTGTGTGTGGTATTCTTGGAGAGGAGACTCTGAGAGATGGGACTTAAACTCTCCTTAACATTGTCCTCTAATTAGAAAATTTCATACACTCAAGGAGTTTGCATCTGAATTAGAATGAGGTCACAGGAATGACTTGATCTGAGCAGGACCCCGGTCTCACGCTCCAGCAGTCACAAAGAGAAACAGATATATTAGTCATTAGGGAACTGGATTCCACTGGGCTCAAATCCAGGGATTGTCTTTCCTACAAGCACTAGTTTCTTCATTTTGGCACAGAAAAGGAAAAAAAATTATTTGCTCCAGTAACTGAAATCATATGGGGGTTATCTTTCCCGATGCTGTATAACCAGATCTTGTGGAGCTAGGAGTATATATGATGTTCCTACTGTCCCCCAAACCCCCAGAAACTTTGTTTAGTACTTTCGTCAAGAAAGCCAATAGGACAGAGACTTCTGGTCTTAAATCTTCAAAGGAATGAATTTTTTTGAAATATTTCTTTTTAAAAGTCGTTTTTATTTTGATTTTTTTTTCTTTTTTTATTAACATATAATGTATTATTTGCCCCAGGGTACATGTCTGTGAATCATCAGGCTTACACATTTCACAGCACTCACCATAGCACATATACCCTCCCCAATGTCCATAACCCAGCCACCCTATCCCTACCCCCCTACCCCCCAGCCACCCTCAGTTTGCTTCATGAGATTGAGAGTCATTTATGGTTTGTCTCCCTCCTGATCCCATCTTGTTTCATTTCCCCCCACCCCCCTTGACCCCCCACCCTGTCTCTCAAATTCTTCCTATCAGAGAGATCATATGATAATTGTTAAAAGTCATTTTTAAATGGAGATTAGGGTGTGGTAGGAGAGTCAGACTTAATGGGAGCCTGGTGATGACTGTATGTTGAAGTAGATGATTAGCAGTAGTAGATCAGTATCAGTAGCAATCAGTCACTGTGTATTTGTGGAGCTTTCCATAGATCTCTACAGCCGTCCATAGATCCGTCCACTCCTAGACCCAGCAGCAGCTTCAGAGTTGGGGGCAAGCAGAGCAGAAGAGCGTAGATGTGGATACTGAGAAGTCTTTAGGCCCCAGCACAGGCAAGAGGAAATGCTGGGCTGTGGTCTGGAGTGGAGCTGCCGAGTATTCCTTCACAAGGCAGATGGTAAAATGGGCCTGTTGCCCACCTCTCAGGAGTGAAGGAGCTGGGTCCTGAGCAGAGTCAGCCCAGCCCCCATGTGCACGGCCAGTTCGCCTCCTGGATAAGCCATCTTCTCAGGAGGGCATGAGCTCGGAACCCTGCTCAGGAAGCAATGAGTGTTGATCTTGAATCTTCTCCCACAGCTGCTGGAAGCCTAACATCCTTCTTCACTGCCTGCAGGGTGGATGAGAGATGTTTGGATGGGATTCCCTGATTTTTCTGTCCACTTGGGCCTGGCTTTCAGTTATGTATGACCTCGGCGTGTACTAGAGCTAGGCATTGCCCTTTGCAAGTTGGAGTTCCGTTCACTTTTAGCCCAGTGGACCCAAGATGTTTTCAGAGGTGTAGGGGAAGCTGAAAGCCTGATGGGAAAGCAGTATTTCATTGCCCCTTGTCTTTGCTCTTGTATTTAGAGGAAGGGCAGGGAACAGAGCTTCTCGAATGGGGTGTTTAGAAAGGCGTGGGATGTTTGGGGCAGATGCATTGATGGGGAAGCACTGCCGGCTATCAGTGGGCAGCAGCACAGGTGGCCAAGTATCCTTTAGTGTGTGAGACAGTCGCCTACAATGAAGACATGTCCCACCTAAAATGCCTGTAGAGGGAAACACTCTGAAGGAGCCACAGGGTTTGGCTCTCCCTGAAGGTTAGTACAGTCATGCAGATCTGCCCACTTGGCCTTCAGAGTAGCCTGAGGCTAGGAATGGTCTTCCATTGTTGATACAAAACCATCTTTCCATCCATTCGTCCATATGTCCCTTCACCCATCCATCCTCTCAGAGCTCCTTTGGTGAAGGACCCCATAGCCACGTGGGCTCCCCATTCTTTCCCCTCAGTGCTTTGTCCCCTTGGTAAACTCTTGTTCCTTTCTGAGCTGACTGATTTAGTATTGTTATGCCAGCTGAGAGTAGAGAAGGTAGAAGGCACCAAAGCCTACTGGAAGGAGAGCGAGAAGAGGAAGAAGACTGAAAAAGATGGTTTATGACTTATCTGATTATGAGAACTGGCACCTGCCTTGTTAATCCAAGAAAGGTATTTGGTCAGTGCTAATGAAATCCCTCCCACATCTAGGTCAGTGCTTCTCAGTCTTGAGCGTGCACCAGCATCCCCTGGAGGGTGTGTTCAGACAGACTGCCAGGCACCGTCCCCAGAGTTTCTGATTGAGAAAGTCTAGGGCGGGGCCCGGGAATTTGCTTTACTAGCAAGTTCCCAGTGATACCAGTGCCGCTCGCCTGGGAGCCGTCCTTCTCTAGGCCTAGGTCCTGGAGAAGAGAGAAACAGCTGAACGATTCCCATCTCTGGGACACCTCAGGCACCAGGCTGAGTAGGGAGGAACTTGCCTTACTCTTGACCTTCAATCATGGCCCAAGAAGAAGAAGAAAGGAGTTAACTTAAGCCCAGCATCCCTGCAGACGCTCGCATTACCAGCCTCTCCATCACCTGTTGCTGGGATCCACACGGAGGCCAGTGTGCTGTATTTTCTGAAATAGTGAGGAAAAAAAGAACAGAGTAAGCTCTGCGCTCACGTGTCTTTCCATGGCAGAAGCATAGAAGTAAGTGTACTTGACTGGTGGCTTTTCTTGATGTCTCTTAGCTTGCACTGTCCTGTAAAGCAGGGTGTCAGAGACCATGGGCAGCGCTTTCTTTGTTGCTAAATCAGGGGGAGTTGTAAGAACACACAATCCATGAAGGTTTCCCTAAAGGAAGGTGTCTGGTTTAAAGCCTAAACCACTAGAAGCCCCCAGAAAGGAACCCCGAGTCAGGATTGAGCAGTGTCTCCTTCTGTATTTTCCTGACTTCCTCTCTCCACTGTCAGTAATCACTCAAGTATTAATGGTTTTGCTTTTCTTCTTCCTAATGAGTTAATGACAGTGATTCTTTGTTCTAGTAGGTCCATAGGGGAAGAATGGAGATGGAGGGGGACACCATTGGAAATGTGAACAGGAATGTGAATGACACTTTTGACAGTGTCTTCTTTTACCTTCCTGATTTCTCAAGATACTTCTTAGCATGGTTTTTCGTCAAAGTTGACGTTATGGCCGAATAACAATATGCTTTTTTCCTCCTTGGTGCTTCCTTGGAATCACAAAATATTATTAGTTTGAGTACTTAGCAGCAGTTGAGGGGTGGCATGATATTTTGGATTTCATTTTTTATCCCATTTAGAGGGCCCTGTGGCACCAAATAAAAATGTCACTGTGTAAAATGTAAAAAGCTTTCTGTCACAAATGTTTTTAAAAATTCATGAAGGACTGAGGATTGATTTATCTTATCCTCTCTCTGTGATTTATTCATATTTAATGTTGGTTTCAACATTTGAGGCATGAAGAACTTTTTCAAATTAGAAACAGTGGTGAATTAGTCTTATTGGAAGCCACATTCCACTGGGCCGGTTTTTGAATTATGCAGTTCATTCCTCTTCGTGTGTTCGAGGGGCAGATATGTTTGGTTTTCCCAGTGGCTGGAATTCTCACTAGGGAAACCGTTCATTGCTGGGAGCTTGATTCCCCCAGCTCCTTGGTTTTGACAGCTGTTTCCCTGGCATCCATAGACCGTCTCCTCGGGCATGACGCACCATCACACAAACATGGTGGCAAAAGAAAAGAGTGGGCAGAGACCTCACCTTTGGACCCATCATTTTATTTGCTGTCTGGTTTTTCATTTTTGATACTTTGAACCTCTGAGTCGCCTGTATTTTCAGGAACGTCTTTAGTCAGAGACAATATCAGTCTTTTCTGTGGATGATTTATAAATAATAATAATTATATAATAATAATAAATGATAATAGAGTTAGCTTTGAATGAAGGAAAGAAAATAAACTCCAAACAAACTCATCTTTTTTTGACTAGTAAATGAGCACCTAAGGTCTGTGACACTGGCCTCTCTCGGAGGCCTGGAGGGTTAAAAGGCTGGTGGGAATAGGGCCCCCGGGCCTCGGTGTTCTGCCTTCGGGGCAGACAGAGCTGTCCCCCGGGACGTGGGCGTGTTTGCTCCTGCCCTGCAAAGTGGGCTGGCTTTTCGGTGGCTCCTCCCCAGCCTTCCACTTGCCCATCCACCTGGCCTTCTGGCTCTCCATCCCTTTATCCTTTCCTTCTTTCTGCCCTTTTATTCTTGCCCTCTTACTCGCATTCTTCGACTCTGCAGACCCCCGAGAGCGCCTCCTCTGGGCCAGGTGCTGTGCCTCCACAGACCCACAGACATCGGCAGCTTCTCGTAGCCTGAGGGGAAATGTGCCTGTCTAGTCTGCTGAAAATAATCAACCTTTTAATAAGGACATCAAGGAAGAATGGGAATAAAAGGTACTGAGGGCCTCCAAGGATAAAGCCCTTTCTACCTGGTTCTCCCCCTTGTTGTCATTGAGGGTCCGGCCGGGCAGAGAACCGCAGCCACTAGACAGAGCAGCAAAAACTTAAGCGTGTGGTTTTTTGGAAGCATTTCGTCATCATGAACTTGATTTTATTTCTTTGCTTAATGGAGAGAATCATCTCTTTAAACTGCTCTCTTTCCTCCTCAGACTATTGGAAAGAAGTTACCTCCAGCTACTGCAACTCCGGACCCATCCAAACCAGAAATGGACAGCAGGACAAAGAGTGAGTTTCCTTATTTCTCCATTTTACGCTTACAAACAGTTAAGTGTTTTCTCGTCATTGAAATGCCTTTGAAAAATCCTCACGTAATCTGAATAGGTATTTCACTTTTTTTTCATTTTAAATTTCGAGGTAGTTAACATACAGTGTTGTATTAGTTTCAGGTGAACAATATAGTGATTCCACAGTTCTATACATCACATGGGGCTCATCATAATTAGTATACTCTTTAATCCCCTTCGCCTTAATGGCTTTTAAAAACGCATCACAAAACATACCCCAAATGTCTTTCACAAGGTCCTGCCAGTGGGTGGGCGCAGCGTAGGTTCAGAACTCCTGGGGCTTTTCTCCTTTCTGGAATGTGGTTCTTTCCTGCCACCTGTATCTGGCCCATGCGCAGAGCCAGGGCTTATCCATGTATACCCAAGCGCTTTGCATAGTTTAGAAAGCAGAAAGGTTTTAGAGAGTGGCAACTCAAGCAGTTTCCGGATTCACAGACCTTCGGGTCTGGGAGGCCCAGTCTTCTAGCCTCCGCCCTCAGCCAGCACTCCCAAAGCCTGCCTTCCTTCCAGCAACCTCCATGCCTCTTGGCTGCAATCTCTCTACGGACAGATGCCTGTCTTCCATTGAGCCAGATATGCTCTTCCTGTGATTTTTACCCATGAATTTTAGTCTCCGAGTCTATATTGCTATTAGCCCATTTTTCTCCTAACAGATCTTGAAGTATTTTGAGGGGAGCTATTGCCGCACAAACTTCCCAAAGGGCAGTATTCCCTACTTTAGATCCTTGCCAGTTAAACTATATGATGTCAGGGCTCCTGGATGGCTCAGTGGGTTAAAGCCTCTGCTTTCGGCTCGGGTCATGATCTCGGGGTCCTGGGATGGAGCCCCACATTGGGCTCTCTGCTCAGCAGGGAGCCTGCTTCCCCCTCTCTCTCTGCCTGCCTCTTTGCCTACTTGTGATCTCTCTCTGGCAAATAAATAGAATCTTTAAAAAAATAAATAAAATAAAATATATGATGTCCAGGTACATTTACATTTTAGATGAACAGTGAGAAATTTTTTGGTTATGAGTAAATCCCACGCACGATTTGTTATCTGAAATGCAAATGTACCTGGGCATCCTGAATTTGTAGTTCTTAACCTGGCAAGCCTCCAATTCCTTTCCTTATCCTTCCAGTAACTAGGGCATTCTGGGCAGGCTCTGGTCAGAAACAATTACTTCAATTCCTTTTACACATTTTATGTTTTGTTTTGTTTTGTTTTTTTCTTTTCAGCCTCAGATTTTCTTATGAGGATAATGTGGACAGACTACTAATCTAGTTTGGAAAGCCCAAGATTGAGAGAACATAAATCACACATATATAATTATGAATAATATAAAAGCAAAGCACAGCTTTATTCTTCTGATTGCAAAATAATATACCAGAAACTCGTTTTGCAGGGCAAAACAGGTAGTTGCGAGAGCAAATCAATTCTAGTGCCTTAGACTTAAGAAAATGAATTTGTGGGACTTGCCAAGCCCAAAATGGTGACTTTGATAAATAAGTTCATGGATGGTACAGATATAGATGCTAGAGCTCTGCCTTAATGTTTAGGGTTCGAATGAGGGCTACATGCATCTGTCTGGTAATGATACAGTCAGACTCCTGGTGCTAGCAGAAAGCCCCCTCATCTGAGGCTCTAACCCCACGGTTCTCACCCTTGAGTGTGCTCCAGCATTACCCCCCCACACACACATTGCTGGGTTCCACCTCTACAGTTTCTGAATTACTGGGTCTGGGGGGAGGCCTGAAAATGTGCTTTTCTAAGGAATTCCCAGGTGCTGCTGCTGCTCCTGGTTTAGAGCCCACACTTTGAGAACCACTGTTTGGAGCTCCTACGTGTTCCTAAGGGGACACTGGCCCCATATTTATTCATGCAGGTTATACGCTTATCATGCTAAACCTGCCTTTAGGCACTGAAGAATTTTGAAGAATTAAACATTAAATCATTTATGCAAACGTTTCTTGTTGGACAGTGGCCTGCCCTTCCTTCCAGTCAACTGCTTATTCTGTAGTTATGGCTATTAACAAGTTTATAAATGGTCACTGTTATTAGCAAAGTTGCTTGGATGGCTGGGATAGGGAATAGGCAGGAAAAGGAAAAGGAGAAGACCCATCAAGCCCTAAAGGTGATTGGAATGTGGTCTCTAGGACAGGCTGTCCTCATGACATGCGACAACCAGTGATCTTTACCAACCTGACTTGTTTGCAGAAGTAGTAATCAGAGAAACAGAGAATTTTTCTTCATGGAGTTTCCATAGAAGTAGGGTTGAAATTCCCTGTAGATTTTTCACCTCCGTCCAGAGGAAATAGGACCTTGGGTGACTTGCGGGTTGCTTTTGGGGGAGGCTGAGCAGTGGGGACCCGAGGGGTCACTTGTTGGGATGGGGCACAAAGCAGGACAGTCTGCGGGACCTGGTTAAGTGGCTAATCGTCGGGTCTCCAGAATTAGCCCTAGGATAAGATCATGTCCTTGATGTTTTCTTTCGCCCTCTTTAATGTCTGCAGACAGGAGATGTGAGTCTTGGGGGAAACATTAGGTGGGCTGGGGGAGGTAGATAGCTGTGTGTTATATCAGTGCTGGCTGATAGAAATACCATGTGAGCCACATACATGATTTTACATTACCGAGTAGCCACGTTTTTGAAAAAGAAACAGGTGAACTTGTTGATTTTAATATATTTTACTTAATACATCCCCAATGTTATCTTTTTCACATGTAACCCGTATAAAATTATTAAGTGAGATATTTTATTCTTCATTTATCTGAGTCTTCACAAGCCTGCATGTGTTTTACACGCATGGCTCATCTAACCCGGAGCAGCCACATTTCGAATGCTCCATAGCCACATGTGCCTATGGCCACCATACTGGACAGTGTAGTTTGAGAGTAATTCTGGGATCTAAGATGGGCTTCTTGGGCCTTGGTATTAACACAGATCCGAATATTCAGCTCCTTCAAGCATGTGGGAGGATCCTAGCTCCAGCCCAAGCCTCCTCCAGTCCTGTGAGTACCTATTAATTACGTCCATCCCCCTGGCACCGCTCCAGAAGCATCTCGGTGAGGGGACGGGTTGTTAATGATGAGTGTCTTTACAGAGGCAAGGTGGTGTGTTCTGACTAAGAGTCGGCGGTGAGGATTCTAGGACCAGCTGTGTTATGCTCTAGCTCTGTGACCTTGGGCCAGTAATTTTATTTCTTTGGCCTTGCTCTTCATTGTCTGTGTTGCCCGTGAAGTCAGAGGATTGTGTTAGTGAGAACTCCCGAGATTGCTCCCAGCATCCTCATCCTCTGATTCAAGTCCAAAAGCTTTACGATTCAGAGTAAAAGGTTTATGCGTTCAAAGAACTGAGCAGCCGGATGGGAGAGGCAGAAGGAAGATGGGAACAGTTCAGTAGGAATATGAGATCTCATCGGGTATAGGGTAAGTACAGCATATAAGCGGGTAGCAGGTCAGAAGGCGAATTCTCGCTGTCAGAGAAGGCTTCAAGGATGTTTATTGACAGGTGTTTTTCATGGACCCAGAGCAAGAATTTCTGCAGTTAATCTCACCCAACCTTCTTTCTGGCTTTCATTGTCAAGAGCAAATTCTGAGGTATTTCTCCCATGATTTCCGTGAAGCACCTAAGTCCCCTGCAGCAGGAACATTTTGCTGCTTTTGGATTTTGATGCAAATCCCATGTTCAGGTAGAAAGACACAGGGTACTGGCTAACTATTAGAAATGACCCTCCGCTTGGGGGCAGGGCTTCTGGTTAGCAGACAGATGTCTAACAACAACTGCCTGACAGTTCAGAGGAGAGAAGTCCCTTCCTCACATCTCTGTCCTCGGCTGGCTAAAGGATTAAGTTATGATGATGCAAAAAATGTTCATGTAGATTGGTCTTTTCGCAGGGAAAGTGAAACTCAGCTGATCAGGATTTATATATACAACTAACATTATCTCCCCTCCCCCAGTAAAGCTTTTATGATATTGAAGCTCATCCGAGATGCATGCTGGGGAGCAGATTGCCATGATTTTCATAACAAGAGGGAAACTGTCTAAATATTCATAAATGAAGTACCCCGGGATTCCTCCAGCTCACCACATCTGGAATTTCTCTGATTCTTACTCCAATTGATGCAGATTTGTGGCCTCTGTGGGATAGGAAAATAGTCCGGAGAAATGGCTAGTTAGCATCTTTCTGAACAAACAGTTCGGTCTCAGAGATTCAGAGGACCAGTTGAGCAGGAGGGTTAGGGAAAAGATAACCCTTGATAAAATTTGAACAAAGGCAAGTCAGGTTTCGGAATAAATGATGACCATGGAGCAAAGGCTAAACCCGCCCTCCCTGCCTGACCTCCCCTCACTCTATCCCTGGTTTTTGTACCACCTTTCGGGTCACTTTGTTCATTGACTCACTTCTTAGGAGTTGTCCCCTGTGGTGGTGACACATGGTGGCTTGTGGCTATCATTGGTCCCTCAGGGTGGGGGCTATGTCTTCTACTTGATATCTCCACCATGCGGCCCAGAAAGGTGCCGTGGACTCACTGGGCACATAACAAGTGATGGTTGAGCATGTGGAGAATTAGAAACGACTTACAATTTAACCAGGCTCTCTATTGGACAGAGTCTTGCACAAGCGACGTAGGAGCCGTGGGTCCCCCTTCTCAAGTTCACAGTCACTAGTTGGAAACAGACACATTTGTTCACATAGGACCCTCGAGCTTATTTGGGGTTTCTGAGGGATTAGCAGTGGATGCCAGAGTTCCGTGGGGCTTGACGGAATTGTTGTTTGTAGTCCCAGCTCTAGACCAATCAGCTCAAGAGCACCAAGACAGACCCTTGTCCGACAGAGGTTTATTGGCTCATTTCACTAAGGAGACTGCATTAAGAGAAGCCTGTGCAGCCCTGTTGCACCAAACAAAAAGAGAGTGGTTACCAGTTTGGAGGAGGAGGAATGCAGTGAAATGTAAATGAAGCAATGTATTGCTAGGCTCCAAGCAATGCACCAGGCTGTGCAGAAGGGGGTCGATATCAGGTCTGTACTGGGAGGGCAGCCAGGTCATTTCTTGGGGAACCACCAGTGTGAGGTAAGGGTTCCACGCTGTGTTCAGAACTCTCTCAGTGAGGCTATGCGCTTGCACGTGTCACAGTGACTTCGTTCCTTCAGTCAAGAGAGCAACATTTCAGGGACACCTGGGGGGCTCAGTGCGTTAAGCGTCTGCCTTCGGCTCGGGTCATGACCTCAGGGTCCCGGATTGAGCCCCGCATCGGGAACCCCGCTCAGCAGGAAGCCTGCTTCTCCCTCTTCCTCTGCACCCCCAGCTTATGTGCTCTTGTTCTCTCTCTCAAATACATAAATAAAGTCTTTTTAAAAAAAGAGTGGAACACTTTCTTATGACTGATAGGATATAAACGAAAGCAAAGTTTCTGATAGTCTGTGGTTTTATTTTATTTTTTTTAAAGATCTTATTTATTTATTTGACACAGAGAGAGAGATCACAAGTAGGCAGAGAGGCAGGCAGAGAGAGGGGGGGAAGCACGCTCCCCGCTGAGCGGAGAGCCTGATGTGGGGCTCGATCCCAGGATCCTGAGATCATGACCTGAGCTGAAGGCAGAGGCTTTAACCCACTGAGCCACCCAGGCGCCCCAGTCTGTGGTTTTAGAGGACAAACTTTCACTGGGAGTAAGAAAGCAGAAGTACTCAGAGAAGGGGGTGTTAGGACCCTTTCCAGCAGCAGTGCGTGCTTGGGAGAAATACTATTTCTCATTCACTTTGCAGCTGGTGGTGTCTGCATTCAGCATGCCAGCCTGATGAATGGCGAGGCAGATTTTTACTTTTTCTTTCTGAGCCAAGTTTTGCTTTCTCACCACATGTTTAAACATCAGAAAAAGGGGTCTATTTTGTTATGTTGGTTTTTTCCCCCCAGCTTTACCTGGGAGCTCTTTTATGCTACCTTTTCCGGGGAGGTGTTTTTGCTCACTTGTGTCCCCCAAAACTCATCTGAGGCACGTCCAGTTGGAAACAAGTGTCCTTCTCCAGGCTGTGGCGCCTCCCACACTTGACATGTCCTAACGCGCTCAGGCTCAGCATCCCAGGGTCACATCAAGTGCCTCCAACGCAGACCTTGCTGTCCCGATTCTGAGTTGGGGGGTCTCCCTGGGAGGGTGCCCAGGCTGCCCATGCTGCTGAAGACTTGGTTTTCAAGTACAGTCCTCTTGGAGCACAAAAGCTAACTCCCTTGTGTTGTCCTTGTGGATTTCCTTTCTTCCAAAGGCCCAGAGCTTCCCCTCACCTGAACAGGAGAAAGTGCCATCGAGAGGAGCGGTGATGAGCTCTGGACGAGAAGACAGAAAGGCTTTGCTTGTCAGATTTTTTTCTTTTCTTTTTTTTAATTCCTCCTTTTAAAGCGAGAGATTAAAAAGTGCCGTAATTCATAGTTGCATGAGAATTTGGAAGTCAATTTCCCAGCAGGACCTAGGACTAGAGATGGTTGTTGTGATTTGGGGTTGCGGTCACCTTTTGCGTGGAGGCAGGCATCGGGCTCGAGTTGACAACGTAGTGATGTGTGCCTTGTTTTCGTTTCCTATCTGAATTTGAGTGTAGGCCTTGGTTTTTCCACCGTGGCACTATCAATATTTAGACCAGATTGCTCTTTGTTGTGGGGACTGTTCTGTGTCCATTACGGAATGTTTAGTAGCTTCCCCAGCCTCCATACCCTCGATGCCAATCACTGTTACCGCCCCCTCCCGCTGTGACAAGCAGAGATGTCTCCAGGCTTTGCCGGTGCCTGCCCTCCCCACCCCCCCCCCCCCGGGAGCAAATGAGCCCTATTTGCGAACTGCTGGTACAGACTTGAGTAAGCTGTATGAGGGTACTGCTGCATCTCTGCTGCTGGGTGCACAGAGGACGCTTAGTTAATATTTACTGAGCAAATGACAAGCAGAGGATTCTCTCCAGCCCTCCCCGCTACCCCCGGATCCTCAAACCGACCCAGGACTGGCTTTTCTGTCTACATCTATCATATAGCACACCCAGCCATGGCATTCCCACTGCACGGGCCCACCCTCCAAGTCCCCGCCGTTGTTTTGCTTCTCTCTAGCATTGAGTGTTTGCTAACACCCATGGCTGGATCGGTGGCTCTCACAGTGTGGTCCCTGGACCAGCAGCATCAGCATCACCTGGGAACTTGTTAGAAATGCAGATCCCCAGGCCTTGCTCAGCCCTCCAGGATCAGGAACCTCGGGGTTCTGTCTTCACACATCCTTCGTCTGATGCTGATGCCCACTCATGCGTGAGAACCACCGAGGTAGAGTTTTCCTTAAGGTTCCGTGTTGATGAGAATCACCAGGGTGCTTGTGGATTGCTGGTCCCACCTCGGACCTTTGGATGGCGACCCCCAGAGAAGGGAATCTGGGAAGGCATAGAAGCAACAGGTGCCCCACATCATTCTTGTCATCAGGAATGGTTGGGGAACACCTCCCCCCCCCTCTGAGAAGGGGGCCTGACTCTTGGCTTTGGGAAATGATTCCCCCATTCATGATTCTCTGATGCTTTAAGCTGAAGACATCACTCAGTCCGTCCCTCACTATTGCCTTATCAGGAGCTCTGTGCCTCATTCCCTCTCCTTGGTTATAAGCTCCTTGAGAGTCAGCTACCAGTCTTGTTTAACTTAGTCTCTTTCCCCCAGAATGTGACCCAAGTGCATACCCTTATTGCATTTCCAAAATCCAAAAAGCTGGAAAACTAAAAGGTTTTATCACTTGTTGAGTGGTAAAACTTGTCCTGGACTAACATGCATTTATGTATCAAATTTATTTATCCTACTTGGGGGGACAAATCATCCATTTGCTGCAGAATTTTAATGTTTAATGTTTTGATGGTTGGGTACAGCCCCAGGCGCCAGCTGTGAGGATGTTACCCGTTGCATGGATGTAATATATTTCCTTTCTAAAATCTGAAAAATTCTGTCTCCAGGGCTTCTGGATAAGTGATTATGAACTAGTAGTGCCTCAGATAATATTTGTCACTTTAACGAAAGAACTTTAGGTTTTGATGTTGGTGAAAGTAGAAACGCTGAGCTTGATACTTTTTTTCTGGTATCCCAAAGGAAAAGAATTCTAATGGGGACCTGGTACTTTCCACCACTGCTGGAAGTTCTGGAAGGCTTCTTACCAGCCTCTGTGACACATGGGATTTTAATCTTCATGTCCTAAAATTGAGTCTAGAGAATGGTCGTGGATTTAATGTTACTTCCTTGGTGTGTGTGTGTGTGCATGTGTGTGCGCGTGTGTGTGTATGTGTGTTCTACTTGCTGATATATTTATTCTATTTGTTCTGCTTTTAATTTTTTTTAGGCTGAGGGTATTTTTTAAGTTGGTTTGTTTGGTTTTTTTATATGAATAGATTATTAAACATCTGAAGGGAGTCATGGGCTTTGGGCATGTGAGTTCAATTTCTTACACGATCTGTTTTTAATCTCATGTAAATTTCTAGAAGTCTAGAGATTGAAGTAATGTGGTTTTTGTTGGGGGGGAGCGATGTGAATCATGACTGGACTTGTGGGGGGTTTTAATAGAACAAGTTTCTTAAAATTGGAATGCCAGTCAGTAATTAGAATAGGGAATCTTGATTTGGAACTAGGCAAAGGTCTCGGGGTCCTTCAACCTCCTGATATCCTACACATTTTCTCTGCACCTTTGAATGTGTCTTTTTTTTTTTTTTTCCTTTTTCTGGAAAGAGGGAATCACTGTTGTTTTTTTTTTTTTCTTTTTAATCAGATTCTTAAAGGACTCTAAGATAAAAAAGCTCAAGGGATGCCTGGATGGCTCAGTCGAAAGAGCATGCAACTCTTGATCTCAGAGTTGAGATCACCTATGTTGGATGTAGATATTACTTAAAAATAAATACATAAATATAAAAAAAGACAAAAAAAAAAGCTCAAGAATTGACTTAGGATTTCAGTCTTAGGCTAATTCATCAGTTTTTTTTAATCTTCCTTTAAAAATAGTGACAAATTCATCTCAATTGCTGGATAAGTTGTGCCTTTATTTTTTTTCTGTGCGTGTGGGCATCTATTTGATCTTGGACTAATTAAATCCATCTAATTGATGAATAAATGGAAAATGCCTGCCTCCAAAAATTCATTTCATTCCCTTCCTCAACATCTCTGTCTGCTATTCATCTAAAAATTCTAGTCTTCCCCCATCCAAAAAGCATTTGGAATTTTATTCTTCTTTCAAGACATATCAAATGCTTCCTCCTTTGTGAACTCCCTCCTGAATGTAATCATGCCTTCCCCTGCAACACCACAGCCATAGCTTGTCAGAGTGAATCTGTGCGTCTTCCAGCATTTGTCCTTTCTTCTTGTCATCCTTCACCCTTGCCTTTCCCCAAGCATTAGTTTGTCACTTCCACGTGAGGGTGTGATGGGTAGTGACTTGCGTATCACAGGCCCAAGAACTGGCAATATCTTTGTCATGTTGGTGCCTCAATAAATGTTTGAATTAAAGTAGGGAACATCTTCATTCCATATACTATGAAATTAAAATCATAGTCTCGGAGTTAATTCATTTTTTCACTTATTATTTTTTAGTATCTTAAAACCATTGGTACATCCAAACTGACAGCATGTTTTTATTTTCCAGTAGCACTGAATTAGGACTGCCTAATAAAATGCCTCAGTAGTAAAAATAAAATCTTACTTTAAATATATCATGATGACTTAAAATGTGAGCCTCTGGTTGCCACATTTCATCGGGGAGAGCTGCGTTTCAGTGCCGGTGTCTTGAACCATGAAATATCAGAGCTGGCCAGAACTCAGGTCTAGTCCAGTGTGTTTTTTGGAGCCTCCAGAGCTTCACTGAGATTATTTTGGGGTCCTGGGTGGGAGATGGGCCAGCCCCACTCTCTAATATAACCAGAGCATCTCTGTTTTTAGTTGTGTTATATCGGAGTTTTGGAATAAGTTGAAATTTGCTAAAGTGTTCTGCTGAAGTTAACCAAACTCTCTTCTCATCCCTCATTGGCCAGTCTCTCGTTTTACACCTAAGGATACTGAGGTCCAAAGCTACAGCGTAGTTGCCTCAGATTTTATGTTCAGGACAGCCTCGGTGGGATTGAACTAGTCTTGACTGCTCTGACTCCTGGCCCAGAACACTCTCCTCCTGTTTAGCTGTCCCTCAAATTTTCCTCCACTTTGTAGGTGTCACTAGGGGATCAAGAAACATTGAGTGGGAGCTGCATTAGCTTATGGGGATGCAAAAAGGGGCGAGCGTGATGTCAAAACCTGCTTCATGGACAATGGTAGTTGACAGTAGCCACTGGTACCCGTATCTCCTCCTTTTATCTGAAGTTGGTACCTTCCAGATAATTCTGTGTCTAATGCCTCACACATAAAATAGCATACATGGTGGGAATGTTTTAAAACTGGGTTATGTTGATGGTCATATAACTATATACATTTATTAAAACTATTCATACTGTACAACTAAAATGGGTGAAGTTTCTGGTATAGAAACTATATGTCATTAAAGCTGTTAAAAAAAAAAGGCAGGGGGACATCTGCCTTCCTTAACTAATAGCATAACTGAGCAGAAAACAAAATGGCCCTGTGAAACATTTTAAAAGCATACTAGTAGTTTTTTATAAATATTTTCTCACTATGTTGGTTATAAGTCAATTCCACAGTCATTTATTGACCCCCTGCTATGGGTCATTTCTTGAGATAGCAAAGGAAGAGATCGGGGAGAGGGAGTGACACAGATGCATAGGAAGAGGCTTTTTTTTTTTTTTTCAGAGAGAGATAATGAGAGAGGGAACACAAGCAGGGGGATGGGAGAGGGAGAAGCAGGCTTCTCGCTGAGCAGGGAGCCCGACTCGGGGCTCGATCCCAGGACACTGGGATCATGACCTGAGCCGAAGGCAGACACTTAACGACTGAGCCACCCAGGCGCCCCAGAAGAGGCTTTTTGAGTGGAAGCAGGTTATATTCAGGTGTGTCAGGGGAGGTAACTGGAGGTGTCTTCTTCTACTGAGTTCCTTCTTGTCATGGTACCTTCTGCTTTGAGTGATAAATACCTATGCAGCGATAAAGTAGTGGTAAGCAGTACAGTTTTATGGAGTCAGGTAACAAGGGATCCAGAGACAGGCCCCCTAACGTTGGTTAATTTGACGGAGATCGCAATGGTGTCAAGACTCAGAGTGGCTTCCTCTGTGATTTTCCTGGCTTTCCTCTCAGGGTTGAAATATGACTGCAACAGTGCCAAACACTCTAATGTCTTCCAACAAGGATGAGACAGTGTTAAAAGCAGAAAGGCAGGGGCAACTATTTTCCTCACAATCCTTTTTTTAATCAGGGAACAAAATCTAACAGCCTCACTCCCCCTCCCAGCAGATATCCTGTCACATCTCACTGGCTGGAAGTAGATCACATCGACAGTCATGGACAAAGGGGAGTGAGATTAACATTATTTGCCTAGACATATGTCACTCGTTTCTACAGCGATGGGGGTTCCCTTTTCCCAAATATAATACCTCATTGCAGCAGGATTATATGAACTGGGAAGAGGATGGGGAATGGCTCCTGTGAACCAATGTCTACCTCACTTAATGAACTTTTTTGATGGAAACGAATAGAAACAATGCTTCTTTTTCCTTTGTTGACCACAGGTGTCTTATCTTGTTTGTAAAATATTTCCATGATTTCAATCCAATGAATTATTTTTTAGACTGGGACTGCAGGGCAGTTCTTCAGTAATGCTCTCTTTGTTTCAGTGTTATAAGTTTTGAGGTTGGATAGTCATATTTCACTAGCACAGTCATTAGGAAAATTGGTAAAGAGCTGTCATTATCCAATTTAAAGATGCTTAACTTTTTCCCTCCTTTTAGAATATTTGGCTGATTCAGAATTTGGGAGGTTTGCTATTACTAGTTAAAGAGAGATGAAACGTTAGTAATAGTGGACCTAGGACTCTTTAGGCAGATTAATATTGATGGGATTTAGAACTAGTGCCCCTCAGCATGGCTTAATGAGCAAAAGGCATCAGGGGCCCAGAGTACCTAAGATGAAAAGTTTCCAACACTCGGACAGGGGACGTAACTGATATACTCTGTCCATTGGGCAGAAAGCAAAACTATTTGCCACAGAAAGTGAGCCCTCTCTTTTCCAGCCCCCTCTTCCTCTCTTTCCCAGCCCCCTCTTCCTCTCTCCTCTCTGCTCCCCCCCCTTATATCTGAACCAACCCTAGACCACAGTGTGTCTGTATTACAGATATTTTTATTGCCTTTATTTCATACCTCACTCTCTTTGATTGATGTGACATTAACCATAATAAAACCCCCCACATTTCAGTCATATAAATTGTGCTAGGGACAATATAATTAATACTTGTGTATATAGCTCTAGGTTATGATCTGTCTGCAAGAACTGGCCTGATCCTTGGGAAATATCTAAAGCCATCCAAAGCCATTGGGATTGTTGACTTAGCTGCAGAATAATAAATGCCTGTCCTAGTAGATACTAATTCTCTGGAATTTTCCTTTCTACCTTCTGTCCTAAGTCATCGACCCCCCGCTTTTCCAAGTTTGACTTTTCTGCTACCTGACAAATGTTTTTGCTCCCTTCTAAACTGGTGTTTTTGTGTAAGTAGAGAAGATTTAACATCAGATAGACTTTCTTTCTTTTTTTTTTAAGTTTATTTATTTACTTAGGCAGTCTCTACACCCAACGTGGGGGCTCGAACTCACAACCCCGAGATCAAGAGCCACACGCTCTTCTGAGTCAGCCAGGTGCCCCTAACATCAGATAGCCTTTCAAAAGCATATAACTGATAGTATGTGTGAACTGGTTTTCAGTGGCTTTAGTGTTTTTCTGTCTTTGGTGGACATTCTTGCTGATGAGCATCCCCGCCTAAATGGGTAGGTTCCCACAGAGAGGCCGTGGGACATATTTGAACAAGTTTGTCTCCCCAGTATACACATGTGTGTAAAGAACATTTAGTGGGTATTTTTTGGCTGTTTGTGGTTGACACACGTTCACATACAAATATCTGTCTCAGGACATGTACCGTAATGGTCTTTTTTATTGTTTTGAGTGCCTTGTCAGCATTTAACATACACAGATACCTGTTTCTGATTTAGTGATGTGTGGGAGAAGGCAGTGAGGGCAGAATTTAAGCTTTTTGTTCTTTGGAGATCATGTCTGCTTATACATGTCCCCAAAGAGTATAGAAAATGGTATATGAAATAAAGAGTACATAAAATATACACCTGAGACCAAGGAAACCTTTTTGCTTTTCTGCCTGAGAGACACAAAGCAGTCAATGGCACTTGATGACATCACATGATTTGTGAAGGGGAAAAGTGAAGAGAATAAATAAGCATGAGTCTCAAATGAACAATCTTAGGTACAGGTGACCCTTTCTTTATTCAATCCTTATATCCTATCTGTGAAGTGTGCTTTTCCCTGAAGTTAATGTGAGAGAGGGCATCTTTTCCTGGGCCAGCCCATTAGATGAAGCATTGTAATGGTTGTATTTTCTTTTCTTCTTACAGCCAAGGATTACTGCAAAGTAATATTTCCATATGAGGCACAGAATGATGATGAATTGACAATCAAGGAAGGAGATATTGTGACTCTCATCAATAAGGTAAGCAAAGGTTCCCTCCTGCCTTTAACACCGCGAACTGCTTGGAGGCGTTGACTAGATAGTACAAGCTTTTGTTTTAGGCCTTTAAACACTTGATTTTCATTTCCTGAACTTCCGAGGAAGACTCTTGCGTCTTTCCTCTTGATCAGGCTAAGCCCCGCATATCCAGGTGAATGAACGAACTTGAAAACCAAGCAGATTCTGTTGGCCTTGGAGCCAGCTGCAGATTGACATGGCTGGGTGGAGAATTCCATCCCAGAACGGCTAACCCAGAAGGCGGCCTGCTTAGCTGGAGAGCCCGCCCTGTCCTCAGGTATCCAGAGAGGGGCTTTACAAAGGCAGGTTGTGCCTCACAGGCAGCAAACGTGTAAAGGATGTGTGCCCTTCCGACTGAAGACAGGTAGCATGCCCGAGAGAATTTTGCTTGTCTTGTCTGGGCTCAGAAGGTTGGATGATTTTATCATCACTGCAGGCAGAGCCCTATAAACATACAGAGAGCTATAGAGATCTGTGTGAAGTGATGCAGCTTAGCAGGACCCGAGCCGTGTACTGTTTATGCTTTCATGCAAGTGTACTCACCAGGTAGGTACTTGAAAGATACAGTATTTAAATGATTCCTGGAATAGATGGCATTTTGCTGAGGTACAGGATTCTCATGATGGTCCTGTATGGTGAAAAGCTGACCCAACTTTAAGTTGTCTAAGTGGCTTTATTCTGAGGTCCGAGTGAGTGGCAGGGAACACGCGATGCTCTCGGGACATGCGTGACTTGGGGGTCACCATGGCTGCCTGTGCTCATACAGTGCCAAAGAGCGTTGGCAGGGTGGAGAGCGCGGGAAAAGAGGAGAGAGAACAGGCAGGGGTTAGGGTGAGGGAGGTAGGCCCGGGATCTCGCTCCCGTGCCCATTACAGAGAGGGAGGGGATCCCGGGGTTTCCCTGCCCCCCCTTCCCCCACCCCCACACGTGTCTATAAAGTGAGAGTTATAATTTGCCTTTGTAGTCCACAACACTTACCTTTAAGAAATGGTTGTAGAAGTTGTCTGCTTTAAGAGTCTGGGCTAAAGATACCAGGGAATTAATGATCCCAGAGGTGAAGCAGCTCACCAAAGATCAAATTATTTTAGGGAGACAGCTGGCCTTATCCATATGACAGTGGTACACTAGGCAATGCTAAGAATGCCTTTCTGGAATAGCATACTATTCCCAGCGCTGCTGAGAGGCCAAAAACTGGCCCATTGTTTTACCTATAAGCTATTCTCCCTGCATTCATTTTAGCATATTTCTCTAAGTGTTTTCTGTGGCAGGAGGAAATCAGAGCAGGGTAAAATGTGGCCCTTCTTCTTCCTTTCTGCCAAGGAGGCAGAAAAGTTCCTTTCTTTCTTTCCCACCCTTCCCTTCGTCCTTAAGCCGTGCCTCCTTCAGATGGCTTCTGCGCAGCACATTTCCTATTTTGAACCATACCCTTCACCGAACACTCGGAATAAAGAAGTTGCTAATAGGTATAAAGCATAATGCGACTACTTTGATAATCAGCACAGATACTTGGTGTTAGTCCTACAGGGAAGGGGATAGATCGCTTTCCCCTGTCACAATGAAGCAACCAGAGAGTGCAGTAACCTGTTCTTTGCAATGGGGGAGGAGGCACTCTACTGTTTTTGTTTTTCTTTTCTTTCAGAGGGGACAGCCTCTTTTTAACTGAAAACCAGATGTATCAATAACATTTAATAAGGTTGGGTGTGGGGAACCTACCACGGATGGTCTGTTATCGGTATATATGTCTACCTTAATATATTATATTTCTGTCCTTGTTATTTGATTACATATGATGAGAACACATTCATCTTGATGTTTTTGTTCCTATTGGCTTGAGATCCAGTCCGATAAAAAGAATTGAATTTTTCTAAAGAGCTTAGTCAGAAAGGGACTCTCTCCTGATTCCATCCTCCATGCGCACAGCCGGGAGAAAGGAACGGACGGATGTGCAAGGCTGCTCTCGGGAGCGTCCAGGAGATCGTGCCAAATGTCCCCACTTTCGTGGCTTCCTGAAGTTAGGTGCAGTTTAGAAACTGAAGCAGCTTACAGACAATATTATGACATTGACCTCGTTTTCCTTGCCGTACACTTGGCCCTTGACTTGGCTTACCTCCTGCTCCTGCTCCTTAGGCCGAGAGAGCCCGTGTCATTTTCACCCTTGCTCCCCTTCCGTCAGCCCTACCCCGACTCGTGAGCCCAACAGCACCCAGGACCTAGCGATTCTGCCTTCCTGCACCCCTGCCTCTTCGTGTCCTTGGGAGAGCCAGGCCCAGACCAGAGGCCGTACCTCTTTCCTCTCCCGGCTCCCTCCACGGCACCTGCTCCGGAGGAGAACCCTGGGCTGCCAGGGGTGGAGGGATGCTGGCACCCCAGCCCCCTCTTTTTATCATCCCCTAATGGTGCTTTGCTCCAGTGAAATAATACAGCCAGTCTAAACTCATGCTGCATTTTGTACCTGGGCCCATTTTTACCTTGTTACTTAAAAATGTCCCCTGTGCACTATCAATTTTGTTTTTATTATTATTTTATACGGTGTGTGACATCAGGTCTCTTGATATCATGTCCTTCTGCAGGTTTTGGCTTTTATTCCCAGAAAATATCTGCCAGCCTTGACCTAACATTCCACTTGGTTGGAAGCATTTTAAAATGACAAGTGCGATGTAGACTACCCACTCAGAGAAACCAGGGTTTGAATCCCAGCAATACCATTCATGGCTGTGTGTCACTGGGCATCTCATTTAACCCCTTTGAACCTCAGTTTCCTTAGCCAGAAAGTAGACCTCACAGGGCTGCTGTGAGGATTTGCTAAGGTGCTGTGTATACATGGATTGTCACTCTTTCTCTGACCTTGGAAATGGGGAAGGAAGGGCTCTTGTGATTGGGCCCGGTTTGCTGCTGGGGCAGGAACACCATGTTATGAGGGTGTAACGGTGGTAGAAGATTTGCCTGAAAATAGCTCAGAATTCACAAGGGGTGAGATTTCAGCAAGAGTTTAGAGGAAAAATAGACTGCATTTTACTTGCTGAAAAGTGGAGGGAAATGGAGTCTGAGTCTGTTACACTCTACTGACATTATAGAAAATTCTTACATCTTCCTCCGAGTTAAGGGATCACCTATAAATTCACTTAGATGAATGTGTGCTGTTGATATTGTACAGAGAAGAGCTTTGCTATGATTTGTTTAATGTGTATTTTGACATGCTGCTTTATTATGTGTGTGAGTTGAGATGAAAGACCTGAATCATTGTTGTCTAAATTCAACTTCTTTGGCTGGAGAGGTTCTCAATTTACCCTAAATTCCACCGATGTTTTTCTTTCAGAGTCAGCTAAGGTGGTTTCCCTTTGTCCTGTTTTTTGGGGGGGGCTGTGGCAGGAGTCGCAGGGCAGGCATTGCTCTCGTTTTTAGCCCTAGATTGTCATTTCATGCAGCTTTCTAGAAAATGAGTCAGACACCCTTAGTGGGTGCCTGTAAGCCCTCCACGGTTCCTGAAATAATGTGCAAAGACCTGAACTATTTGTGTGTGTCCCTGGAAACTAGGATGAAATGTGGCAACCCAAATGGTTTGTTTTTTAGTTTATTTATAAAGAATTCTTGTGGATTTGGGAGCATTTCCATTTGCACAGAACACACCTGTGTTTAGCTTTTATTTCCAGTCACTCAAAAATAGCTCCTTCATCTGTGTTCCTGCCGCCCCCATCCCTGCCTTCGTGATTTGTGCTCAGAGCACGGTTGAAAGGGTTCAGAAGCCTCTGGGTCTAGTTTCAACAGAAGCTCCCTAAAGAAAGGCTGAGATCAGCCTGGTGCAGGTTCCTGGTGCCAGGCCGGGGTTCAGCTGTAACGGCGGCCCCCTCCAGGTGTTCCTTGCTCAGACCACTGCCACCTGGGGGAGAGCGAGCCCAGCTGTGGAGAGGGCTGATGTTCCTGCCCTTGGTCCACAGCCTCCTGGCCTCAGCGCCCCAGCCTGGAAGGAAAGGCTTCCCACCTGAACCCTTTGTAAACAAGGATCTTTGAATGTGTGTTTCTTATTAAAAAGCTCCCCTGAAAAACTGTGTCTTTGACCTGTAACAAAGCAGACACACACACGCACCCATTTCTTCATGGGTATAAGCCTATCTCAGAACATGAAGGGAAACAGTATGAAAGATAATATTATTGATAAAAATCATAGAGCGTGGAGGTGGAAGGAAGGAGAAGGAAACTGGTAGATGCACCCTAAAGAAAGAGGGAAGCCAGAAGATTAGATAAAGGTAGAAATAGAAGAAAAAAATACAAAATGGGGCACCTGGGTGGCTCAGGAGGTTAAGCATCAGCCTTTGGCCAGGGTCATGATCCCAGGGTCCCGGGATCGAGCCCCACGTAGGGCTCCCTGCTCAGCAGGGAATCTGCTTCTCCCTCTCCCTCTCCCCTTCCCCCATGCCTCACTCATGCTCTCACTTGCTCTCTCTCTCTCTCTCAAATGAATAAGTTAAAAATCTTTTCAAGAAAAAAAAATACCAGATAAGAGTTTCACCTTTTCCTCAAGATATATCAAACCAGGGAACGTTAAATATTTGGAGGGTGGAGTTAGGACTGCATATTAGCCAACCCAGCTTCCTTCATCTCTACGCTCCTCCTTTCTAGACAACTCTTCGGCACCCGGCTTAATAACGGGTCAGTTTATGTTCTCGACCATGGTTTCCCAGGGCAGGACCCTTCCGGGGTGGCTGGCAACAGGAGCCCAAGGCTCCTTTCCATTCCAGGGCTCTCATCGCCATTCCTTTCCCTCACGGCAGCCCTGGAAGTTAGGTGGGACCAAGGGTGTCCTGTGCAGATCACAGAGAAGGAATGGAGGCCTAGAGTGCAGAAGTGACTTTCCTAGGGTCTCCAAGCACGCCAGGGGCAGAACTAGGGCAGGGTTGTGGGGCCTGAGCTGCCTTGTGGGGCTGTTGGATGCTCCTAGAAGGTGGGGCTCAGGCGCTCCCAGAGGCGACTTGTCTACTCACAGAGTCATCCTCTGTTGTTGGATATCTAGGGCAAGTGCCTATCAAATTTGCTTTCCGCCTTAAAGACGTGGTCATTATTTAAGCCCTCTTCTCCCCCCTTCCTTCCACTTTCTTCCCTGCTGGCTGATTTTGCCTTCCTCTTTTCTTCTAGCTGGGTACCACTTTGTTTTCTGCTTGCTTTTAGCATGAAAAAAGAAAGAAAGAGAAAGAGAAGAGAAAGAAAGGGAGGGGAGAAGGAAGGAAGAGGAAGGAACGAAGGAATGAAGAAAGGAAAGCTGGGAGGGAGAAAGGCAGAGAGGGAGAAAGAGATAGATGGGAGTCCTGAGCTCCTTCTTAAGTCATTCTGCGATTATATGTTCTTTTGTTTGTTCTAATGTTTATTTTCCCTTCCTGCCTCCCTCCGTTTAATTCATTAATTGAAACAGTTATTCACGAGAGCAATGTTTTCACACTTCCTTGCTTCCTGCCCCACAGGAAGTAAGGCTGTTTCCTCAAAGAGAAGTGGTTTTAGGAATCTCAAGAAAGGTTCTCAGGCTGGTATAAGAAAGCCCATCAGCTAAATAGATTGCTGGCCTTGACCCCTTCTCTCTGCACTGCTGAAGCTTTTAGCAGAGCTCAAATGCTAGGATTAAATGTGGTTTCAAGGGTGAGAAGTAAATTAGCAGGTGTCACCCTGAAAATGATGACACACTGACAGATCCATTAGAAGGACATGTTTTATGAGTGAATGAAGAAGTTAAGCATAGGGCTGGGATCATCTGGGCTTACACACATTTGAAGAATGCCAGTGTTCAGCAAATGAGCCCTTTATGTCATAGGATATATTTTTTGTGGTATGGCCTGCCTTGTTAGACTGCATATATCCTTCCTAGAGACAGAAGTCACAATATATCTCCTCCTCAGAGCATTAGAAACCCCAAGGATTATGGTTTGCTGCTGTTTTGTCTTCCTCTTTAAAGTACCCAGGATACTGGGACCTTTGTGAAGAATCCTGATACCGTAAGTGCCTTTGATCAAAACTTCCTCACTGAGCTCATTTATTATCATAAACACAGTTTTAAATTAGATGAGGTCGGTAAACATAAGACTTGAGGTGGTAGATAATTTCTCTTTAGTTTACCATGAGACACTCAAAACATTTCCACCTCCAAATTCTGATGGCCATGATGGCAGATTTTTGACAGACAGATGAGTTTGCCGTTGATAAGACTCCCCAGCTTTTTTTGCCCCCGCAAGTGGTGCAAGACTGTTGAAAGGGACCCTGAACCCTGCGTTTGTTCAGCCTGAAGGTCATCCCCGTCCAGAGCGCCAGGACTTTAGCAATCCATGCACCACCACTGTGGGATCCTTTTCTCCTGCAACACACAGAAAAACCTGCAGGTGTCTTAAGGAATTAGAGAAACTCTTTCTGTTTTCCATTTCCAACCTTTCTGTTTGTATTACTCAGAGAGGGCCGTTGTGAGAATTAAATGAGATGTTGTGGCTCAAAGGGCTTTAGAAATATAAAAGTTGAATTCTCGTTACTGCTCTGAGAAGTTACTATGGGAAGAAGAAAAAAACAAATGCCCAGTGACTGGAAGTTTTTACTTCATGTATTGAACTGTCCTGAAATTCAGTTCAGCACTTTCCCTGAAATTCCACTTTATTATCTATTTTTTTTACTTTTCTTAGGAAAGAAGTAATTTATTATAGTTATATAACCTCTGTCTTATTAAGGTGTCTCAAACCTCTTTACATTCATATTTGTATTTTATTAAAATATGCTTTCCTGAGATGGAAAATGCCATGGGATGTACTTTTAGATAGTATTTTAAAATTATATAAATCAGGGGCCCCTGGGTGGCGCAGTTGGTTGAGCGACTGCCTTCGGCTCAGGTCATGATCCCGGAGTCCCGGGATCGAGTCCCATATCGGACTCCCAGCTCCATGGGGAGTCCGCTTCTCACTCTGACCTGCTCTCTCTCACTCTCTCTCTTTCCTAATAAATAAATAAATAAAAATCTTTAAAAATAAAATAAAATTATATAAATCATACCTACTGTTGGGGAAAACTGAGAAGAAAAACAAATAAATAGATAAATACCAGGAAAAGTCAAAATCACCTGTGACCCCACCACCTTCAGATACCTCAGTATTTGAGCTGTATTCTTCCAAATGTTTTACACACAGAAACACACACAAATTACAGTTCAAAATAAAAACAAGATCATATCACCCATACTATTCTGTAACCCCCTTTTTTCCAAATATATCACGCCTGTCTTTGGCAGCAGGGTTAAATGGTTCCTTAGAGTCCTGTTGTGCGAAGTACCATGGTTCTCTCTTATGTTTAGTTTGTTTCTGTGTTTTCCTTATTTTAGACCGTGTTGCGTGCAGTCATCACTTTGTGAATTCTTGCGCATATAATTAGTTCTGCCACTTTCTACTACTTGTATAACCTTGGGAAGATTGCTCAGTTTCTCTGTGCCTCAGTTTCCACATCTGTGAAGTGGGGATGATGACCAGTACCTACATCCTGGGGTTAGGAAGATTAAATGAGTTAAAGGAGATAAAGCACTTAGCATGCCTCGCTCAGAGTTAAGTGCTGTAAAAATGTTAATAGTTGTTATTATTTCTTGATGACAAATAGCTAACTGTAATGCTGCCTCAGTTCCTTTTAAAGGTATTTGAGTGATGTTATGAAAGATTGTGCCAATTTAGTCTCTCCACAGCAGTGTGTGCGAATGTTTTCCCATCCTTGTCATCCTTGGATGTTATTGTTCTTTCTAATCTCTGCTAATCTGATAGGCGTTTGCATTTTTAAAAATGATTACTCAAGTTGAAAATTTTACGTGTCATTTTCCAATTGATTTTTATAAAAATACCTTATATTCATGACATTAACCTGTCATCTTTCATATTACAAATGTTTTTTCTTAGTTTATGACTCAGAGAGATATTTAAGAAAAACATCATTAAAAATAAATACCTTTTAGACTTAAATTTCCTCCATTTTCTGGTTAACTAGATAATGCAGTACAATTCATCCTTTTAAGAATAGTTTTACTTTAGGCTTTTATATTTTAGTCCTAGTTGGAAAGGGTAGTTGGCTATTAAATGCATTCCTTTTCTGCCTTCCTCAGGGCTTTCAGAGGTTCTATTTAAAGCTTCTGTCCTTACAAGCATTTTTTTTTTTTTTTACAGTGGCATTCAGAGAGCCCCTGAGGTTCTGCATGGATATATATAAGGAGCCTCATATTCTAGATCAGAGCTTGGCCAACTTTTTCTGTAAAGGGCCAGAGAGTAAATATTGTAGGCCTGATGGTCTTTGTTGCAACTATGCAAAAGCAAGTCATAGAAGTAAATGAATGGGCATGGCCGAGTTCCAATAAAACTTTATTTATAGATACTTAAATTTGAATTTTGTGTGATTTTCACATTCCTTGAAATATTCTTCTTTGGTTTTATAAAACCATTTAAAAATGTATAACTATTCTCAGTGGGATGAACAGAAATAGGTAGCAAGCCAGATTAGGTCCATGGGCTATAGTTTGCTGGCCCCTAAGACAGAATGTCTAGAAACAGACCCCAAAACAGCCAATTAATTTTCAACAAAGGTGCAGGAGAATTTAAGAAAGAAAGGATAGTCTTTTCAGAAATGGTGTTGGCACAATTGGAAATCCATAGCAAAACAAAAACAAAATGCCCTAACCTAAACTTAATACATCACGCAAAAATTAACTCAGAATGGACTGAGTAGATCTACATGTGAAACAGTTCTACTAAAATGTAACATAGATCTACATGTAAAACAAAACCCACAAAATGTTATTTATGAAGACATCGGAGAAAGAGTTGTTAGACAGGACACCAGAGGCACGGACCATGAAAGAAAATACTGTAAATTGAACTTTGGCAAAATTAAAAACTTTTGCTCTGCAAAGATACCGTTAAGAGAATGTTGGTTGGTCTGTTTTTCTTACAAGGCGATTTGAGCCCCACTGTTGATAATTAACTGCGTGAATTTCAAGGACCTTGGTTTTTGTCCTCAGTCTTCCTGGAACTATCCTTTGTAACACAAGACCGCCAATCTCCCTTATCAGAGAGGCACCCAAAGTGGCAACAAATGTAGCCACACTCTACCAGTAAGCCCTGGGCTCAGCTGAGCAGCCTGAGGACCTAGATTTGACCTGGGAATTGTATTTTTCACTCACTGCGTGTTGCCTATAAGCTAAATTTGCTGAGTACAGAGAAAAAGACCCCCCAAACAAATTTTTATGCCAAGTAATAAGTTTTCCTTGAAAAACTAAAATATATATTTGTCTGGTGAAGAATGGAAATGGAAGGCAGGCATTTAGGAATTTATGAATAGTTGCTACAGCTGGCTTGGATAGATGATTTTGACATTCATAATGATCATGGGTATACCCTTTACCTCGTATTCCTTCCTGGTCCTTATCTGTGAAATGAAGATACTCCCCCACCTTCATCCATAACAGCTTTCTTTGTTACCGCTTAGAGGTGGGGCAGGAGCTAAGAAAATCTCTTAAAACGTAATGTAAGATGCTTTATAAATGCCAGTATCTTTGTCAATGAAGCAAAATGATTTTTTATTATCTCTACTACCCTTTTTTTAAACTTTTTTAAAATTAACATATAATGTTATTTGCCCCAGGGGTACAGGTCTGTGAATCATCAGTCTTACACATTTCACAGCACTCACCATAGCACATACCCTCCCCAATGTCCATCACCCAGCTACCCTATCCCTACCCCACTACCCCCCAGCAACCCTCAATTTGTTTCGTGAGATTGAGAGTCTCTTATGGTTTGTCTCTCTCCCTATCCCATCTTGTTTCATTTTCCTCCCCCTACCCCCCGTTTCCCCCTCCCCTCCCCCTCAAATTCTTCATATCAGAGAGATCATGTGATAATTGTCTTTCTCTGACTGACTTATTTCGCTTAGCATAATACCCTCTAGTTCCATCCATGTTGTTGCAAATGGCAAGATTTCATTTCTCTTGATGGTTGCATAGTATTCCATTGTATATATATACCACATCTTCTTTATCCATTCATCTGTTCTACCTCAGCCGCAGCAGTATCTACTACCCTTTTAATGGAAGAAAAGCATGTGTCAATATGGAGAATCAATACAATTTCCTAAACATAAATGCAAATGAAAACTCAGCGGTAGGATGAACATCCTTGAGAGGTAAACTGTGTTATTAGCCATGTGCTTTGGATGAGCCAAAAGTATCATTAGAAACAGCTTTCAGGGGCGCCTGGGTGGCTCAGGGGTTTGAGCCTCTGCCTTGGGCTCGGGTCGTTATCTCAGGGTCATGGGATCGAGCCCCGCACCGGGCTTTCTGCTTGGCGGGGAGCCTGCTTCCTCCCTCTCTCTGCCTGCCTCTCTGCCTACTTGTGATCTCTCTCTGTCAAATAAATAAATAAAATCTTTAAAAAAAAAAAAAAAAAGAAAGAAACAGCTTTCAAAATTTAGCATAAAATAGGTGCCTGGGTGGCTCAGTCAGTTAAGTGTCCAGCTCTTGGTTTTGGCTCAGGTCATGATCTCACGTGTCCTGGGATTGAGTCCCGCAGTAGGGTTCATGCTCATCAGGGAGGCTGCTTGAAGATTCTTTCCCTCTGCTCCTCCCCCTACTGGTGCACGTGCATGCTCCCTCTCTCTTTCTCAAATAAATGAATCTTTAAAAAAATTAGCATTAAATGGTCATCTCAATGTAAATGACTTAACAAGTAGAAAATGGGAAATTTCTATGGAAAAAAAACTGTTGCATAATTTTGCATCCTTGATTATGTTTAAATAGACCCCGAAAAATGTAAAAGTGCTTCCTTAATGAGTTGCATTTTGTGTATGACTTGTTCATGTGCCTTTATGTGTTAATGGAGCATGTCATGCTTAAAGTCCAATCATAAGTACATAGGAAAGGTTCTCTCTGCAAATATCTCCTTTTCACATGATTACTAATTTTTGAAGTAGATTTATGGGAGTAGAAAGTCTTTATTTTTTTTAAGATTTTATTTATTTATTTGACAGAGAGCGAGATCACAAGTAGGCAGAGAGGCAGGCAGAGAGAGAAGGGGGAAGCAGGCTCCCTGCTGAGCAGAGAGCCTGATGTGGGGCTCGATCCCAGGACCCTGAGATCATGACCTGAGCCGAAGGCAGAGGCTTTAACCCACTTTAACCCAGGCGCCCCTTGGGGGTAGAAAGTCTTTCATTCTGATATTAGAAAAAAGACTACAAGCATAAGTATTTCCTGAAACTTAAGATTGTATAACCTGCAAATAAAATAATGAAATCCTTTAAGTTATTCTTTATATTGGCTATGTGCAAACTCTATGGCCATGCCCCACAACTCCAGGAGATGCTCAGTGTGAATGGTGACCCTGGAGTTGGACCAGTACGGAAGTATCTGTTGGGTGCCGTTTTCTGAAGAGGCTCCAGATAGAAGCATCTTTTTCTAAGAGGGAAACAGGCTGTCAGTAACGAGGCCTCTGGGGCTTCTGCTCTGGCTTGTCAGCTATTAAAATCCCTTCAGGCCTTTCTCATTCCCACCTGCTGCCTGCCTCTCATAATGTCTGTGGAAGTTCTGTTCTCTTTCTGGGGACCAAGATTTGAGTTCAGCTTTTTTGCTCAGTTCTTAGTGACTTCTGGACTCAAAGGTTACTTCTGTGGCAAATCCTAACCCATGTGCTATGAGTGGGTTATGGGAGTAGAGGTTGGTGATCCCCTCAGCCCTCCAGGTAAAGGGCCTTAGGTAGCCCGAAACCCCCTCTGGGTTGATGGCCTTCCACAGCATTTGGCTTCCAGCAATACATCATGAAAATATTATCATTTTATATGTGTGCCATTATCTGAAAAAAGTTGGATGGCACTGACTTACTGCATGTATTTAAATTTTCCATATAATGATGTTTAATACTGACTCTACTTTTCCTTAGGGGATGTTCCACCTTCCCTGTTAGAGAAAGGTGCATCTGACTAGCAGAGGAGACTCCAGGATAATTAAAAACTCTCGTATGTCTTTTCATTTTAGAAATTTCTTCTCTAGGACTTCTTTTGGGAATTAGACCTTGAAATAGCTCAGACTTCTTTTAAAGATAGAGCTTCAAGTTCTATTAAACCTAGAAAAAAATAAATTCTAATTAAAGAAACAGTCTTTTTAAGCAAACATAACTTCTGGTTATAGCCACGATGGAGTCAAAGGTGTGAGGCGTACCCTCCTGCCAAAGACCACTTTTAAATTGGACAAAATACATGAACCCACTGTTTTTAGGCACTGAGTAATACATAGCTCAGGGATGGAATCTTTGAGAAAAGGATTTCACATCAACCCTGGCTTTTTTCCCCAGGGGCACTTTCTAAATTGCCGCAGAGCACGGTGGAGCCCCAACAGAAAGCAGAAGACTCATCAGATAGAGGAAACAGAGATTGTAATTCAGGGCTGCCAAGGTGACTGGAACTTTTCGGGGCAATGAGTTACTGAGGAGCGAGCTGTACAAAGGAAGGGCTCCAGAAGGCTATATATAGGCGTCCTTTGAGTCTTTTGCCAAATACTAAGCCATGCATCAACAGGGCAAGACTCCACCAGGCCTGGAAGAAAATAAGCCTGGGGCATGGGTAGGCTGTGAGCTGAGGGAATATCCCAGAAGTCACCAGGGATGGGAGATGTTGGAGTTCTGGCCAAGCAGGGTTGAAAAACTTTGCTAAACACACCTGACATCTAATTGAGAACCCAGAAAAGGTAGTCACAGGAACAGCACTACCCTAACCTACCCGAACAAAGCTTTAAGCCATGCCTTGGCAGGCCAAGCTGATCCGCAAGGCACTTGCTCGCCATTTACAAAACTCAACACTCTTACAAGGAAGACCTCAAAATCCACTCTCAACAGTGTAGCTTGCACAGTTGTTGAGAACATACAATCACCAATTATGTATGAAGAAGCAGGAGAATGTGGGGTATGGTGTGGGTGGCTTATAGAAGACACGGGGGCATTTCTGAATAGTTTTCAGGCATCCATACAGGCTTAGATTGATATTGGCATGACCAAGCTCGATTACTGCTCTTTGTGAGTTCCTCCTCCAGTTTTTCATTACCAGTTATATAATATGTAAAATAACAGAAGCAGAAGTTAGTGTTGCAAAAGCCTCTAAGTTATTGCCCAATAAAAAGCCAAGATTTTTTACAAGTTAGATAAGCTCTTTGATGTCGTGAGTTCCCAGTATCACAGAACAGTGAATGACTCCCTAAGTCTGGATGATTCTAGGATGTTGACATTTGGAATGTGACGTTTTTTTTCCCTTTAATTTCTTTCATATGAGTTTTTTTATAGTTTTTGTGGTATAGGTCCTTCCCCTCCTCGGTTAAGTTTATTCCTAAGTATTTTATTATTTTTGATGTAACTGTGAGTGGGATTGTTCTCTTAATTTCTTTTTGGTACTTCATTGTTAGTGTATAGAAATGCAACAGATTGCTGTATATTAATATTGTGTCCTGCGGCCTTACTGAATTCATTTATCAGTTTGAGGAGTTTTTGGTGGAGTCTTTAGGGTTTTCCATATAGAGAGTATCATGTCATCTGCAAATAGTGGAAGTTTCACTTCTTCTATACCGATTTGGATGCCTCTTCTTTTTGCTGTCTGCTTGCTGTGGCCAGGACATCCAGTACTAGGTTGAATAGAAGTGGGGACAGTGGACATCCCTATCTTGTTCCTGACCTTAGAGTAAAGTCTCTCAGTTTTTCCTCACTAAGGATGATGTTAGTTCTAGATTTTTCATATAAGGCCTTTATTATATTGAGGTATGTTCTCTCTAGATCTACTTTGTTGGGAGTTTTTATCATGAATGGATGTAGTACTTTGCCAAATGCTTTTTCTGCATCTGTTGAAGTTTTTTTGGTTTGTATGGTTTTTAACCTTTCTCTCATTAATGTGATGTATCACCTTGATTTGTGAATATCAAACAACCCTGGCAATCTAGGAATAAATCCCCCTTGATCGTGGTGAATGATTTTTTTAATGTACTGTTGGATTTCGTTTGCTGATATTTTGTTGAGCATTTTTGCATCTATGTTCATCAGGGATATTGGCCTATAGTTCATTCTTTTTTTGTAGTGTCTTTATCTGGTTTTAGTGTCAGGGTTAATGCTAGCCTCACAGAATTAATTTAGAAGCTCTCCTTCCTCTTATATTTTTTGGAATAGTTTGAGAAGAATAGGTATTAACTCTGCTTTAAGTGTTTGGTAGAATTCCCCCATGAAACTATCTCACTTTTATTTGTTGGGAATTTTTTGATGACTGATTCAATTTCATTGCTGGTAATCAGTCTGTTCAAATTTTCTCTTTCTTCCTGATTCAGTTTTGGGAGGTTATATGTCTCTAGGAATTTGTCCATTTCCTCTAGGTTGTCCAATTTGTTGGCACATAATTTTTCATAATATTCTCTGATAATCTTTTGTATTTCTACGGCATCAGTTGTTCTTTCTCTTCCTTCATTTCTGACTTCATTTATTTGAATGCTGTCTTTTTTTCTTGATGAGTCTGGCTAAAGATTTATCTATTTTGTTTATCTTTTCAAAGAACCAGCTCCTGGTTTCATTGATCTGTTCTATTGGTTTTTTTAGTCTGGAATGTGACATTTCCATGAGTGAGTTCATCTCTGGGGCTGTCTCCTTGGCTTCTCTCATGAACTGTGGTCTGCCAGGCATTTCTTCTGACGTTGAGATAGACAGTAATCTTCTTTTTCCCCTTTTACCTCATAAACCATGATGTTGATAAGCCTGCTTTAATAACTGACTTACAGGGATGTTGGAAATTCTGAGCAGAAATCCCAGCCATGCAGAATAATTGCATCTCTCGGGGAGGTGTTAACAAGCAGAGACAAAGCTGAGTGCTCCTGGGCTCTGGCTTCTATGGATCTTTCTCTCAAGGGCCCCCCTGAAGCTCCACGCAGAAGACATTCATTAGTAAATATTAAACACTGCTTTCTCTATTGCTGGTAGGATGCTGAGGGTGTAAGATCCCCCCTTGGGACACTCTGAGGCTCACTTAACAGCCACACTGTAAGTGTTCAGTGCTCACTTTCTCCTGGAGCTATAGCTCAGTCATCAGAGAAGGCCATGAAAATTTTTTTCAGCCATGCTGGGTAACTTCTGGGAAATTGGAAATTTCTGGGGACTGTGGGGACAGCTGACCACCAAGAGAAGTGACTGAGCAGAATGCTTTTCTTTTTCATTTGGGCCAGCGAGTGAACCCATTTTAATCTTTCCACTGTTTAGTTTAATATGTCCATTTGTAAGCTATGCATTCCCTTCTGAACTCAAATATTTGGTGCACTTACCATGTCTGAGAAAAGGTGGCCTACATTTTAGGGGCACTTTTTAAGTTTTTTCCACAATTATAAACAAATAATTAATGTAGTACGGACCCAACAGGTAAGCCAGATCATATAGATGAAGCTTTCTTTTTTTTAATATGACTTTTTTTTTTTTAAGTAATCTCTACACCCAACATGGGGCTTGGACTCATGAACCTGAGATCAAGAGTCATATGCTCTACTGACTGAGCCAGCCAGGCCCCCTAAATGAAGCTTACTTGTGTAGCTAATCTATACCTGCCTCTTTTTCATTCAACTTGACCTAATTTCTGATGTTTGAAAATGAGAGAAGTAGATACATCGTCTAGGGGAAGATTGGGCCAGCCATCATTTCATCCATTCAGTCAACATTTATTCAGAATCAATATTTGCTAGACAATGTTCTAGGTATTAGGTGGCTGCAAAGGTTACAAAGATAAGATCCTTGTTTCAAAAAGCTTACCATATTTGAGAATCTCGCTACTCAAAGTGTGGTCCATGGACCTGCAGCATATGCATCACCCAGAAACCTGTTAGAAATGCTGAATCTCAGACCGGCCCTAGACCTATTGAATCTAAATTGGCACGTTCACAAGATCCCCAAGTGTATAGTGTGTGGATTAAAGTTTGAGAAGCCCCAGTCCAAATCACTGATTGTAAACCTGCATATTGGAAGGACCTGGGGACCCCTCAAAAGGGCCAATTTCCTGGTCCCACCCCCTAGAAATTATGCTTGAATTGGTGTGGAGTGTAGCCTAGGCACTGGGAATTTTAAAACTTCCCCTGGTGATGCTAAATGTGGAGCCAGCTTTGAGAAACCTTAAACTCTTAGGTTGCTTTGTGTTCTCAACCAAAGGGAGTCCAGGAGGAGGTTGTGGCTCATTCTTTTAACCAACTTACAGGCCAGGCGGCAAATTTGTCTTTTCTCACCATTTGTAGCACCGAACCTAGACGCAGATACGCCAGAGCTCACTGGTGTCTTTCCGCTAACGAGTTGTCCATCAGGGAGTGGCCGTGAGCCGGCCCTTGCTATGGTAACCGTGGGAAGTGCTGGAATGCTTCAGCCACGTTCCTCGGGGCTCCTCCGGCAGGATCGAGTGGATGAAGGCAGGACATTGGGGTGTGGGCACCGCCTCCCTGACATGCCCTGGGACCTTGGCGTCCCTCTCCTTGGCCTTCTTCCAAGTGTGTGAGCTGTGGCCACTGACAATTTCACCCAAGGATGGTGACAAATGCGTGTGAGCTTAATTCAGACGCTTTCCTGGCCACATTGTCCCTCAGGGTCCCTGGGACCAGTCCATATAATTGCAACAGCGGTGATAACCACCAGCGGTCATGTCGCTCTTTACGCCTCATCGAGATTTTCCTGTGTGTCAAGAATCCAAGACCCAGAGTTTTTATAACTAGTGGTCGCTCAAGTCTCAGCTGGCCCCAGTGTGCGGTCTTGGCCCTCCCCCTGAGGTAGCTGCGCTAACCTGATACAGCGCAGAACGTACAGGGAAGGGGGTACAGCACAGCCGAGGCTCTGTTTACTCACTCCTTCAAAGGAAAAACATCATTTGTTTTTTATAAGGAAAAATACCATATTTTACTCAAATATCTGCCTAGTGATAAGGCATAGAGAAACCATTTTGAGGACTTGCTCATAGAAGAGTGAACACTCTCTGTCAGAAATACTGTTCTTTTGATGCTCCAGGCTCTTGATAGAGTCCAGGTCTACTTTCCACTGCTTTCGTGCCGGTAGAGCTCATTTCTAATCGTCATCATTCTGGAAACGTTCATCTATGTGTTGACCTCTCACTCTTTCCCACTGCAAACTCCTGCCTCATTCAGAAGCGCCCCCCCCCCTTGCCTGCCTATACTGTCCTGTCCTCATCGTTATTGGAATCCCAAAATCCGCTAGGGTGATCATCTTGGGTTATATCTGTGGTCCCAGTGTGATTATTAATAGTGTCCCAGGTTTTAAAAGAATTTAAATGGTCACCCTCACATCTTCCAGTATCTTGGCCACACTGCCTCCTTCCTCACTGGTCGACTGCTATCTCATTATCCTGCTTTCATGTGCCTCCTGCCATCCTCCTTGGGGACATCCACTCTATCCTGATGACATTTTGGCCTCACAAATCACTGACCAACTGTCCCTCCATTCTGCTCCTGCCACTCGCGGGTGCCATCTTGCCTCACACTTCACATCACTGTTCAGTAGATATTGGTTGGGAGTCCCCTGGGAGCCAGGCACTGCCCTCATCCTAAGTGCCACTTCTCGAATGTTCTCTTCCAAGACCCCAACTTCCCACTTGCCCTCTTTCCTTCCTTCATGCTCCATGATCCTGCCTTTGACCTTTCTCATTGCCTTGGTTCGCCCCTCATTCCCTCTTCAGGCTACCTGGTTTTTCTTGGCCCCACTTGTTTTTAAATCCGGCCTAGCACTCCTGCCGGTATTTCTGTACCATAGTGATTCACTGTCTGCCTCTCACACTAGGCTCTGAGCTCCGGAGCCCTGTAAGGACATTATGATTTTCTGTTTACCCTCTGAATTCCTCTGCTATCCTGCATGTTTTCAGTTCTCAGTAAATATATTGAATTTGCTGCTCTTTTACACTTCCAGAAGCACAGCCCTCATACAAATAATTATCTCTTCATCTCTGCCATTAGAAGCCTTGTTCTTTTGCTTGGTTTGTTGAAGAGGAGGTATTTCTACTTCTCATTTTGCTGTCAGAATTCTTACTGTTTGTCTTAAATTAGCTTCTCTTGCTAGGGGGTAAGAAGCACCCCAGTTCTCTATCAGTCTCTGTCCCTCTCCAGGTACTTTGACCCTGGGCTGGTTTGGAAGAAAGCTTTTGAAAAGAAATGTAACACTAAACAATATTTGAGTGCCTTTTAGGGATGTAATTCTGTATCAGGTGCTCTGAAATGAATGTGCGGGGAAGTTCAGTCCTCACATAAGCAAACCCTTCACACATGGCAAGATTTAAAATTGTCTGAAAAGCTGTTAATGATTGTCTCCTCTTTGGTACCAGAGCTCTTGGTTGATACGGGTCATCCAAAAGGACCTTGTGTAATATTGTGTATGGGTCTTTCATATAAATCTCTAAGCTCCCTGGAGTTAGGTTCATGTTCTTTGCAGGTTTGATGTCTGGTGCCAACGGAAGGAACTTAAACATACTTTGCATTTCATAGATGTTTGTTGAAGTGAATATCATGAACTGCAAATTAACACAGTTGTGAATGTTCAAGAAAAGATAAAGCACTCATTGTTATCACTTTACTAAAGGTAAGTTTCAAGTTAGGTTTGAGGAGAAGAGGACTTGTCTGGAAAAAGAGGAGGAAAAAAAGGTGCCCAGCATGTCCTCGAAAGCAGAGCCTTCTGGATTGAAATATTTAATTTCTAAGGATTTAAAAGTAAAGGAATATCACCCCCTACTCCTTCTCAAGATTTTCTGGTATAGTTGATGATGAGATCTTCTTAGAGCTGTAAGAACATCAGAAGCTGTCGTACTCTGCCACCACAGTCCCCGTTCATGGATCCTTCTGGGGACTGATGCTCGATTGTTTAGAGAGTGATGTGACCTGACCAGGATCAGAATACTTACCTAGGCTTCTCTTTTGTCATTTTCCAAGAAAGATAAGCACTCTCTCATGGTGTCTTTTGAACCTCGGTTTGTTCTGGGTAAATCTGAGCTTGATGCTTCAAGTGTCTGTTTTTTGGTGTTGGTCAGGACTAGAATTTACCATCTGTGATTAAGGATCCATTTCTAAAACCCACGTCGTCTTCTAAAGAGTCCATTTATCTTTGCAACAAATACCACTGGGAGAAGGGAAGTGGTGCTCATTTACTTCTCACCTGAGGTGAGAAGTAATTTTTTTCTTATGTAAAATCATCATGAAATAAGGTCCCCAGAGGCTTCCTTATCCTCACTGTTGGAGATCACAGAACTCAAGGTTAGAAAAAGGTCCCTGTTGATTCCACAAATACTTATTGGGCATTGTGCGGTGGGCTGGGGGCATAAATGGTCAAAAAGCCAGATACTCTCCTCGCCTTGCTAAGATGTATGATCTCGGGCGCCTGGGTGGCTCAGTGGGTTAAAGCCTCTGCCTTCAGCTCAGGTCATGATCTCAGGGTCCTTGGATTGAGTCCCGCATTGGGCTCTCTGCTCGGCGGAGAGCCTACTTCCCTCCCTCTCTCTGCCTCTCTCTCTGCCTACTTGTGATCTCTCTCTCTCTCTCTCTGTCAAATAAATATATAAGATGTATGATCTCATACACACTGTGACCCTCAGGGGTCTACGATGGGGCCCTAGGCCCGCTGCGCATCTGCAGCTTGGGCCTTCCTGGCCCCTTCCCCACCTCCACTCAGGTTGTGGAGGACCTTGAGTGTCTCTCCGCGGGCCCTGAGCACGATCTCCTCCCTTTGTTGAGTGAGCATGCTGCGCTTCAGACGTAACTTTCAAAGTCCTACGTGTTACTAGCATTTTCTGGAAAGCCTCTGCTCATTCTCCGCTGTAGCGGGAATTGTTGACCACAGTCTGAGAATTGGATTTTTACTCAAGGATGTGTGCCCAAGAGCAGTGTGTGGACATTGTTCGTACACTGGGCAGAAAGAAACGCCCAAGTGAGGGGATTTGCGGTAGGCCAGGTGAGTCTTAGGTTAGGGGGTAGAAGTGGAGCTGGAGCCAGAGGACAAATGTGAGATACATTGTAAAACTAGAACAAATTGGCCTTCCAACCATTTGGATGTGGGGTAAAATAGAAATGGTTCTGTAGCCATGAGGTGGAAGGCCCAGGAGAACCACGAGGCTGTGAGGCCTGGGATGGAGGTTCGCACAGGCCAAGCTCTTGGCACTCCCCAGCACCTCGCACGAGATAGGCACTCAGGAAGCATCTGACGAGGGAATGAACAGAATAGGGAGTATTTAAAGGGCAGCAGGTTTGAACTGGAAGAATGAATAGATTCGTTTTTTAATGTAGTAAGCAAACACTGAGTTCTGTAAGGTGGTGGGAAGGGCTTTTCACGATGACAGCCGTGTCCCATCACCGTGGAGAGGAGAAGGTGAGGAAGAGCAGTGTGTTCACAAGCTTGCCAAAAGTGTGATTTTTCTTATGCTTGGCTGACTGTCGCAAGGCCCTTTTTAATTTCCACAAGCTTTATGTCAGGCCAGTCAAAGAGGACATTTGTGCATGTGATGTTTCCTGAAGCCACGTTTGCGGTTAATGAAATAATTTTAAAGCTTCAGCAAAATTAAGACGAAGAAAATACATATCGTCCTATCTTTAAAGAAAAGCAGGTCGGATTGATGCAGGGCCTCTGACAGCAGCCCTGGGTTTTGAGTCCCAGCCAGCAGCTCCGGCACACTGGTGCTTTTGTTCTCCCATCTGACTTTGAGATTTGTGCTGACTTCATCTCAGGAACCACTGTCGCGTTGACAGTGCCTCAAAGAAAGGGCCTCCATTCTCTCTAAAAAGGGCGTGGGACCAGGGCACCTGGGTGGCTCAGCCGGCTAACCGTCTGCCTTCGGCTCGGGTCATGATCCTGGAGTCCCAGGATCGAGCCCGCCTCGGGCTTCCTGCTCAGCAGGGAGTCTGCTTCTCCCTCTGCCCTTCACCCCCCCTTGTGTTCTCTGTCTGTCTGTCTGTCTTTCTGTCTCTCTATTAAATAAATGCAATCTTTAAAAAAAAATAAAATAAAAGGAGTATGGGACCTCTCCAGAGGGTGCTTGCCCCATTTCTCACTCTCTGCTCTTGTGTTTCCTAGGACTGCATCGACGTGGGCTGGTGGGAAGGAGAGCTCAACGGCAGACGAGGAGTGTTCCCTGATAACTTCGTGAAGCTGCTTCCACCTGACTTTGAAAAGGAGGGCAATGTAAGTCTTCCTGGCCTTGAGGTCAGCGCTCCACATGCCGCCAGCACAGTGGCTCCCGTGATGGGTCTCGGGACCCCGAGGGAGGGAAGTTCAGGGGCCACTGAAGCGCACTGGCATCTTAGTTCAGTGAACCTGCTTTCGGAGCCCTCTGCCTTTCGGTGGGCTGGGCGCGAGTGTGAACGGGTTCTCTACCTTCCCCTAGCTTCAGTTTCCTCATCTGACAGCTGGTCACGCTGATCCTTACTCTGCTGTTGTTGAACGAATAACTAAGATAATGTGTGTAAAGCCCTTGGTGTGGTGCCTGAAGCATGTAAGCACCCAAATGACAAGACCTCGGGCGTAGGGTGTGGTGAGCGGCTGCCACCTCCTGTGCACCGGGTCCTCGGGGGCGAGGAGTCACGCAGTACTGGGCAAGTGGCTGCAAAGCACGTCATGAAGCTGAGGACACAGAGCAAGGCCACCGCTGTTCTTACACAGTGTGTACGTATGTGGCCATATGTACACCCATTTGTCCATACGTGTATTTGTGTGCACCTCTGATCTGTTTTCTCTTTGTGGGGGCCCGTTTTCCGATGCTGTTGTTTCAGTGAGCCAGTCCATCGTTGCCTCACTCCAGGTCTCTTGCTGAGGACGGAACAAGAAACGCTGGGAAAGTTAGAAGCACTTAATATCATAAGGGGGCAGCAATTCGGTCTTTCCCATTCTGCTCTGCACCTCAGGGCTATTTGCTCAGGCTTTCGCTTGACTTCTGCCTGCCTTTCTGGACTGGTTCCTGTTTATGCCTGTTGGGGCACTGCTACTGGACCATGACCTTGACCCATGACCATTCCTATGGAGCTGATGTCTATGAAGGATGGCTATGCATTGGTGGATTGGTTGCTAAGGATACTAAACAGCATTGATGGTGTGCACACTGCCTCGATGAACGAATGTGATGGTTCAAGAAGCTGCGTGATGTTGGGACCCACCGAGGTCAGGGCCCATCGATCTTTAGACTGGTTTGAAGCATAGAGCCACACCCCTAGGCTTTTGGATAGCTTGCTTTCCTGTATTGTTCAGCTGAAGAATGTTCTGTTTCACATGTGTTACTCTCTCTTGGAACTGAGTTTGGGGTTCAGAGAAGCTGGATTCTGCTTCCTGGTGTTTTCTGTATCCCTGACTCTTAGTGCTGGTCCACGGGCCACACTTTATCAGCATTACCTAGAGCTTGTTGGAAATCCTCGGGCCCCACTCTAGACCTGGGGCCTCATAACCCGCATTGTAACAAGACCCTCCGGCGAACCGTTTCCACATTACGGTTTGGGAAGTGCTGGGATAGAAGCCAGTATCTGTCTAAGTAGCATAGCTCCACCTTCTAGTTCCTGATTATATCTGAGGAGCGGAATAAATTCTCAGAACAGAGGAGAGTTCACCATTCAAGAAAAAACTTCCAGCAAGCAAAATCACTTGAGCCATTTTTATGGGCTGGTCGAGGTGTGGTGGGTTATCAGTTGACAGAATCCACCCCCCGAGAAAAACAGATGCTAATGTTTAGTAGCAACTGGATAGTAAACGTTTTGAATCAAGAGGACACAGGTGTGAGGTGTGCCCGCCATTTAGACACAGAGTGCTCGTGACTCCAGGCCGCAGCATCGGCTGGCCCTGGGCCTAACTCGTAGCCTTGTCACTTACTCGTTCTGTTCAGGGTCACCTCACTGGATGTGTCTGAGCCTCAGTATCTTCAGCTATAAAACTTCGAGAAGAATCGTACCTACCCTGTTGAACCATTGAGACGATAGGAATTCTTTAGCCTGGTGCCTGGTGCTTGGTAAAGGCCCCACACACGTCACCTCTTCCCGTCTTTGTCATTACTGTTCACGTGAGTGTGGGAAGGCCGTCATGATAGACATCTGACTCTGGTTCATCTTGCTTCAGCTGGTCAGATCAACACAGTTACCTTGATGTCTTTATAAGCTTCCCTGGGAATCCAAATGCATCTGAGAACTTTGATAGTAGCCTTCAAAAAGAAATCTAGTACTTTAGAAAATTTTTTGTAGACACAGTTGGGCATAGAATGGCATGATCTTCATGTTGCTTCTCGTATTTTTTTCAGGATCTTCTACCTGGCAGTTATGTTTTTATGTTTATTTCTTCATCCACTGTGTGCATATTGGGTCCCTTCTCTTAGGCTAGCCGCCATGCTGGTTGGTGAGAAGGGAAGAGTACACACAGTTGCTGCCCTGTGGGCTTAGAGTCGGGCAGCAGGTCTGATGTTCAGAGCCATAGAGACCTGCTAGACCTTTCTCTAAGGACATTGAGGGTGGGCCTCTTCCAAGGAGTAGAGGGAAGAGGGCCATCCGGACTACCTGTTTGACCCTTCTCACCAATCTTTGCAAGCCTGGTAAACGGTGTTCATGTCCTGAAGCATTCAGATGCCAAGACCTTCCTGGTGACTCCTCTCCCTGTGGCCAAGGAATCATAGCAAGGATGTTGTACTGCTGGCCGTTTGCCACATTGCTGGTTCTGTGAGAGATAGTATGATTTTGAAGGCTGAGGTAAAATCTGAATAATTCTTTTAACAAATGGGCCAAGTCTTTGGTTGCCTCCATTATGGCCCCTTGCTTTCTAGTTCCTAGTCATATTTTAGTGGGACAGTAATTGTAGCAGGTCAGAGAGATTCCATGGCATACCCTTCTAGAAGGTCTGCTTTGTTACATAAGGTATTAAGGGAAGACTTCCACTGAGAGAGTGAAGTTGTCAGTGAGGAGTGGACTCAGCTTGCTCATTGAGGCGTGCACGCTCTTTTGGGCCCCGTGGGCATCTCTTCAACCTCGGACAGGCGGCCACCATCTCTCTGATAGGTCTTTTAACCATGTCCCTAAGAAGAAGATGACTCGCTGGGGGAAACAATAGTCAAACCTGTCCGACAGAGTAATACCCACAGCTGAGGAGTGATTGTATAATGTGACATTCAGCTTTTAGAACATGTAAAGTATTACACCCTCTTCTCGCCCCGCCCCCCCGGCCTGCCAAACCAGCCAACCAGCTTTGCATCGGCCGCTCCAGCAGCCCTTATCGGGCACGCGGAGTACCGGTGAGCCGGTGAAAGCGTGGCGGGAGCCGAGGCTGTTGTTGGCGGAATTGGCTGTGTGAACACGATTAGAATCATTAACACAAACGCACTGTGCAGCGACAGAGTCTGAAACAGTATTCTGCCACCACTTTCAGCACATGGCATCTTGTCTTGCCAGTGGCGGGGGCTGCAGCCATTCACCCAGAAAAGAGGACGGCCTGGCATGATTAGGGTAGACAGCAGCAAAGAGTGTTTACTCGGCAGCGGACCTCTTGAATCAGTAGGCATCACCAAAGCATTCCGACGGGGCTGGCTCCTTTCTGCTGCGGCTCGGTGTGGGCTCAGGTGGTTACCACAGAACCTTCTGGAATTTCCTGGAGGGCTTTCGTTCAGAGAGTCCCCGGCAGATTCTTTCTCATTAGGTGACAAACACTTTGGGGCTTTCTCTCAAGATGTTCCCGGGGGGGGAGAGCACGCGTTGGTCTCTTGGTGCATATTTTAGAGCAATTATGTAAGCTATTTATGAGAGAACCTAGATTCAATGGCTGGCTGTTTATTTTGAGACTTGACAATAAAATTAAATATCAAAATGGAAAGATTAAATATTCTGAGAGCTCTGATGAAGCAGTACACATGCTCTGTCATCTTTATGGAAGGAAAAGAGGGAACTTGAACTCTCAAGAATAGCAGAAAACTCACTGTCATTGAAAAAAATAGAATACATATTCTGAACGATAATGTTCCTGAAGGATTGCTTTTTAAGAAAAAGTCTCAGGCTCTAGAGCCTTGAAGAGAAACTGTTCAAATCACCCAAAGAAGATGTTACTATTCTAGGGTCCATTGACATGGAGGACCCTTCTGTGTTTGTAGACCATGTCAAGAACTGGCGTGTTGTGAAGGTTCCCCCAGCGAATGTTCTGCAGTGGAGGGCCCACCTCTCAGGGATACAGAAACCTTCCCTCAAAGATTTATAAAGATGCCTGTGGCTGCGATGCACGCTTACCTTTGCCAACGCACAGAGACTTACCCAGCGAGCAGACTGCCAGCTTACTAATTGCAACAAGAACTGAAATGTCAGCCAGTCTGGAACACACGGGTCTGCCTGCCCAGGGCGTTCGCTCCCTGCGGGCCGGGTTTTTTAGAAGCCAGATTTTACAGGAAACCACATTTATTTGGTGCTTTCTGCGGGAGCTGGTGGCCCCCCCACCAAGGGTCCTGCAGGTCTAGCTGGAGGCCTCCTCGTGCACCAGAGGGAAGGGCACACCCGGGGAGCTGTGTGTTGGACTCGGCTAATCCCAGAGGCTGCTCACGAGTGCACCGCGCCCTCGGCCTCAGCAACTCTCCACAGCTTTCGGGGTTCACAGCTGACCGGCCCCTTCTTGTTCATTGTCGATCTCCAGGCACGCTGTGGTGCAGTCAAGGACGTTCCCCGCTTTCTCGATTATGGTCAAGTGCCGGCCTTAAGATCACTCAGCAGTTCTATAGGCTCCAAACTTTCACAGAAAGGAAGACTCCCTCGATTCCCGCAATGGCCAGTCCGCTGGAGGGGGATTTTGCCGGTGTAACTGTGACCACATTCTCTTTACCACACTCCTAGGAGGCCCCTTACCTTAGCCCCCATCGTCTGACAATCCAGTTTACAAAACTGGCTCAACCCGAATTTTCTTTGTTCCTAGCCATGTCCTTCAGCCTTTTGAGAACCAGTACTTCTAATTTCCAAAGATGTCCAGGGCATTATTTCCCCCAAATGGTCTTCCAAAGAGAAACAAATATGTGCTTCCAATAAGCAGCATTGTGAAAAAAAATTCACCTACAACCTTGTCTGTACGTATAGTTTTCTGGGTAATTTCACATGCAGAGATGGGGACCATGAAGGCATTAATGTCACCCAAGCATGACCTATTGGCAGAGCCCTGACTGAGCTTCCCTGAAGTAGCCTGGATGGCCCCCTCTCCCTTCTCTGCTGGTCCTTACAGCCCGTACTGTCTCAGTTGAGCACCTCGTTCAGCTGTACCCTTGCCTGAAGTGCTTCTCTGCCACTGCCCTGCACGAACTGTCATCTCTTTGAAGGCAGAGCCCGTGTCCCAAGCCTCTCCTCCATGGGGCCCGGAAGTATGTGTCTTAGTTCAGGCTGCTGTAAGAGAATACCGTAGACTGGGTGGTTTATAGACAACGGGACTTTATTTCTCACAATCAGGACGCCGGGAACTGCAAGATCAAGGTGCCAGCAGACATGGCATCTAGTGAGGGTGCACTGCCTGGTTCGTAGACGGCTGTCTTCTGGCTGTGCCCTCACACGGCAGAAGAGGTAGGGGAGCTCTCTGGGGTCTCTTCTGTAAGGGCACTGAGCCCATCTTTCAGGGTGCCACCTTCATGATCCAGTCACCCCCTCAAACGCAATACCTCGATACACCCCACACTGAGGATTAGGTTTCGTTACAGGAATTTGGGGTCCATTCAGTGGACAAACATTCAGCCCATAGCAGCATGCTTGATACAGGGTTGGCTCTCAGGAATGGATCGTCCTTTGGTCGTTTGGTGACCAGGTGTGCCTTCCCTTCCTTGGGTGCCTCCCCTCCTGCTTACAGCTCTCTCCTGCACTAGCCTGAAAGAGGAAGGGGAGGCAGGGAGAAGCCTTGGCAGACTCTTCCTCCCAGACATAGTGGAGCTCGGGTCTGTCTGGTTGGGAGGTCTGGGCATGGAGTCAAGGCTTCGCTTTTACAGTGGGTGGAGGGAGCAGAGGCATGGGCCAAGGGGGTAAAGTGTGACAGCATCTTGGGGAGAAGCCAAATATCAAAGCCTGCATGATTCCCCAATAGGCCAGCGTTCCAGATGGGCCTAGCCAAGAGGGAGACCAGAGATGCAGGCCACCAGGCCAAAGGGTAAGGAGAGGAAACTCAAGAGAGACCCTGCTGAGAGCAGGTTTTTGCGGTGGCCCCCGGGGACCTCCTGTGCTAGGGACTCTGTGGGGTGCAGAGGGGCCCTTACAGGTGCTGTAATCACAAGGAAGCAAAGAGCAGAGTGGAGGCCTTCCTGTGTTTCTAGAGCCATGAGGGGTGCCCTGGCCAGGAACTGTCCATTTTCATTCCCTCTCCAGCCTCACACAGACACCTCTAGAGAACTTAGCTGGATGCCTGGAGGAGGGCTTCCCAAAGCTGAAAATCAAGCTAAGGTTTGCTTCCTGAACCTTACCGTATTCCTCTAACAAAGCGCCCCCCTCAAGGGTACCCGGCCATCAGGAGTACGCTCCTCTGGTGATTCTCAACAAGCCACGTGTGTGGGGCCAGAGCTCTGAAGGCAAGAGGCCAAGTGGCAAATCAGAATTCCTGCCAGGAAGGCCAGTTGAGCCAGCTCATGAGCTCTTTCCTGGGACTGGCCAGGCTTGCCAAACAAAGGGCAGAGTCAGCTCAGAAATCCATCAGCGGGAAATAAGTCTCGCCTTCCTGTCTTCACTCCAGAACATTCAGATCTATTTCCTTCCTGGTAATAATGGTAAGAAATCAGATCTAGTTAACATATCCTTTGAAGGATGGTGTTTGCCTCTGTGTCCAAGCCAACAACTCGACATGGACAGACGCACACGCAGGCATACACAGGCCTGTATGCCCTGCATATGGGAGGACCGCGGAACCCATTCTGCTCCCCTAGAAATCAGAAAATGTTGGCTCACTGATTTTGTTGGGAACATTTTCATGTTGGCTCTTAATGAATTGTCACAGTCTGGACATTGAGGGATGTGAGTTCTGAGCTCTCTTTGGCTACTTACTACCCAACAATTGACCCAACCCCTCTGGGCCTCAGTCTCCCCAGTATAGAGGGGACCCTGTGATCAGTCGTAGCTCTACTGTCCTCTGTCTCTAGCGTCGATCTACAAATCGAGCAGGCTGAAGCCATCTGAATTTGGAGTGTTATATTTCCTCTATGGAGGGAGGGATAAAGAGAAGAAACAGAACAAGTGCCTCTAAAAATTCATGATTTAAAATACTCGGCTGACTTGAAAGGGTGTTTCTGACTGCATACCTGTGGCGCCGGCTAATGCCAGTCAACTCGGCAGAGCAAGGCTGGGCTACTGCTTAACCTGGAGGTCTCCTCTATGCTGTTGCCTTAATCCAGTCACAGTCGGACATTTTGGGGAAAACCGACTAAGCGACGTGCTTACGTCTTTTGATTTAAGAATCACGAATGCCTGTGCTGAAGTCTTTCCTGTCACGTTTTTGCTACAGATTTTCCCAGTCTGTCTTCTCAGTTCTCACTGCTCCGTCTTCCTGTTGCATTTTAAGAGGAAAATCCCTGTAGGCTCCTGTGTAATCGTCTGTTAATCACTTGGGGGACAGTCTGGAGCTGCCCCAAACCCCGGCCCTAGTTTTTGTTTAGAATTACCTGCAAAGACCTCTTCTTTGAAAACGTGGCATCATTTCTCATCTAAGGAGGCAGAAGGGCTAAGTTCAAGGGCATCAGAGAGTGAAATCAGTCAAAAACAAACAAACACAATGCAGGACAACCTGTAAACCCATTCCGCTCAGAAGCACAGCTGGCCCGCAGCCAGCGCAGGTCAAGCCTGGTAGGTACAGGACACACAGTCACAGACTGTCCCCTCCTTTCCGACCTGCCCCCACCTGCCTCCACTACCGCCAGGGCTCCTCACGACAGCTCACACCTCTGCCTTCCGCCTCTGCCACAGTCAAGCCCACACTTGCTGTGACCACGCTTGTCACACTCTGTCTCTTAGCCTAATACTCCCCGTCCTCTCTCTCGGTGCCCCTCTGCCCTGCCTCGGTCACATTCTGTGTGTCTGCCCCATGCCCAATCTGACACAACACTAAACACTAAAGGATTTTTTTTTTTCTTTACACAGTAATCTTGGAAAACATGATGACTTGTAATTGTCTTTTTTTTTTTTTTAAAAGAGCCCTGTGGTTTGAGGCAAGGTCGCTGGGGGAACAGCCTCGGCAAGAGGACGCTCATGTGAAATTGGTTATAAAATGTTTCAAAGGAGCAGGAAGTGAGCAAGACATTCATGGGGTGGGCATCGCTGGGGCTTGGCCGGGAAGAACTAGGCCACAGGGCGCTGCCCGTGAATCAGGAGTTACTCTGATCCTGAGGTAAAGGAAGGTTAGTTGGCAGAGTTTCAACAATAACTTCATTAGGTAAACACACACCTGTCCCCAGCTAATTTATACAAGGACAGAAGAGGGAGGCAGAAAAAAGGAAGAGGCTGGAGTGGGGAGCTAGAAGGGCCTGGCAGATGGGAAAGGGCCTTCAGCCAGCGGACCGCCTGTGTGCAGGGGGAGGGGGCCCTTAGAGCATCTTTCTGTCTCTTTTTTGTAATGAGGTTAGCCTGTACTCATATAGGCAAAACATATTAAGAAGGAAACACACACACCCACACATGCCCATAATCCTATACTAGTCAGGTATCACACTATAAATTGATGCCTTCCCAGTCTTTTTCTCTTTCTGTATATTAACGTAGTTGATTTGAGCTCATACTGTAGCTGCAGCATGATACCCGTACTTTCTTCCCCCCAACTTTCACATGATACGGTTCCCTGCGCTTTTGTACACGCCGTGTGTGGTGTATGGCCATGTGGCAGGCTGTCTTGTGGATGCCCTCTGGCAAGGCGGGTCCTTCGCCGCGGCTCAGAGCAGACCTGTGGGTCAGACAGCAATAGCCTGGTGACTTGGGGGAATGGCTTCATCGCTTTCAGCCTCAATCACATCACCTGCAAAAAGGGCATAATAAAAACACTGCTTATCGGCTTGTCACGAGGATTCAACAGGGCAGTGCTTACTGACTCCCTCTGCGTGTGAAACCACCTTCTCTCAAGAGGGAGGTAACACCATTGCCATTTTCCAGATGAGAGGCTTTAGCTAGGCCAGTTCACCTGCCCCGTGTCCGCGGCTGAGAATTGGAAGAGCTGGCATTTGTAATCGGTCAAGCTCTGAAACCCCACCTCTCGGCCACCGCGCTACACTACTTACTCCAGGCAACTTGGCCACGCCACCCAGCTACTGAAGAGCAGAGGTGACACGTCACAGAATCCAGAGCCTACGTGCTGTGATGCCTCCTGAGAAAGTTCTTTATCTTTAATCAATACTGATATCATTATCAATATCTTTTGATATTGAGATGGTTTCCTCCTCGCCTCTGGCTCCCCTCTCCAAGTATGGTGTCCAAGAGTTGTGCCCTGGCTGGATTCTTGGCCCCTGAATCATCTGCCAAGTGCAGCCTGACCCTCTTCCTCCTACAGTGAGTCCTGGATGAGCAAGGAGAGGCCTTGGAACCGGTTCAGGGATGGATGCCACTGACTGCATCGCTGCCTCGTCACCTACGGAGTGACAGGTTGTGAGAGAAAAACAGACCACAGCTAATATGCAAAAAAAGCTCCATTCCACTTTCCAGGGTACACCTGGTCTACGGGGGGCCTCACAAATGGCCTGCCAACCTTGAGGTCAGAAGGGGCTGAAGGTTTAGAACCCACTGACTGCCAGCCACAGCAGCCCCGTGGCCTGCTTTTGCTGAAGGTCCCCTATCCAGAGCAGATCTGATTTCGTGCTCTCACAGTGACTCTCCTGAATCACTTGGTTATTCAGCAGATTAAATCTTAATTGCAAATGCGGTTTCAGCGTAGGAGGACCATTGTGCTTGCTGGTTGCAGGCCATTTTTGCTGAGACGTGCTTTTCCAGAAGGCTGTTACAAATTTAGAAAGGGGGAAATGGAATTTCATTTGTCCATCAGAGTTTTGTTTTGCAGACTGAATTTATTTTAGTGTTGGTTTAAAGGTGCCAAAACCTGACATCCCTGGAGAGAGATTTGCTCAATTTTTTGGAGAGCTCCTCTGGACTGTCCAAGCTACATCTAGAAAACAATGTGTTCGATCCTTATGTGATAGGCCAACAATCTCATTGGCTTACCAACAATCTCATGTGTTATCGTTTTGACTCATTTTTCAGAGACCCAAGAAGCCGCCTCCTCCGTCCGCTCCTGTCATCAAGCAAGGGGCAGGTAATGTGCTTCTGTTCTGGAGACAACGTGCGTCTTTCTGTGTCTGTTTACAGCACCCTCGGCAGAGCTCAAGGTTCTTAGATTCAAATGCCACAGATCACCAAGTTGGGAAGTTACCACTTGGTCTCAACAGGCAGATTTTAAATCTATTGCTGCTTTTCCTAAAAATTAAACATATCATTAAAATGTATCCCTGGTACAGCAAAAAAAAAAAAAAAAAAAAAAAAAAAATCTAGCCTCCCAAGTGAATGACCAGAAAGAATTTGCTTTGGAGTAAACCAGGTTTTTCTTTTCCCTCCCTGCTGTATTTTTTTGTATTTCTAATCAACTGCTTTTGAGGAAAGAAGAACTGAATTGTCCTGCTTTGCCCGCACCCACCTAATCTCAATGGTCAGCTTAGGGAGGATTGCTTCCCACGGGTCACAGCCTCACCAAGCATGTACAGTGGGGCTGAATTTTTAACCAAAAAAAAAAAAAATGTGTGGTTAACAAAAATTTGTACTTATTTCACATACCCCCCCAAAACAATGTTTTCTAGCAATAAATACTTTCTCTCGTGAGACGTTTTTCATCTTAAAAAGAGTTCAATTCACTTTTTCTGTGTAGTTCAGACATTAAGATTGAATAATATAGGAAGACGTAACGTTTTTGGACATTTGGTAACTCATTGCACACAGGGTTCTCATACACAGAAATGATCGTTCATATTTCCTCATAGAACTCCCCTTTATAATTGTTAAGAACTAATTACAGGGAGAAATTCCTCCATGAATAACTAGTTAAGTGGCATTTTAAAAAATTAACAACTAAAACAGAAGAGTAGGGGTATTTTTAGTTCCACACATTAATAACTGTGATATTTCTATAGCATTTAAAGTGAATAAATTTCCAGATTGGTTTATTCACAAATTTGTTAATGAGTGATTTTTTAAAGGTTTTTTGGCCCACCGAGTTGAGGGGGAAATCAACTTGACCCCAAATTCCTTTCCCATTCCCTTTAGGATAGTTGAGAAATCGGAAGCTTAAGCCCCGAAAGGAGGTGTTAATTACATCTCCTGCTCCGCCCCCCATCGTCGTTTGCATTGAGCAGTTTAATTTTGCCACCTAGTGGTTTACACCGGATCAATATTTTATTGTGCTGAAATTAAAGCTGGCTGTTGTTTTGCTTTTCTCTGACGACCCTTTTCCTCAAGGCCTTGGTGATGGGTTACGGACCAAGGAGATGAGCTGAGAGGCCCAAGGCTCAAGGAGACTAGAATGTAACTAGGATTGGAATCTTCATGGCAGTAGGATCGTCAGTTTCTCCTGCATCTGTAGGAATGATAATGAACATCTTCGTTACCATTAAAAGCCTAAATTGTAGCATGATAGGCAAATTCCTTTCCTTTTAAAGCAATTTTATGAAAGGTTATACTGGATCTCTGTGGGGGCAAAGCAAGATGGCATTTAATTTTCCTAGAGTCCTACTGCTCATTTGTTTTTTTTTTTTTATAATTTTTTATGATGTTGCATTAGGCACCATACAGTACATCAGTAGTTTTCACTGTAGTGCTCCATGATTCTTTGTTTGCGTATAACACCCAGTGCTCCATGCAATCCGTGCCCTCTTTAATTTATTCTGCTGAATGATCCTGGGAATTGCCTGGGAATTGTGACAGGGAGGTAGATATTTTTATTTTCCTTTTCATCAGCTTCCCTCATGTTTGAATATTTGACCAAAAAAAAAACCCATATGGAATTGACAGAAATTAGATACAGTGTTTAATTTGTAGTGAGTCATTAAGGAGATTTTGGTAAAGTGTGTTCAGTGGATTTTTTTTTTTTTTTTTGGTTCCTTTGGCTTCTGATGCTGTGTAATTGAGATTTTAGTTCCAAGCACCCATCCATAGGGATGGGCAGTAAGGAATTCACCGAGCACTCAAGCAAGTCTCTGAGGAGTACTTGTGATTGGTTTTATGCTTTAGCTGTTTTCCAAGTGTTCTTATTCACCTGAGGCCACGGTTCCTGCTGAAGACCCCAGGTGAGGGAGCAGCTGCAGTCGACAGGGCCTTGCGAGTGTGTTTGGGAAAATGTCATATGTAACATTTGAGGATTCAGGCACAAATGTACTGGACTGAGGGAGAACCACAGATCTTCTCTGTACATTCCTCCACTTAAAAAGAGGCACTCATTACTATTGCTGCATAACAAAACACCCCCAATCTGGTGGCAGAAAACAACGATCTTCTTAGGCCCATGGCTTCTGAGGTCAGGAATTTAAACAGGGCCTGAATAGGACATCTTGTCTCTCCGCTCCTTGATATTTGGGACCTCAGCTGGGAACGCTGGGCCAGCGGAGGCCGGAGGACCCACTTTGGAGATGGCTGCTTTGCTGTCATGTCGGGCTCCCCTTGGCAGGAGTGACTGGAGGGCTGGGTTCAGTGGGGGCTGTAGGCCACAGTGTCTACACGTGGCTTCTTCAGCAGGCCTCAGGATTGTGGACTTCTCACACGGAGGTTCAGTATTCCAGCAAATAAAGCATAAGCGACACAGTCTTTTATGACACAGGCTTGGAAATTATATGGTATCGTATTGGCCCCTGGTTGAAGCAGTCACAAGCCTACCCACATTCCAGACTGGGGACATAGACCTCACCTCACCTCACCCCTACCCTTAGGGGTAGCAAACGATGTGAGGCTACAACAGAGGATCCAGATCCCTGTGAAATTTCTTTTTATTTGTAGAGCAATCGCCAGTGACCCATTATTTGCATATTTTGGTGATTGACTTGCTTATACATATTTTCCACCCATACCCAGTGATTTCCTATGACTGTTTTGATGTCTAAGAAAGTCAGATTTAAATATCAGAAAATATTAATGGCGTTCTTGTAAGTTAAGGACATATAGGCAGGCAAACTTAACCACATAGGCCAGAAATGGCTTCTTCTGTTTTCTAAGCAGCTTATATTTGCCAGGTAACACCAGCGCTCAGCTTAGGGGGAGAAAAGTCTATTGACTTTGCTGTACCTGATAAATATTTAAAATGCTGGTGTGTCTAATAAATGGGTAGAGAAAACATGTTCTGATCACTGTTATCCTTTTCCCCTTAGGTACCACTGAGAGAAAACATGAAATTAAAAAGATACCTCCTGAGAGACCAGAAACGCTTCCCAACAGAACAGAAGAGAAAGGTATGAAATCAAGTCTTCACTGGTACTGACTGAATAGCAGGAGACAAAGCCGTCGGTCATAGGGCTAGTCCAGATTACCCACAGAGTTTGTTTTTGGTGGTGGGGGGGATATGGTGATTATGGTTTTATTTTGGTTGCTTTTAAATATCCCATTTCTAAGGAAATAGGCGAGAGGATTATGTGTGCTTTTTTGGGCCAGAATTCCTCACCAAATGAAAAACAACCAGCCCGGTCACTTAACACATTGGGGTTCTTCCATCCCAGTCTTCCTGCCATCGCCACCCTCCCTACACCAGCGGCATCTTGAAGCCAAGGTGCCGACTGGAAGTTTCCTGAGGCCCTGGATGTATCCACCAGAGTTTCCATCCCGCCCTCTCCCTTGCCTCGTGCCCCAGGGCACTTATTCCCTGTTGACGGGTGCCCGTGACTGAGAGAAATTACCATCAGGACAAATGAAAGCCGTCATCCTCGGTCACTGCTGGACTTTTGACTCTGGCTACTATGTCATAGACACATGTCCTTGGTCAAGATTGCTGATGGGGGGAGGGGCATGGCAAAACTGGGAGAAGCAGCTCAGGGCCCATGGTCCCCTGAAGGCGTTCAGGAAGGTCATCTGAAGGGGAGTAGCTTCCCCGGACTCACAAATGTGTTTGACTCCTGCTGTTCTGAGTACGTCTCCCAGAGAAATCTGCATGCTGTGGAAGGACTCATTTTGTTAGGTGTCTAAGATTTGATTGATCACACATTTTATGGGAAAAGTGCTATGTTAGTATTATGAACAAGAGGCAGAGCAAATTCCATTTTAAAAAGCATTTATTTGGAAGTCACAAGAGAAATGCTGAATTAATGAATGTAATTATTTGGATGTGCTCCTGGGTGGCCTCATGAAATTTTATTGTGAAATTTCATATTTTTTTTATCAGCCTGCCAAAAGTTTTGCCAACACTGCCAGCTCTTAAGAAGTTACATCTCTTTTCCTTCACAGTGAACACTTAAAATTTGAGTTATAGAACCTCATTGAAAGGCCAGGTCTGTGTCCCAGAGCAGTGAAAAAAATAGCCGTTTTTATCACACAAACAGCGCTTAGAGGAGAGTGTGTGCTGTGACATATCCAAACAGTGCCCCCTGTCCACCCGGAGGACACATGACTAGTCTCTGGCTGACAGCCAGGCTGTCTTAGGGACACTTCCTGCTCTGTTCCATGCTGACTGACATAAGGACTCGGCTTACATGTGAACAACTGCCCTAGTTTGCTGGCCAAGTGGCCACACGTTTCTGGTTCCTTCCACTCCTCTGGTTCCTTGTTCAGTGCCACAGTGGGTCCGGAAGGCAGAAACCCCGGTCAGAAGCAATAGGGGAGCCAGAGAGCTAGCCCCACCCTGAGACTTGGCCTTCCCTGTGAGGTGGGCACAAAGCCCCCCTCCCATTTGTTCAGCACACGGCCAGAGAGCGCCCCCCCCCTCCCGTCCCTCCCAGTCCCTCCCAGCAGGAGGAGCCTCTCCTCCTTTGCATTTGTGCCAAGCCCTTCCTCCTCTGGTCCCCGTGGGCAGTGAGTGAGTTCCCAGCATTCCCGGATGGGGCATGTTCCCCTACTGAAATGCGGGGATGAGCATGGCGGTGTCTGCATAGTAACTGGTAGGCTTTTTAACGCTTTGCCAATCAGCCTGGGCACCTGAACAATATGAGTGTGTGTTTGCAAGCAAACGTGTTCAGAGCTCCAGCTTACAAGTGAACATAGGGAACTGGCCTGTCCTCCAGTGGGTAGCTCTCTGAAGTTCCATCTTTACAAAGAAGAACGTGGATGCATGCTTTGTACGCCACACGTGGGGAGGCTAATTGGGGACAGAAAACACGAAGCTGTCCATCACGCCACTGCTCAGTTGGCCAACAGATCCGACTTTAACTTCATTCTAACAGCTGACTCAAAAACCCTTGGAAACCAAATACCTGTGAAACCCCAGTTTACCTTCTGAGTTCAAACTGTGCACAAAATGAATCCAGAATTAATTCTTCGTTCCCGGAAATGCCCCACCCCCATTTACTGGCTCATGGCCCTTTACACAGGCTGACCTGAGAGGCATCAGCCTCTTGCCTCCTCACACCCGGCAGGTCCTGTGCGTCCTTGACCAAACTCCTCAACCATTTGCTGAGCACCTGCTGTGCGCCAGGCCCTGGGTAGGCTCTAGAGAGACGACCGGACGTGGACCCTGCCCTGGGGGGTTGACGGCCTACAGGCTCTGCCGGGCATGCGCACACCCAGAAAGTAGCCAAGTGGAACCCGTTTATGAAGGGCTGCCTTTCTGGGCTCAGGTGAGGAAGTAAGAAAGTCTGCCTCTGAGGGTGGGTTCGGCTGTTGAGAAGGGAAGGTGACAGGGTCACGGTTCGGCCAGACCGATGAGTAGGCCTGAGAAAGGATCCACGGGAGTTCACTGCGGGTGGGCAGTGGCCGAAAGGGCCCTCCAGGCCAGCACGGGCAAAGGACAATGCTGGGCTGCAGCTGAGGAGAGGATTTTCCTGACTTGACAAAAATAAATAAATAAATAAGTAGACAAGGCTCTAAAAATACATAAAAAATACATAATGCTCTTCACCCTCCAACTTCACCTTTGCAAGTAGCCTCAGTGATTTTTTTTTTAAAAAACAGGAAACGAGCAGTCTGCCTCTAAGTACTGTCACTTACGCTAGATCTCTCTGTCTTCTTTACGCTTTTTCAACAATGACTTAAAGAAAGACCAGAGAGAGAGCCAAAACTGGATTTACAGAAGCCCTCCGTTCCTGCCATACCACCCAAAAAGCCGCGGCCACCCAAGACCAATTCTCTCAGCAGACCGGGTGCGCTGCCCCCCAGGAGGCCTGAACGACCAGTGGGTCCCCTGACCCACACCAGGTACTGCTCTGCTCTTGCCAGTGGGGGCGGGTGAGGGTTGGCCACGGGCCACAGGAGAGGGGCCTCGAATGCGGCCAGCTGAGGGAAGGGGGACAAAGCTGCCCTTCCACCTTCTAGCAAAGCTGTCTGAAGACTCTGCTACTTCTGTTCTTACTTCTGTGCTTGGGCAGAAGTGGGTGCGAGGCCAGGAGGCACAGTGCGGGTTTTAGGCTGAGCAGATGGGAATCAGGTGTCCCGCATGTAGGCTCTGCTCACACGGAGGGATTTGCCCTGAGCTTCCTTAGGGCCCGCCAGCTGCCTTTCAGACTGGAAATGTGGGTATCACAACCCCCTCATCCCCGGATTTCCCCCTGGCCTCAGGTGTGCACGTGTCACTGGGAGCTCCATCCCCTGACCCTCTCCCTGCTCTGCAGTACCTCTTGCCCCAGCCCCAGGCTCCCGCGGCCCTGGACTGCGCAGCCCTATTGTGGCACCGAGGACCCAGCTTGGCGAATATTGTCTTAGTGTACGTGTCCCGAACCGGGAGACCCTCAAAGGCAAGGGACAGGCTTTGTTCGGGCAGCAGTTCTAAGGTGTGCCTGGCACAACTCACATTTTTCTCTGGCTGGCTGGGCACACGGGTCGGGAATGGGGAGTCAGAGTTGGATATTGTGCTCCCAGGCCTGAGCTGCCCACCATGGAGCCAAGAAGTGTTGTGTTCTGTCCATGAGTTAGCTGCCAGAACTTTCTCCTGCTACGTGTGTATTATGTGTGTTGGTGTCATAGAGCAGAGCAGGCTATTGGCCTGGAGGTCTTTATGTGTATCTGTCGACACTCAGTCACTCACCAGATTTTTGATCTTTTGAGCCAAGTTTGAGAGTCGCATGTGGCTTCAGTGCCCTTGTATTGGAGTCAGGCAGGCTTCCTGGTTTGCATCTCCTCTTGCCTCATAGGTGGGCGGGCCTCGGCATGTCCCTGTCCCTCTCCACCTTACTTTTTCTGCCTATAAATTGAGGATGATGATGGAATGCAGACAAAAGGATGGAACATGATAATTCCCAAGTGTACAACTCCGTGCTTGTAAATCAATGTCAGTTTCATTGTCATTCTTCTTTTTCTTAAGCTTTTACTTTTAAGTAATCTCTATATCCAACATGGGGCTCGTTTACTTCTTAGGAAACAAGGTTGTTTTTTTTTTTTTTTTTTTGGAAACAAGGTTTAAATCGTGGTAAATACACATGACATAAAATTGGCCGCCATAACCATTGGTGAGTGTACAGTTCGGTGATGTCAAGTAGATCTGCATTGTGGGGCAACTGCCCCCATCCATCCACAAACCTCTCTTCCTCTTACAGAACTGAAACTCTGTGCCCATTAAGCACCAACTCCCCTTCACACTCCCCCAGTCCCTGCCAACCACCAGTGTGCAGTTGACCTTTGAACACACAGAGTTAGGGGCAGTGACCCCTGTGCGATTAAAAATCCATGTACAACTTTGGACCCCCCCCAAAAAAACTTCACTGTTAATAGCCTACTGTTGACCAGAAGCTTTACCAACGTAAAGAGTCAATTAGCACATAGTTTATACGTTCTACATATTATAGACTGTATTCTTACGATAAAGTCGGCTAGAGAAAAGAAAACATTATTAAGAAAATCATAAGGAAGAGAAAATAGATTTATGGTACTGGCCTGTATTCACTGAAGAAAACCCACATGTAAGTGGACCCGCACAGTTGAAACTGGTGTCGTTCAAGGGTCAACTGTGCTTTCTATGTCTGTGAATTTGACTCCTCTAGATGTCTCATGTAAGTGGAACCATATAGCATCTGTCTGTGACTGGCTAATTTCACTCACCCTGATGGCCCCCGCTATCACCCATGTGGTAGCAGGACTCACTCCCTCTTAACACAAACCCCACCACCGCCCTTGCCCAAATGTAAAGGCAGGTAGTCCTGCGAGTGGCTGAGCCACGTCAGAATCTCCGCCGGCTGTGGTGGACACACCTCGGCCCTTGTGCGGGGGGCCGGCTCCCCAGCTGAACACACAACCAGTGACCCTCAGTGTGGGCGGGCCCACTGGTGTGGCAGCTGGCTCACCCGTGTCATTCTGTGAACGTCTCCCAAGGTCCAAACAACTACCCCCATGTGATGGCCTGTGGGGAGACTCACGGGACCAGGGCCGCTGTTGAGCAGGTTAGGCCCTGCATGTTGTGCCCTCTTCCGCCAACAGATAGAAGGCTGTGTGCACATGCACAAGGCAGGACCCTGTGACAGCCCCAGTGACCTCAGCCCCGGCCTTAGTAGCATGGCTGGACCAGTAGCTAGCACTCCAGAAGAAAACAGTTATGTAAATCGAAGTGCTTCTGAAGAGAATATGAGCTACACAGGGAGACTGGAGAGCAAAAGTTGCGCATCACTTTGTGGTGGGTGAAAGGGGAACGGAAGGCACGTTCTGCCAAATTCTGTTAGTCTTCCAGAGGCTGTAGTCATTTCCCTTAAGTCAGTAATAATTTCCCGAATACTCCTGGTGTTCTAATCTGATCTGAAGAGAAGTGCAATCCCAATGGCTTCTTTGACTTCAAAGGTTGTTCTTAACCATCTCATTGTGGGATAGGTATAGGCTTTGTGAGGTCCCACTTGGACCTGAATGCAAGGGGGTAGTGAATTGTAACTGGAACCTTCTGGACTCACGGCAGCCTCCTTCGCATCTCTCCTCTGCCTAGCTGTTCTCCGCCTCCAGCTCTCCCATCATCCACTTGTCCGTTAGAGGTATGGGTTGCTGGGGAAGACGCATGAGGAGGGCCGTGTATAGAAGCCAGTGGGAAATGTAACTGTTCTTCACATGGGCGGTCTCCCACTCACCCCATGGTGGCCCAGCCCCCAAGGCACGGGGTTTGCAGAAAGGGGACAAGGGAGGAGAGCCCCTGGCTTTCTTCCTGACAATCCTAGGAAGTGGCAGACACAGGCAAGTCTGGGAGCGTCCAGGGAACCAGTAGCTCCTTTGGCCACTTGCTCAGCCAGCTGAAGGGAACCCAGTGCCTGCTCTAACCAGCACGTTAGAGCAGGCTCTCGAATTTGAGTGTGGGTCAGAATCACCTGGAGACCACGTTCAAACAGACTGCTGGGCCCCGCCCCCACAGTTGCTGACTTGGTAGTTCTCAGGTTGGGCCTAAGAACTTATATTTCCATCAAGCTCCCAGGTTGTAATCTCCATGTGGGCCTATGTCCACACTGCGAGAACCCCTGGTCTTGATTCTCCCAAGTTATTGACAGTGCCCTCCCTTTCCCTGGCTGCCTCTCATGCACCTGTTAATGCTCCCCGAATTTGGAGCCCACTTAGTACACCCAGCTTCTGGAAGCCTTCCCTTATTTCTGAGGCTTGCTCTCTCTTCCAAACTCCTGACACCCCATGGTTAGCCTAGTGTGGGGCCCCATGCGGTGCCACTTGGGATCCTTTACCAGATTCAGAGCAGATCAAGAGTGTGTTTTGTCATCTCCACATGCTCTACAGGGTTGAGCATCTGGAAGTGGCTCATTTCACACACTTGTTGGATACCATGGTTCCTACAAAGGCAGGGAGGTGCCAGTGCTGACATTTTGTTCACTTTTGCCTCTCCCATCATCCTTCCCAGGGCCTGTCCAAGCTCTGTAGCATGTGTGTCCTATGTTCTGTGTCACCTAGCATGCCATGGATTCCAGTATTACAAAATTGGAGATCACAGACAGGCTTATTTCTCAATGCCTCATGCACTTCATATTTTTTGCTAAGCAGTTACATTGGACAACTGGCCTCTATATCGGTTTATGAACTTGGTTTTGTTCTGCCCAGTTAGTTGAGGTAGGAATGTTAACAGTATTCAGACAGTTTTGTGTCATTGGTCCTCCAGAGAGAAAGTATTGTCTACAGTATGAAGCCAAATCCTCTCCAGCATTTGCCTGACCGGATGGTGGACAGAGAATTGAACACATGGACACACAGTCATTATTTGTTCTCACCAGCCAGAAACCTCCTGCCAAATGTGGCTTCCAGAAGAGATTGGTTTCTTTCCCTTTAAATAGGAAGTTATATTTCAAAATGAAGAAATACGTAAGTTTAAGAAGAGGGGAGTCATTTTTGGATACATTCACTTAACAGAAATGTATTGAGGGGCCACTGGGTGCAAGGCTTTGTTCTGGATCTCTCTAATACTGGGGCTCAGCTGCAGGCCGGTTTCCAGGAACCACATCTGGGAGAAGTAGAATGACGCCCGTGCACAGTTTTGTGTCCAGTCTGAGCAAGCGGAAGCATGCCATTAATATACTTACCCACGGGTAAAAATATTCTTCCAATTTCCAGAAAGTAAGTTAAGATGGAATTATAACAGGGAAAAAAAAAAAACAACACTGTTTTTTAAAAAAAATTTAGTACCAGAGTTGATTTAAAAATTGAATGATGGGAGTACCTGGGTGGTTCAGTCGGTTAAGTGTCCGACTCTTGATTTCGACTCAGGTCACGACCTCAGGGTCGTGGGATTGAGCCCCACATCGAGATCGAGCCCCACTTCAAGCTCTACCCTGGGCGTGGAGCCTGCTTAAGATACTCTCTCTCCCTCTGCTCCTTCTACTGCCTCCCTCTCTAAAAAGAAAAAAAAAAATTGAATGATGAGAGATTCTCTATAGGCCCTAGTGCCTCCTCCATTTGATGGTCTGCGCCTCGGCAATGCCTTCATTATTACTTCCCAGTGTGCGAAGTCAGAGTGCTCATCTTGTCCGGCCCACTGTGCTTCTGAGGCGGTAATGGTGGCACAAGCATTCTGTCCACCCGTATTTTCACGCTTGAGAAAATGGAGCCTCAAAAGTATAGAGCCTACTCACTTGTTTTGATATTTGATCATAAAAATATTTCAATCGACAGAATGCACCTAAACCTTTTTGTATGTGTGTATACACTTGCACATGAACACGTGATGTGTCCAATAATGTGTATTATTGATGTAATAAATATGGGTCCAGAAACCTCTGTGAAAGGAGGTCCTGAAACTTGGGAGATGGTCCAAAAGAAAAAAAAGAAAAAAGAAAAATCCAAGGAAATGCTGGAGGGAAGCAGGTTGCTCTGAGCTCTAGTAATTCTATGCAGTGGGAGGCAGTGAGCCAGAAACCTGAGGGGCAGGGCAGGTGTGTGCCTTCAAAAGAATAAACCCAATAGGGAAAGAGATAGAAGCAGGCTAGAACAGGTTTGTTAATCCTCCCAAACATAAATACTCCAATTTGTAATATTTTCTCATTTTCTTCCCAAATAGCAGGGAAGCTGGAGCAGAACCTTTGTTCCGAGCTAAAAGGGAGTTTTGGCCATTGTCTGCCCTCCCGGGGACAGCACGGAGCATCGTGTGCTCTCCAAGTCGAGGGGGCAGGTGACTGGCAGGGCGGGGGATGGCGGGGCGGGTGCTCCAGGGGCCTTGAGTGGTAGACAGGAGGTCTGGGCTGGAGGGGCAGGAAGTGAAGCTGAAAGGCATCAGGAGGAGGTGAGGTGAGCGAGCATGGAGTGGGAAAAGCTGATGGCCGGAAGAACAGGAGATGTTGGTGAGAAAGGGGAGGTGTGTGCTCACAACTTCAGATGTGCAGTAGGTCTGAAGATGAACTTAACCACAGAGAGAGGAGCCACGAATCTGGATGACTGAATAAAGGGCATAAGAACTGAAGGGACCAGGGGAAGGAGGGGCTGGCATTGGGAACGGATTGCCCACGTGGCTGTCATAGGCTTAGGAAGATGGCAAGAACCAAAGTGAGGTGAGGGGTGTATTCTGGGAGCTGAAGACGGTCAGTGATTAGAAAGATTCCACAGTCCACAGGGTGGTAGTGGGCCGTGCAGAGAGGAGGTCCTAGATGGTGGGCGGGGGGAGGGGGTTGGTACCATGGCTCAAGCATCCCGGAGGGCACCGTGCATTGACTTCAGATGTGGAAGCATGTGTTGGAGGAGGGATCTCGGTGAGAAGGTGGGCATTTGGGTCTTGGACACCAGGCTGCGGGCAGGAGACCTGGTGACTTCCCAGGCTTGTGCCACTCAGAGGTGGCTATCGCTTTAAATGTCAACCCACGAGGTACTTTTCCTGGGAAGGGCTGAAGGCTCCACCACAGAAAGTGAAACACCATATCCAGTGGGAAGGACAGTGAAACTGCAAGGTTTTTACTTGTAATGAAGATGGAGGCTGGATTTCAGAGACATACCAGGAGATAAGAGGCCGCGGAGCTCTGAGATATTTGAGCTGGAGGCAAAGATTAAGTAAACATTTATATGGCAAACATCAATTCGGTGCTTAGGGAAGGGCAGATGTCTCTCTTGAGACCAATTTACCCACACAGAAGTTCATTTTTCTTTAGATTTACACAGGCAGCCAGGCTGCTCCAGCCCCTGGGGTTACCACTGAACAGGAAATAAGCTTCCAGGTCTCCATGGCTCTGTGAGGGGTGTGGCCCCCATGCCTACCACGAGAAAGCATCAGCAAAGGGGCGCCTGGGTGGCTCAGTGGGTTAAAGCCTCTGCCTTCAGCTCAGGTCATGATCTCAGGGTCCTGGGATCAAGCCCCGCATCGGGCTCTCTGCTCAGCAGGGAGCCTGCTTCCCCCCCCCCCCCGCCTGGTTCTCTGCCTGCTTGCGATATCTCTCCTCTCTGTCAAATAAATAAATAAAATATTTTAAAAAAGAAAAGGCATTGACAAAGACCTCTTTGCTTTCACTAGGTATAAACCAATCCATTAATCGATCAACAAGGAGGAAGAGAAAGGTAGCTGGTGCAAGTGAGTGCTCCCTAAGCAGGCAGGTAAAATGTGCACTTGGTGCTTAGGCCATCATCTTGAGTTTAGATTACTCAAATATTCAAAATGCCTTTTCAAAGAGTCTTAGTGGTGCGTTACGTGGCGTTGGAGTGTTTGCCTTCTTTTCCACACATCAGGACCCAGCCATGTCTTTGGAGCAGTTAAGAGAGAGGTCTTGGCTGATAGTTATGGAGGTGGGTGTCATTGTTCATGGATGGTAATTCCAAGCATGGAATGGTCCCTCCAGGAGATTCCAGAGGAAAAAGAGGAGAAAGTGGAGCCAACAGTGGGGAAAATTGTTATTTCTAGGGTGGAGGAAGACTGAGGAGCTTTCAGAAAGGGCAGATGGCCTAGGATGTCGTGGAAGCCAGAAGAAAGGAATATGGAGCAACTGAGATGGGGGGGGGGGGTCTCATGCCTGAGTGTGTGCTGGAATCACCTGGAAGCTGGTTAAAACATAGCTCGCTATTCCCCGGAGTGTCCAATTCACTAGATCTGGGTTAAAGCCTGAGAGCCTGCATTTCTAGCGAGCGCTCAGTGCTGCTGCTACTGCTGCTGCAGGTTAGCTGACCACGCTGTGAGAACCCCGCTGTAGTGTGCACCTGGGAGACCGAAGGGCATCCACAGGCTTTGGTCACTAGTGTTGGCCCTGGCACTCCCAGTCCAGGAGTTTCTGTACAGTGGTTGGTAGCAAGAGACAGAGCTGGCGTGAACTGAAGAGAGAATGGGCAGGTGGCCAAGCTTATGTAGACTTGACTTATGAGAAACTTGGTTATAGAAAAAAGATTTTGAAAAATGGGGGCTTACAGATGAGTTCAGTGATGAGAGCGGAGTGTGTGTATGTGTGTGTGTGTGTGTGTGTGTGTGTGTGGTATCATCCAATCATTACAGATACTTGTCAAGTTCCTGTATTTCTGGCCGGGCCTTCTTCTGGGTGGTAGTTAACTATGGTAACCAGGCTAGACTTGGCTCCCGCCCACCCATTGCTTTGGAACCAGGCACACCAGGGCCGACACCCCACACCTCTACTTCCTTACCTGGTAACTTCAGGCAAGGTGCGTGCCTCTCAGTTTCTGCCTCCGCAAAACGCTTGAGTGAGGCCGGCCTTGCCCAGGTGTGCAAATTTAAGCAAGCTGCTGCGCTTCAGGCCCCCGACTCTTTGCCTGGCGTTTGAGAGGCACTCACCAAATCCACGCATGCTGCTTTTCCTCCCTTGAGATGCTCCCTGGGCGACCTCAGTGGGAGGGGGGCTTCCGCGTGGTGACAGGCAGGTCAGGCGCTGAGGGAGGAAACATGGATGCTCTCGGACAGCACCTCAAGAGGTCTCTAGGGGATGGAAGCATGAGCAGCCTCCCCCAGAAGCAGCTGGAGATTCAGAGGAAGTCAGGACTCAGGGAAAGCCATGACTGAGGGAGGGAAGATAATTTATGGAGCAGAGGACTCCCATAGGGAACAGGGGATAATACCTTTCACACTATAGGGACGTCCGGAGTCTTTGCTGACCTCATTTCATGTGTATGTTTACCCTTCTCTCTTCCTTCCACCCACCTCTAAAATGACGTTTCTTTCCTTCCATGAGAACCAACAGTAGATATGGGGTTTAGCCCCAGCGCGGAGGCCCTGGGTCCTGAGGCACACTGATGGTCCTGCCAGTGATGGTCCAAATCAGGCAAGGGACCAGTGGGAGACCAAATGCCTCACACGGGCACAGCACTGTTTGGGTCATACAATGCTATTTTCCGTGGGCTGTTTCTTTGAACACATTCCCTCAAGTGGCACCTCCCAGACTCTTCTAGAGAGTTGTGTGATGATGAGCTCCCCCTCTTCTTGGCATCTTTAAAGCCCTTGCCCCTCTGACATGCCCAACTGTGGGTTTGCAGATGAGGGCTGCGAGGTCCTCCCCCTTTCGCCTTCCGGGGGTTGCGGGTTTCTGCTCTGGATGGGCTCAGGAGAGAGGCCTGTCTCCACACGCACTTGCAGAGTCTGCACAGAGCACAGAACTTTGGAGGCAAATTGAGCGGGCAATGTCCCATCACCTTTCACTGTGTCTTTACCACCTATAAATAGCCAAGCTTGTTTGTAGGCATCCAAACAAGGACACAGTGCAAGGGGAGAGCTGCCAGCGAAACCGTTCTGGTTCCAGCTTCTCGCTCCCCTGGCCTTGCCTGGGCTGTCCCACATTTAAATAGGAAGTTCTCAGTCAAAAGTGCCGGTGATTCCTGGGACGTCTTTGGCCACAAGGTGGGTATGTAGGACTCCGCAGATATCAGCAGCACCTTTGGATCCTTATTTCTCTGAAAAGGGAGGGAGCCTCCTCCTGCCCTCCCTCTGATGATCGAAAGAAACTGGGCTTACCGCTCTTACAATTTTGTCCTTTCCCAGCAGAGGGATTCTGCCTCCCCCGGGGCAGTGACACCCCAGGGTGGAACTCTCCTAAAGGACTGGCTTCACATCTGCTACCTTTACAGATGGGGGGAGTCCTCTTACAGTTGCTTATTGGAGAGAGGAGAAAATCTCTAGAAGCATAAAGCATGTGTATGTGGATACACATTTGTTTATTGCCATCCCAAGTATGGTGGGCAGAGATTGGACTGGACGTCAGGAAGTGTCCATCTGGTTTCAGCTCTGCCACTAATTAGCTGCATGGCCTCGGGCACGTAACTCCTGTCCTTGGAGCAAAGACCCTTGTCTGTAGTAAAATAAGGGCTTGAGCTGGGTAACACGTAGCCAGTTGTAGCGGTCAGAGCCTGAGTGTGCAATGTCACGAGCAGGCAGGCAGGGAGCGCTCACTTCCTTTGGCCTCACTTCCTTGGTGCACCGTTGGACCAGGACAAGGGAGGTACACAATCAGGTAGGGTAGTTTCACATTAGAAGGGGCAATAAAACAAGGCTGTGGAGTTGGAACAAGAAAGACAGGGTGACTCGCATCATTTCTCTATGATCTTCACAGTGACATCTGCCACCGTCCAAATGTGTTGACACCTCCTGAGTGGGATGAAAGCTGGAAACGAAACAGCCTCAGTTTCCTGAGCATGAGGACAGGCCATTTCTATTTCTTCTCCTTTCCTTTCTTTCTCAGCTTTTTTCCTTCACCCTGTAACAATTTTTAGGCGGTTAGAGCCCAAACATTTACATCAAGGGAATAAATCCTTCCGAGAGTGGGCAGGAGGTCTGCCAGAAAGAGTCCTCACCTGGACTCAGGATCTTTCGTTCAGTAGGGATCTGTGGATTCCCTCTTTTCCCGTTCCGCCCACTCACCTCCCAAAGGGTCATGTGTCTCTCGGGTGCGGCATTTGGTTCCTGCTCTTAGTGCTGCCGTTCGTTTATTTATTTGCTGCTTTGCTTGCCTCGGCTTCCTGCGTGCTTCAACACCTTTTCCAGGCCACATGTCTTGGCTTAACTGTCCCAACTTGGGCTAAATTGGGCCATCCCACTGGCCGAGCTCATGTTCTCCAGGGATGCCCATGGTGCATCTTCCACGTTTCCAACTGTACCCACCCCGGCTCCTGTCTCTGCGCTGGTTGAGTGTGTGATTTTTGTTTATTAGGAGTACTTTTTAACTTGGGGAGCAAAGGCAATTTACCCAGCTGGCAGTGAGCTGCAGTGACATGGGCTGCCAGGCCTTCTCGGTGGCTCACCATCCCCAAGACCAGGAGACTGAGGGAAGCAGCTTTGAGAAGTGGTCAAGAGCATAGGCTCTGGAGTCAGCGTCAGTAGGTTCGAATCTAGACCCTGCTGTCCTCCTCCTTTAGTGACTTTTTGTTAGCTGGTGACTTAATGCCACTGAGCCTCTGTTTCCTGATCTATATAATGAAAATAAAGGGCATCACAGATGCGGTTCTCCAGGAAGCAGGCCCTGAGGCAGCATTTAGTATGCCAGCTCGGTTTAGGGTTTAGTGCCCATGGAAGGGAGAAGGGAGCAGCGTCGGGTCAGGGAGAAGTCAAGTTGTGATGATGGCTCGCCGAAGCCTTGGCCGACTCCACAGGGAGGGGCTGAAATGGCCCGTCTGAGTCGTCCTGTGTTGGGCTGATCCGGATGTGGAGTGTGGGCTGCCCTAGAAGGGACCCGCCCTGGCCGAGGAGGCTCTGTGTAACTGAGGTGGTCCCTGGAGAGGCCAGCAGCGCCCCCGGCAGCAGGGGCAACCAGCCCTTCCCCAAAGGGGCTCCGGGCAGCGTGGCTCCGTGTCCACCATGCAGAGCAGATACTCGACGGGGTGGATGTGAAAACTGAATAACGGACGAGAGGAGTTTATCCTGGTGCCTGGCTCAGGGTAGGCATTCAGTAGGCAGCAGCTGCTGCTCTTATTTCTGTGTGATTGTAGGTTTCGCTTACTCCTGCCAGTGTCCTCGAGCTAGTCTACCCGTTGTTTGCAGTTTAGGCCCCCGGTCCAGTAGAGCAAGGAGACTTCCTGGCCGGCTGCCTGTTCAAGTCATGCGTTTCAAGGGTCCATAACCAGAACTGCTGAGAAAAATACAAGACAATAACATTGTTTTGATTTAAAAATCAGAAAGGAGTAAGGGCAACCTTGTTCTGGTATCTTTGGCTATATGGGAATATGCCTGCTTTCTTTTATTTTCTCTTTTTATTCAACAGCTGACGGCATAGAAACTCACCATACATAAACCCTCTCGGGAGCTAGTAAATTCCAAAAGGATTGGATTTTTCTTTTCTCGTTGAATTTAGTAACATCCTTTTTGCCAAAATGGTACCCGTGTGTTGGGCAGACTGGAGGAGAGCAGAGACCATCGAGGGCTGCAGCCTCATTGGGTGTCAGCTACTCGAGGCATGTGCTTTGGAGAATTTCAGAAATTCTGGTATTTTTCAGAACTGAAATTCATTAGCATTATTGTAAGAGTCTATAAATACAGTGAAAAGCATTTACAAATAGACATTGTAAAGCACTTCCACACCCACAGTCTGAACACTGTCAAAACACCAGCTGCAGCTTCCTTACTTGGAAGGATCAGAACCTTTTTTAAATGACACCTACTGTGTTTTCAAAATAGGCTTGCTTCTGGCCCTGGATAGAGGATAATTTCAGCCAAAAGCCTGTGTCTGGCTTTTGGCACGCGGGATCAGGGCTCAGAGAGATGGGGGGATCCTAAGCTCCTTCTTGTCAGAATGCGCCTGGATCTTTAGCATCTGGGGACAGGTCGCTCGGGGGTGGTACTTCCTCCTTCCTCAGGTGGTCCCTCAAGGCTTGGGCCTCTTGGGCTAGGATTTGGAACTCCACACACCCCACCTGGTTCCCAGGCGGCCACAGGGGCACCTGTGGTCGGGGAGGTTCTTCAGGGAGAGTTTGTAGTCAAGGGCCAGACAATCTCACCTTTGACCTTGGCAACATCATTGGGGAGAAAGGAGAGGGAACACAAGCTGCCTGAATTGTATGAGTCTCTGTCGTTAAAAGTGAACTTTAATGACAGAAAAATTTTACCTCTAGTCCTATCCCAGAGTTAACTACTGTTAACATTTTGGACTGTTTCTTTCCCATCTTTTTCCCTGTATATGAGTTGGTTTGTTTTTCATTGGTTTTACATAGTTAGGATCATACCGATTGTCCTCCAGCTTTGGGGGAAAAAATGGCATCTGTCGTAACCAATACATAATGTGTTCCCCTTTCAGGACAAAGGCGAATGTTCATGAATTCCACAGGTGTGTTTGAGCCTCCGCCGTGTGCCAGGGGCTAATCTGGGTGCTAGTCATCACCCATCACACTGCCCAGGAAGAGTCACCATAAATATTCTTCCAGTCTTAAAAGAAATAATTATCCTCCTTCCTAATACCTAAGCAGGGCTTGTGCGTGTCACTTTTGTCTCTGTCCTTTGCCACTGTCACATCAACCTTTGTCCTTCCTGTCATAATGTATTTCTAAATATCATTTTCATGGCTATGTAAAAGTCCATCAAATATAGGTTACTCACCAATTCCCCTCTTTATGGAAGGTTCTAGTTTCAGTTTTTCCTTATTACAAAGAGCACTGTGGTAAACATATTGATCTGCTAAACCCACTTGGGCATTTCAGACAATTTCTTTGGCATGGCCTCCCAGAACTGGGCCAAAGCAGATCCCCATTTTAAATGCTATTGATATACGTCCTCTTCTTAGAAATTACTTCTTTTTACCCTGAACCATTCCCCAAAGGCTCTGTGGTAACTTTCCAAAATGCATCTGTAGGAATAAAATAGTTAAGAGTGATAGTAAGCGGGCAAGTAAAGGTAGAAAAGTAATAGCCCAGGATACAATGAGCACAGTAATGAGCAGTAGGGTTCTCTACAGTCCATTCAAGTTGACTGGAAGCTTCTAGCTGTCAAATCAAAGAGGAAAGTGGTGGCTCCAAGATTCATAGTTACCAAAATGCATGAATAAACCACATGTTCAGAAGCAGCGGAGCTGAGCTGTTCTGAGATACAGATCATTAACTGCTACAGAAAGTTCCTTCTCCCACCAACACGCCCTCGGATTCTGTCCCCAGCCACCACGCCAGGGCGTCACCTCAAACCAACTTTCCCCTTGGCAAAAAAAAAAAAAAAAAAAAAAAGGCCCAGTGGAATTAACTGCACTTTTGTTGCCTGAGTGACCTTTCTCCCCGGACAGAACACGTGTTCTCATAGGTTTTGGTCCTTGGTGTGTTCCCAAAAGGACAGGACTGTCTGGCTCTGGGTATAATTTGAGTTGTGTTAGTTTGGAGAATGCCACCACCAAATCATTCCGGCTCCGTAGTTAGAAAATAAGAAAATCAGGAGTCCTCAAGAAGTTTTGAAAATGAAAATGCTTTCCTACTAATAATGGTGCATTTCCCAAAACATTTCATTCAGAAGGTTACCTTCAAAGTGGTAGCCATTGGGGCCCTGCCAGTGAAATGTTTTGAAATAAATTTCCTCAGTCTCGCCACTCCTATTGGTTTGGGGGTCTGTCCGAAGGAGCTTGCCCTGTGGGACCCGACCTTCAGTGGCCGGAGGATGGAAGGGGGGTCTGCTACAGCATCCTGGCCTGGGGGCCCCCGGAGCCCCAGGAGGTGGGGCTGAGGTGGGAAATAAAGGCTCTGCTCTGAAGCTTAAGCTGCTTCCCCCTTCCAAGCACAGTAGTCCATGCTGTCCTTGAACTTGTACTTCAGCTGAGCACTGAAAAGCCCAGAAAGTCTCCTAATACCCACCCACAGTTTTAGAGCTGTGTTTTCTCTTGGTGGAGGTCAAGACGTTTGGCCCAGCCCTGTTGGCCTGGAGTTCTTACCTCTGCTGGTCTTTGGTTGAGGGTGCTTGAGCTTATGCTTGAGGATACAGGTCGCTCTTGTTTGTTTGAGAACTGACCTCCTGCCACTGGGCCTTGTCCACCGTCACAAGGATACGCACGTCACGATGAATGCTATGGCCCCCGCCCCTTCTTGACTGAAGAAACACAGGGGTTGGCCCTCTCAAGTCCCTCCGTTGTCCCCTGGTTTATAGGTCTCTTTCCTCAGCTGTCCTTCCCTCCCTCATTACCTCCAAGACAAACAGAATCCTCTAGTACTCAGCCTAGCAGTCTGGCCTTTGCCCACCTTTCTGCTCTCACTACTCTCTGGGGACTTCAGGCTTCGGCCCAGGGAACCCTGGCCACACTGGGCACTCCCACCTCCCCTGGGGTCCTTGCTCAATCATGCCTCTTACTGACATGTCCTCTCTCCCTTTCCCTCCAAGGCCAGCTGGAAGGCCACCTCCTCTCTGTGCCCCTGGCCACACCACCCAGATCTCCCGCACCGACCCAGTCCTTTCTTCCTCTAGGACTTCGATGTGCACTTCCTTTCCACCGCCTGTGCCGTGTGGGCCTGTGTGTGTGTGTCTGTCTCTCGCGTGGAAACCGTGAGCCCCTCCAGAGTAGGAACTACCTGGTGTGGGCCTCTCAATACCCCCCGCATGATGGGTATTTGACAGGCACTCTTTGAGTAACTCCGCTACTCGTCGTGTGGTTTGGCTTCAGGCCACGATGACTGCCAAGAGCCACGAGCTGGGCTATTTCTGTTGCTTTCCCAGAACAACTCCTTGGCTTCTCCCTCTCATTTTATGGGTGAGGATCTTTTCCTCTCTCACTACCATCACAGAACGCAGATGATCTCGTTCGGGGCTCATCCCCCTGAAAGGGTCTAGAGAACTGCCCTTTCGGAGGAATTCGGAGGCACCTTCTGTTCCCGCACGAGTGGGCTGTTTCTCTCATCTTCTCAGAGGCCTGCTCCCATCCCTCAGGGCTGTTCCTTGCCCGGATCTGGAGGGGAGTCACTCGTGTCCTGACGGGCATGGGGGCACCCACCCAAGAGCCATCTAATTTTACAGGCCTGGGCCCCAGCGCCAGCTTTCGGGCTGCCAGACCTTAAACTCAGCCCCTTGTGCCTGTCAACACCCTATCTGATGCCTCCGCCTCAGGCCAGAAAGCCTTTTTCTCAAGGTTAAAAGTAGCCGACCTTTGACAAGCAGCATTGACTAAATTCCTTGCTCCTTAAAAGGGAGGCTCCGGTTATCATTTGCTGGTGCTTATTTGGCCATGGGGCGGGAGCAGGCCCCGCATCGCACCCTGTGTACCAGCGGGAGGGTTAGTGGCTGAAGGTGTATTGCTGAACAGTCGTTATTAAAATAGCCCTCTCTGAAAATGTGCGCTGGAGAGGTGGACATCCAGTCTGTCGGCCGGTCTCACCGAGGCCCGTGCGGTTGGATAGCTTGTTGGCTCCCACTGGCTCCCTCCCAGGCGACGGTGCCACCTGCCCCATGCGCAGCACTCTCCTTAACGCGTGTGCAGCGAGAAAGCTGTCGCAATGATAAGGACACACACCAATTATTAAATGCCTGGACTTGTGTTTTTAATGTAGGGGTGACGGTCCAAAGATCGACTTGGTGGGCAGTTCGATTTCTGGCATCCTGGACAAGGATCTCTCGGATCGCAGCAATGACATCGGTGAGTAAGGAGAGCCTTCTGGCTTCTCTTCGAAAAATTTTCAAAGAACTGCAGCGTTCGGCTTGCCCCTTCGAGCAGCCTGATGAGAACTGACATTGCCATTTAAATGGAAGGCTAATAACCCACTGTCGGTGTTAGACAGCTCGGTTTTGTAGAGAAGAGGAAGCGATGGTGGTTTCCACGTTAAAACAGAATGCCTGGAATGTTTACTCTCCCTGACCGTAGGGGAACAGGCTAATCAAAAGGGGTGATGAATAAGCCTTTTGTAAAAGTGGGCATTAGCACTTGTATTCATATTTTCCAGTGACTTATGTATTTAATGTAAAAAGGTGAACGGGTAAAAATGCAGAATGGCCGAGTTCATTGTAGTCACAACACTCTGTTTTGAGTTTGAATTTAAAATGAGCTCTGGTGTGATAATTGCCACTTGGTTATGAACATGGGTGAGTTTTTTTCAAAGGTCAAGGTAGCACTATGATGAAGGGGAAGGTAGCCAAAGTCTCTGTGGGGAAACAAGTGGGGGGGTCTTCTGGGTGGGTGCGTGGGTGGCCCGAGGTCGCATGTATGCTGGTTGAGGCCACTGTTGGTTGGACTCAGGTGACAGCCCTTTGAAGAAGTCTAGATTTGGGGGCTAAATTTTTTTTTAGCTTTACATCTTCTATTTGTCCCTATCATGGTTATAATATTCTATACAACAGGGCTGCATTTTGGAATTTGCCTTTTTAAATTAAATTTTTTTTACTTTGAAATAATTGGAGATGTGCATGCAGTTGTGAGAAGTAATACAGAGAGAACTATATAGCCTTGACCCCTTTTCTCGCAATGGTAATGTCATAATGAAACTACAGTCTGAGATCAGAACCAGGACATTGAGATGGACACGTGTACTGGGTCCCCCACTTTTACTAGTACTTGTGTGTCTTTAGTTCTTTACAGTTTTGTCACGTGGGTTAGGTCTGTGTTTCTACCACCTCGGTCAAGATACAGAACATTCCGTCGCTACCAGGATCCCGCCCTTGTGTTGCCCTTTTATAACCGTACCCACGTCCCTGCTGTCCCCCACCCCTTCCCGAACCTCTGGCAGCCACTCTCGGGGACTGATTTGACATGGAAGGGTTCCAGCATCTTTTGGATTGGCTGCTCAATTTAGAAACAAACATCTGACCGCTGGCGGACCCGTAAGTGGCACCCGAGTGCCTAACGTGAGCATTCCTGTCACCTGAGGTCACTCCTCCTCTGGGCTGCTGAGTTTTTCCGGAACGTGCTAATAGAGTCGCGTCTTTGCAGGTGCAGACCTGCAGTCTCTGGCCTGATCTTGTGAAGACTTGGTGGCAGGATGTGTCGTTGTGACTGTAAACACCAAAAATATTTGCTCTGTCTCCAGAGACTATTTTACCGCCCCAGCCTTTGAGAGGCCCAGTCAGGAAGCGCAACCAAGGGCTTCTGACAGCTTGGGCTGATGGAATAGTAATAGAAATGCTGGCCTGCTGCGGCGCTTGACCTGGTGGAAGGGCAGAGCCGCGCGGGGCCGTGATTGGCTGTGAATGAGGAGTCATCAGAATGAGCCTGATGACGTTCTGGTCTTGCCACTGTGGTTTAACATTCGGACCCCCGTTTTAAGGCAGGATGGCCAGCTGGTGAAGTGGCAGAGAAGGTAATGTGGGGCCCCCCACAGGAAGGGAGGTGTTCTCCATCCTCCAGAACACACAGGGCTGTGCCTTGCCTCAGAAGAGCATTGGCCTTTGGTTCTTGTTTCCTGTGGGTCTGGAGATGACTCGGGTGGCCCTCACCAAAATATGCATGTCATCGTTCTCAGTCTGACAAGCTAGTTTGGAAATGTTGGGGGCCTCGATCAAAGTGGGTTAATCTATGGAAGCTCTTCATATGCGGAAACTGAGCGCCTGTTGTGTCTATCTGGGAGCCCAGAAAGAGCTGCTGAGGCTTAGTTTGCTCTCATTTTACCAAGAAGACATTAACCCCCGAAGGCTGTAACTCCTCAAGTTAATCATGTCATGCATATTATTTGCATTGCAAGAAATGATCCTCGATCCTCGGTGGCCTCGTAATCGGCCGCTAAATACTTGAGTATCTACTCGAGGGCTAGGCCGAATGGATACCAGGGCCCTCACACACAGGCCCTGCCTTCCAGCAGCTTCATGTCTCTTTGGGCCACTGGGACGGCAAATGGAAAGTGAGGTGACACCAGCAGACTGTCTCAGTGACCACTGAGTGGTAGAAGGTAATGCCAGTCAGAGTTGGGGAGGCTCCATGGTGCCCAGACACTAGGGCAGGCTCCATGAGTAGGGACAGACTTCTCTGGATCTAGAAGTTGACTCACTGAGGCAGAGGCAGGCAGGGAGATCTCGCGGGGAGTGCGGATAACTGAGCACAGATCAGTCGGGCCACAGGAGAGGCTTTGTGGCGGCACGGAGGGGAGATGCCCTGCAGGTGGCGGTCTGGGCGGGAGTCGGTAGGGGAGGGACGCATCTGTGATTTTTCGGTAGGTGGTGGGTTGACACTGAAGTGACATGATCAGGCCTAAGCGTTCAGATGATAACTGATGGAGCTCTGTGGGACCAATCAAATGAAGGAAAGACGGGTGTCGAGAAGTCAGGTTATTCGATAGTGTGGGTGAGAGCCCGCATTAAGCTGCCGCACAAGATCGCAGAAGAAGGGCTAGATGTGGAAGCAGCAAAGCAGGAGTATTGCCGGGCCTCAGGCACTGACTGGATCAGGGAGCAGGGAGGAAGAGACAATCACTTGTTAGCTGTGACGTTTTAGAGTTAGGGAAAAGTGACTCGGGTAGAAATAAGCATGTCTGGGGGAGGAACCGGTTGGGGGGGAAGTGTGGGTTTATTTAAGCCTATTGACTTTGAGATCTGGTCAGATGTCTCTGTGTCGTAGCTGGATGAGGCAGAAGCCGGAAGGTCGAGGCTGGGGAGGGCTGAGGTTGTGGAGGCCAGCGGGGATTGCAGGTAGAGAGGAGGGCCTTCCGGGAGACCGAGAGCAGGGCTGGCGTCTGCGGACTCGAGCCCCGAGCGTGAGGAGCACAGACCGCCGCCTCCAGGCTGGGGAGACCTTCGGTAATTTACACCGCGTCTCTGGCTGCAGCTGCTCATGGATAAAGGAAACTAACGTCTCTCCCAACTTCCTCACCTTGTGTTCAGAGTTCCGCAAAACCACTTAATGGGCAGCAAGGACAGATAGGCCTATTATCAATGCTATTGTTTGCTTAGAAGGGGTAGTTAAGTCAGGAAGGTAAGTAAAGTCCTTAGCATGAGAAAAGAGAAAGAAGGACGAAAAGAGAAAGAAGGACCTAGAGCTCAAAGACCAAACCGAGCACAAAGTCCCCGTCTAAGGGAAAAGAGGAATCTAATGACCTTTCGGAGGCCAAGGGGGGAAAGGATTTTAAGCAGAATGTCATTAGGCCCGAGGCAGAAATGCTCTGGCAGGTGGGTCGGTCATGGAGGACAGGACACCGCGGAGGGGCTGGCTCCCTTCAGGGCTGCTTTGTGTCTCTGCTTTTGTAGCATTTGTTCATTGCTTTGACGTAAGAAGGAAATTATTTGTACCAGAATGTTTTGTGCGTGATTCAGACAATTGAAGCTGTCCAAATGTGGGCCGCAGCGAATAGCCCAATACAGCCCTGAAAGCCCTTAGAAATCCTCAGTGTTAGCTATAAATAAATCTGTTTCCTCTTAATAAAGCTATAATTTTAAATTATTATAATATTGAATTAGAGAACATGGCTTTTTCAGATCTCGTGTGGGCAGCTACCAGCATCTGTCAGCCCACAGTAATTTAGAATGAAATCAGTTAGTCCAAAACCAAGTTGTTGATGTCGGTTTGCGATACTGTGTATCAAACTACACGGCCATATTTCAAGTAACATAATAGGAGCCGTGGATGAGCTCCAGAGCAGGCCTGTGCATGAATAGAAATGAAAATTAAATTGTCCAGTTTTCTCTTGCTGACGGAATAATCTCTGCTCCGACTGAATGGGAGATTATAGGCCGAGGAGTCAAGTGCCATAACATTTACTTTTATTATGCCATCTATTGTAGTTCCCACGGCACGGCAGGCTTTATTATTATACTTCAATACCGCGGAGATTTTCCGACTGTTTCCCACTGAAGCACGCAGATAGCAGCGGGCCCCCAGGTGGGAAGCCGTCTGGGAAGTAAGCCATCTAGATGCAACAGACTGACTTAGAAACAACCCTTCTCCTTTCTCATCTGTTGCTTACCTTCGTTGACTGTCGTTCCCCATTCTGTTCAGATCTCATCCCACTTTCCCCACGTCCATCCCTTTACATGACCATCACCCCCTCTTCACGTGGGGAAGCTGGGAATTTCTCCTGCGGCTTTCTAACCTGATCCACAGATCCGCACTTGACATGGCAATCAATCTGGGGGCCAAGGGTTGCCAGCTTTAAAGCCGATGGACTTAGGACATAGAACTGGTTTGGAAGATGTAAGTCGAACTTCATCTTGTCCTCAGATCTCTCACAGATGCCTCCTGGCCTGTGATGCATTTGGACCAGGAAATGCAAAAGCATTTCCCTACCGATACCCTGGGAATGCTAGTAAGACCCCATTGATTTGGGAACCTGGGAAGGAATCCTGAAACTGGCTTGTCATGATGGTTACACAGCTCCATAAATTTACTAAAAATTATCAAGTTGTACACTTAACATGGGTGAATTTTCTGATATACAAATGGTGCCTCAATAAAGCTGTTAAAAGCAGCTCTGGCTCGTATCCAGGGACGCAGGTCACAATTACGCACCAACTTTTATCAGGAGTATTTGAGAAGCGACATGCATGTCTCCAGTGTGATGACAAAAAGCAAAAGAGATTGGGCTTTCTAGGGTCATGTGCCTTATACCAAGGAAGTAAAACATCTAGAACTTCCGGTGGATGGATCTTGAACCTAGTCAGCCCTCTGAGCATTTTTGGTGTTCTCCCTGCACTTTGGGACAGTTGGCCTTGGCTCCAGTTCATTCGGAAGAGGGTCTGTGCCGGACCTGTCCCTGCAGTGTCCCCGTGTGGCTCCCCACCTCTCACCTAAGACCGTTAGGGCTCGCGGTCTAGGTTTGCACTGAGTAAATGAGGTCAGGCTGGCAACCAGCGCCGATTTCAGAACCGCCTCACAGTCCTAGAAGAGAAGGGTTGATGGCAAGGCCTTGTCCTTCTCAGTACTTCCAAGAGTCCGGTGCCAGGGGTATCCTGAGGGTGTTCGCAGGCAGACATTTGCGGTTAGAAACATCAGGCCACATGCAAACCGAGGCCCTTTCCCGGCCTGCTCAGCCCCACCAGGGCAGTTCCGGTCTTCGGCGGTCCATGGAGTTGGCTGGGTCCATGCTTAGTTTTGATGGGTTCCGCAAGCCTTTCATCCCATCGCATCCAATAAGGGCAAAAGCAGTGAACGTTCAAAGTGCCCATAGGAAAAGGTGCACGGATGCTGTAGAAACAGGTGGGGGTTAAAGAGATCGAAGCGGGGAGATGATGATAAATGTTGTTTCACCTCATGAGAGCGGTGTGTTTGGCGGCGCGAATGATTCTGAAACAGAGGGAGCAGTGCCGCCCTCCCCGAGCCACCGCCACCCATCCGCCGGCAACAAGGAAAAGGAACTGATGGGTAAGACGAGCAGAGGGATGTTCGCATGTTTAGCCGGCGTGTTCAGATGCCTCTGGGCTTGGAGAGGCTCACGGTGCCCACTGCCCGTGTGGACCTGGGACCAGCCCCAGAAGCTCACCCGTGCACAGAGGCAGCATGTCCTGCCCTGGCATTTTGGTCGCCCACCTCAATGGCCAGGGCTCCCATAGCCTTTCTTCAGCCCAGTAGCTTGAATGTCCCTGCTCCATGCTGAGACCATTGGCAGCTTGAAGAATGCAAATACGGAGGGACACCCTGTGGGGGCAAAGTATCTATACGCAGCAGGGAGACTTACACAGGAAGCTTTGTTACTTCCGCACTGTGCTCGCCTGAGGCTTCTGTGCTGCGAACGTACGGGGAAGCAAGAAGGGAACAGGTGACATGCACTCTCAGATTGCACATGGCCTTTATTTGGCCTGCAGTGCCCTCTGCCCACCGGCCGTGGGCTCACAGATTGGCAGAGCTCCGTTACGGCTTCCGTTTGATTTGTAAATATCCAGAGGGGTCTGTGACCCGCCAGAAAACCACACTCAGGCACCTTTTTGTCACGCCAAAAGCATTATAGACAAAACTACACCTCATTAAGGAGGACATCTGGGTTCTCCAACTCCCTTCTCCAGCCAAGGGCCCTTGTTGAGGCCTGATGTGGACGCCCTGGCCCAGACCGCCTCCTGCCACCTCGGATTCATTAAATGAGAAAAGTGATGAGCGCTTAGGAGTGAGGTTGGTGGACTCTGCTAGAGGGTAATTGGATCTGGTGGTGACAAGCTAAGGATGAGGCGTCAGTGAACAGGGGCCCTGATTTAGAGCCGGAGAAGCCACTTTATTTAGCTGCGTGGTGACCTGTGGTGGCGCTCCCCACCTCCCCACGCTTGAGTCATCTCTCCCTGAGGTTGTTCGTGTTCTTAGGAATTCGAAGACTTGCACACACACAAAAGGCTTTTAATTTGAGGGACTGCTGACTTTCATTTTACTAATTAAGGACATTTTAAAAAACAAATGCCATATCGCCTGGTAGGAATAATCTCCAGGTTTAAAAATTGGACAAATTTAGCTTACTGGGAGACTCACAGTGTTGACCTTCTTTTCCTTGGCACTTTATAGACAGGCGATAGCTTTGTCGTGGATTCATACCAGTTCTTGGGGAGGCTTCTGAAAATTACAGGTCCAGCACATACGTGTAGAAATGAGGATCTGGGGAGAGAAATGTCAGGGACAAACAAAAGGCCCCAGAGAGAGGCAGGTGTTCGAGCATGGGTGAAAACTCACTACTGCCCAGAAATATACAGTTAGCAGATTAATTTTTTATAGAGTTACAATTACTTGTGTGTTTTTTTTCAAATCACTCATGCAATGTCAGATTTTAAAGGGCACTTTATTTTTTTAAAGATTTATTTGAGAAAGAGAGAGAGAGCTTGAGCAGGAGGAGCAGAGAGAGAAGGAGAAGGAGAGAAACAGACTCCCCACCGAGGGGAGAACCTGACGTGGGGTTTGATCCCAGGATCCCAAGATCATGACCTGAGCCCGGACCAAGAGTTGGCTGCTCAACCAACTGAGCCACTCAGGCGCCCCCTAAAGGGTCCTGTCAGTACTTTGTACCTCTGTCCTCTTCCTTCCCCAAGGCTGGAGAATGGAGGCCTCTAGTTCTGGAGGTGCCTGTCCCTCCCAGTGTGGAAACAAGAGCACTGGGCTTTGGACAGAACGTCTTTCCTCCTTGAGATTTTTTTTTACTTGGCATTTAGTTTTGGGGTCTGTGTAACTCTAGGCAGTAGGATGTTGTTGTTTCACATGCAAAAATTTTCTTTTATGAGTGTCTGACTGCTCCTCTTTTCTCTCAGTAATGAGACGAAATGCCCTGTTCCTCGTGTCCCCGGAAGGGGACGTGCCCTCCAGACACATGCCTCACTGTCGCGGGCTGTCCGGCCTGGCACACACCTCTTTGGGTCCCGGATTTTTTTTTTTTTTTTCATTTGAGTAGAGTTGACACATGATATTATATCAGTTTCAGGTGTGGATCTTGATTTCTCATCTTTAAACCAGGGCCTTGGAGGAAATGATCAAAGGGGCCCAGTTCGGCCTCACAAGCTTGTCTGTTAGGCTCTGTTTCTTTTAGCTGCGTTTTCTGGATGTTAAGAAAACTGCTCTTTTTTTGTAACCTCTGATTGCTCTTTATGATTAAATAGCTTATTCTTTCATTTGTCTCTTAACTGAAGTTCCCTCAGTTCTGTTAGTTCCTTTAACCTAGAACTGCTAATTTGGCTCTTTCTAAGGTCTCATCTAGGGTTTTCTTCGGCCTGAAGATTTTTGCTTATAAAAGATTTGCTGGCCGAGGTGCCTGGGCGGCTCAGTCGGTTAAGCATCTGCCTTTAGCTCAGGCCATGATCTCAGGGTTCTGGGATCAAGCCCCATATCAGGCTCCCTGCTCAGCTAGGAGTCTGCTTCTCCCTCTCCCTCTGCCTGCCGCTCTGAAGCACCGTTCGTGCTTTCTCTCGCTGTCTATCAAGTAAATAAATAAAATTTTTAAAAAATAGTAAATAAAAGATTTGCTGGCCAAACAGAAGTTTAAGTAATTAACAGTTGCGGGCATAACAGTTAAAGCATCAGTTTTTATAGAGCTTTTAAAATTATTCATTCACCTTCTAAAAAATGTATCATGATTTTTGAAAAATATTAACAGGTAGAATGTTTGCCATCCTGAATAAATTTGCCCTTACAGAGCAAACCCTTATACAGAGACAAGATCATCCCACAGAGGATGGATGCAGGAAGGTAGAAAGTGAAAGTCCCCTCAGGGTCTCAACCTCTCTTTGAGATAATTATTGCTAATTTGTTGTACACACTTTTAGAAGTCTTTCCGTGATTGGATGGATGGATGAATTTTTACAAATGTGATCATGTTGTACGTACCATTAAGGTCCACAGTTGTTTTTTGAAGTAAATAATATATGTTTGACATCTTTCCATATAAGTCACATAGGTCAACCTTATGCTTTTCATGTGAACGTAATATTCCATGGTATGATTCTGGCAGAACCAGCTCGCTCAGAGCAATGCTGCGAGGAGCAGTCTAGGACGATGATCTATAGACAGGGACACTTGTACCTTGGGGGGCCATGGCGACTCCCCAAGCCATGGATCTTGCCTCATTTCTTCTGTGCTCTTTCTTCAAACTCTTCTCCTGGGAGACCCACATGCAGGCTGCTTCTCCCCTCCCACTCTCCTTTCCTGGTGACCCAATCCCAGCTTACACAACATAGCCAATCCCTTGCCCACTCCACAGGTATGCAAACTCTTGCTGCAAACTAAGAGACACTTCCAAGACCGGTGTTGGACTTGAAAAATTGAGTGACTTTATTGACTGGACCAAAAATCCATTTAGAAGTCGGTTGGTTTCTAATTCTTTGCTTCCACAAAATTGAACGAGGCACCGACTGAGTTGTTCACTGATAGATTGTTGAAAATAGTTCTTGGTGATGCTAGACCACTGTTTGATTTTTGCCATATAACTTGGAAAGAGTTCAAAGAATTGAGTGACATTGTGATAACAGAATTCTTTCCATTCCCATATATTTCTATTTATGTGAACAAAGTTTCTTGGCACTTACATCTATAAAATAAGAAATATGAATAGAGTCAGTACCAAACCATGTCATTCTCATGTTAAGTAGTAATCATACACATGTGCATAAAGTTACTTGGGGGAAAGCCCAATAAGATTCTCCTCTTTTATGCTGACAAATTATCAACATGTGTGGTATGTGTGTGTACATTTGCTTTGATCATTTATAAACTACTAATAATCGTCATGGTAACTCCTTCCAGAAGAAAAACCATTACACTTAGAACCTTAGGATTGCAGGAACTTAAGAAATCATAAATTTCTATTTATAACCATGTTTTTTTATAGAAGAAAAAGATAATGAACAAAGGACAAAATTAACAAAAGCACAAAAATGCATTACATTAGAGTAAACTCCAGCAGTATGACAGATAGACAAATTCAGAGAGGAAAAGGGGTGATGCAGAATTTCCAACTGCTAAAAAAAAAGTTATTCATGATTTTTTAAAAGATTTGTTTATTTTATTTGAGGGAGAGAGAGAAAGAGCACAGGGGGAAGGAGCAGAAAGAGAGGGAAAGAAAGTCTCAAGCAGATTCCAAGCTGAGAGTGGAGCCCGTCATGGGACTCAATCTTATAACCCTGAAATCATGACCTGAACTGAAATCAAGAGTCAGATGCCTAACCGACTGTGCTACCCAAGCGCCCCAGCTTATTCATGATTTTTTAAGATGGATGACAGCGGTTGTTAAACTGCTGTGGTATTCAAATGTATGTGGAATATATTTAAGAGAGAAATATCATAGTTATATTTTAAAGTGTAGCAGAAATTAAATCTTTTGTGACAAAACCTTACCTCAAATTTTAGATGTCAACTTAAAATGTATAAGGGGGCACATGGGTTTTCAATATTATTTTAGGAGGCACGCTGGTAAAACAGTTTGAAGACCGCTGGCCTCATAAATAAATACATTGTCCTATACTTACATAAACATTTCTCTTTTTTAAGATTTTATTTATTTATTTGAGAGAGAGAGAGAGAGAGAGCACAGAGGGGGAGGGAGAAGCAGACTTCCCACCAATCAGGGAGCCCAACTTGGGGCTCGATCCCAGGACCCTGGAATCATGACCTGAGCCGAACGCAGACACTTCACCAACTGAGCCACCCAGGCACCCCGACATAAACATTTCCGTGGATCAGTTTCTAGAAGTGAACTATCTGAAAGTGTATACACTGGCATTTTGTGATAGGTATTGCCAAATGGCATTACGAAAAGGCTATGCCAATTTATATTCCTATAATAATAGCATAACCACTATTTCCAGTAAATACATTGTTTCCTAAACCATTTTGCGTAACAAATTCGGGCCTGTAGTAAACAATTTTTAAAGGAAAGCAAATCTGAAAAGTTACTTTTTCCTACTTCTCGTTGCCTGTTATCAATCCCTATGAAGCACTTTACCTCTCCTCAGTGCTACACTTCAGAAAGCCATGATGGAGGGTCATGGTAGAGATCTTCATTGCCAGTAGTCACATGCAGCTATTTAAGTTTAATTTATTTTAAGTAATCACACTTAGCCATATTCCATGTGCTCAGCAGCCACATGGGGCCAGTGGCTGCCATATTGGATGGTACAGATATAGCAGGTTTCCATCATCACAGCAAGTTTGAATGGACAGTGCTGATAGAGAGTGATTGTACTTTCATTCTCCTAATCGTAGCTATGCTTGGCTCACGTAGATACTTAATAAATGTTTGATGAAGTGAATGAGCAAATAAACTCCTTATCTCCCTCTCTTACTCTTCAGCTTATAAGTTTCCACATAAAAGTTACTTTGTACTGAATAGCTAAACAGCCTGATTTAACTTGCCTAACACCTTACATTTCTTACCAGAGATTTCCTTGAGGAAGCCAGTCCCTTCTTCTGTCCACTTAAAAATACATTGGAATAAATATATATTTTTAAGTAGGCTCCATGTTGGGTGTGGAGCCCAACACTGAACCTGAACTCACAGCCCTTAGATCAAGACCTGAGCTGAGATCAGGAGTCAGGCGCCTAACCAAGGCTCCCCCCAAAACACATTGGAGTAACATAGTACAGCTTATTATCAGAGCATAGAGGGGTTTCTTCACACACACAAGATTGTATTCCTAGTATCCATTCCTTTTACATTCCTGGTATCTTTTCTTGTTCTTGATGTAGAAACGGTTCTCAGAATCGGTTAAATGAGAGGTAAGGTAAAATGTTCCTGCTGTCGTTCAGTGCTCCATACTGGAAGGAATTCCACAGACGTGAATCTGAATGTGGGCCCTGTCGCTTTCTGGTTGTGACCTTGATCAATTTGTCTAAACTCTGACCCTCTGTCTCCCTTTGTGGAAAAGAGTAGCCTACCTGGCATGGGTTTTGTGCGGGTTAGGTGAGCCTGCGTGTGTGAAGTGTGGCACAGTGGGCTGGCCAAACAGTAGCTCAGACCTGTTTACTCTCAGTGCTTGTGTCTCACACACTTCACCCCCGGATAACAAATGACAACACAGCAGCTAATCTGCTATAGCCTTCCACACTTTGGAGGACTTATTTTCCCATAAAATCGAATCGTTCCTTAAATGAGAATTTTTCAGTTGTGACTCAGCTAACACAGGTGTTCATTTGACCCCTACTAAAGGGCCCATATTTGTTGTCTGCACAGATTTTCCACACTAGTCACATGATTTACATGCAGAGGGAAACTTCCTGTCCACACTGCCTTGAGATGCTTCTTCACTGTGAAGAAGGGACCTGCAGCCCTGTGGGGTCAGGCTTTAATCATCTTAAATCTTTAAAAACGAAAGAAGGAAGGGAGGGAGGAGGAAAAAAAAGTGCCTTGTTTTATTCTTTTAATTTAGCCTTGCTCTTAGATTTTTGTTCTCCAATCCCACAGCTCCAACAAGTACATAAAAACAAAATTCTACCTGATGATTTGAAAGAGTTTTCATATAATTTCTCATTTATAAAAGAATAACCCTACAAAGCTGATAGCTCAGATAATTCTCCCATTTTTTTCCTCTGGTGGAAAAACTGAAGCCCAGAAAGGTTGTTTGTTCACTTATTCAATAATCATTTATTAAACACCCACCAGAAGCCAGGAATGACGTTAGGCCTGGGAAAAACACAGGTAAAAGCCATAGCTTCTTTCCTGGCTGCTGGGGAGACAGATTAGTCAACAAGGAATATCAGTCAGGGTCCTGAGTGCTGAGATTGGAGTGGTGGGTGAATAGGGGAGCACCCAGGCCAGGCTTTAGGGTGCAGTCTGGCTTCTTGGAAGAGGTCCTGGTCACTAAGCAAAGCCTTGATGGCCCCAGGGGAAAGGGGAGGGGAGAGGAGGGAAGTCACGCAAGGGACAGAGACAGAGGTGGGCACCGGCCATAGCTCAAGGACCTTGGCCACACTAAGTCACCAGGATTTCTTGGGAACTTGGGAAGGATTTTAAGCAAAGAAGGGGGACATACTCAGATCTTCACCTTACACATGTGTCTCGGGGCTGCCTGTAGAGTGGCTCCAGGTTGGGAGTGAGAAGTCCATTATAGCCTTTCTAGGTCTGTAGTCGGCAAGGAGCCCCGCCAGCCGTGATGACCCTTGACAGGGACGTGGAGGAGAACAGATGGCTTCCCAAGCTCCTGGGAGGTAGTGACATTGCCACACTTCAGCTGTAGGAAACTTCTGCTCTAGGGCTCTTTCTCCAGCCCGCAGCAGTAAGCTACAAGGACTAAACAGCCATTTAAGAGCTTGCAAACTGTTCCTTTGGTGACAGCAGGCATGTCTCAGACTTTTAACTGTTTCTCTTCTGCGCTCTCACTGGATGTGTTGTAGGTCCCCTGTGGTCACTGGTACCATTCCTCCTCCCATCCATGGAAAATAAGCCCACATTTTCTAATTGAACTAAATAGGCTATGACTGCAGTTGATGGAAAGTGGGCAACTGTGTGTGCCGCAGAGTCAAACGCCCTTTCCAGGCTGGCTCCGTGTCCAACATAAATTATCCCCGTATGTCTGCAGAGGGTTCATCTTTCACGTGTGAGAGAAGCCAAGAACCTCTCATCCTTAGGAAACTAACTTTTGAAAAAATACCCAACATTTGCCAGCTCAATAGTTTTGGATTGGCTTGTGAGCATTAAAACCATTTTTTACTAAGAGGAAAAATTCCCAGCCAGGCTGAGAAAGCTTATATTGAGTTTCAGCCTGATTCATTTCAGAAACCATCGTGAAAACTGGGACATTTTCTTCACACCACAATGAGTTAGTCATGGAAAGTCTGCCCTCGTGTCAGCTCCCAGGGCCGCAGTCACGAGAGCGCGCTCTGGGCCACCGAAGGTTTCTGTTGCGGGAGGGCAGAGTAGCCCCTCCGCTGTTAGAAAGCAGAAGTGCATCGCAGTTGGGGCTCTGAGGTGCCCTTTGCAGCAAACTACCTCATACTTGGTGTGGCTCTTTCTTTCCAGAAGTTTCATGTTGTTGTTTCCAAAAAGTACTTTTTACAAGCTGGAAGTTCCACATAACTAGATGTGCATGAGGAGGTTAAAAGAGTGACTCCCCTGCCGGACTCTGGCCATCCTCTTACTCTTGAGTGACAGGGACGGACAAGGTGGTGTTCTCGGCCGTCTGTCCATCTGTTGAGGAGAAGGATGGCCAGCCTTCTCCTGGTATTTTCAGCGTAGACCTCAGCCAGTGAGGCGGAAGGGGCCAGCCAAGCTTCCTCTGAAGCCGAAGCCCAGAATACTGCCTCCCGGCCCGCAGCAACCACCCCGCACCCCGTTAGTAGGCGCCCCTGGAAGCGACGCTCCCAGAATCAGAGTTTCTTCCTGGGATAGGTTGTTCACGTGTTGGATAGTTCATTTGTTCACCTCTTCCTTCATTCACAGAATAGTGAGCAGGTTTTTCCCAGGAACGTGCTAGACTTTGAGAGCACAAGGATGGGTTCCTGTCCTCCTGGGGCTCACGGTCTAAGGGCGGAAGACACACGCTGTGCCTGAGTCCTTCTGAAAGTGTGATGTATTATGGACAACCTCACGTGTTGTCACACCCTCAGCTCCCAGGTGGACTTCGTGATTTTAGTGGGCCCCAGGGGCTGAGTGGGGAGCACCGATGGAGTCCTCCCTGGAGCCCTGCGGAAGTTTCCTGGGTGTGACCTTGTCTGTTCCTACACACCAGTGGGCATCCTGAGTCTATGTCCGGGGGCTGAGGCTGTCCCATCTGCTCCCTTTGCTCCCCACACCCTCCTTTGACCCCACTCTGCATGCTTGGGTCACCTCACGGCCGCCTTCTCACTCCCGCTGCGGCGTTGCTGGCTGGTCCCCAATCCTCGAGCCTTCGGTTGCCACTTTGATCAGCTGCTTGGGCACCTCTGTTGGCCCCCACACCAGGTCAGCACTGCCCGGCCTGGCCTTGGAGGAGCCGTCTGCGGCTGAGCCTTACTCCTGACAGCTCGCCTGGGCAGGCTGTCCCCTCGTCCCCTCATCCCCCAGGACATCCCCTTCGTCCCCCAGCCTCTGCTAAGAGCGGTGCTTCTCTACACGGTGGTGTGCTAATGTCACGGGGGGAGACTGAAAACCAGCCTTGCCCAGGCTGCACCCAAACAAATTCAGTCAGTTCCCAGAGAGGGAGCCAGGCCCGAGTCACTGTTTTTTAATTGCCCAGGTGATTTCACTGTGCAGCCACGGTGGCAAACTGGAGTGAATTAGCCTTTCACTGTCCTTTAATTGCTTCACCTGCTCAGCTTTTGCCTCCTGAGCTTGTTTCAGTTGCCAGGACAGAGTCACGATGCAGGCGGGTGTCCTCATCCCCTGGTAGTGCCCAGCCAAGGCCCTCGGCTGCAGCTCGAGTGTCGGAACCTTTAATGGCCTTCTACTTTACCTCCTCCCCTGGCCGCCTGCTCAGCAGCTGTTCCTCTCCTCTCCCCCCCTCCCCCGGCTCCCCAGGCCTCCTCGTGCCTCCTGTTCTTCACAGCCAGCCCCCACCCACCAGCAGACCTCCCTGGCCTGGGCCTTCTCTTCTCCCCATTGGGAGCCACGTGGAGAACCCGCTAAACTCGTACGTAGCATGCACACAAGACTATCTGTGCAGCACTTTCCTATTAACAAAAATCAAAGAAGGAAAGATTTGGAAACTAATTATCCAGCAACAGGGGATTGATTCCATAAATCACGAATGGCAGTGCAACAGAAGATTATGCATCATCAAAATATTTATGAAGAATTTTTCGAGTCAGGGCTTATGATGTTAGGTGAAATAAGCAGAATGCAGTACTCCATATAGTGTGAACCTAGACTATCTACTCTTAGAAAAAGAGCCTGTTGGGTAATATCCTGAAACACTAGTAGTGGCTGTCTTGGGGTGGGAAGGTTATACTTGACTTTCTTTTGTTACAATTCCATGTTTTTCCTAAAACGGTACATTGAGCATGTACAACTTTTGCAATCGGAGAAAAAGTGATTCAAAAAATTAAGTGGGAAGATATTAATATCAGATGATGACTTGGGGCATCAAATGAAGTCTATAATGGGGAATTTGGGCCACCTCTAGACCAATCACAGGCAAAGAGGAGCAGGATGGCTATCACTGGCTTAGACTAAACGTGGTTCTGGAAACAAAACCGAGGCTCCTTTAACAGGAGAATGGGAAATAGTTTGGGAAGACGGTGCCTGGCATGGCTTGTGAAACACGATCTACGAGTCAGCCAGAGTTGGCCTTGCCCCCGTCGCAAGTGATAATGGGTCTCAGCATGAACCCCCTTCTGCCAGCCATTCCTCTGTGCATCCCATACACACATCCAGCGTGATTTGTAAACACCCGGAACTAGATAGAGTGAGGTGACCCCTTGACCTAATTATTTGTTGAAGAGGATGGCTGGGACAACAAAGGCAGAGGCCTTCCTCCTGGACACATGCGAGGTGCGGTGGTGATGCGGCTGAATGATTCTATATTCATGTGAGACTTCTGCCACAGAGACGGCGGCTCCCCGAGGGCAGAGTGCTCCCTGCTGTGCTCCCTGGGGTAGCCTGTGTACCTGGCCCCGTGTGTAGCACCGAGTAGCTGCTCATTCATAATGGCGTGAATGGGTGAGCACACTTATGACCGAAGATCATGTCTCCATTGAGTGATGCCTCTCGAAGCAGAATGGTGCTGGGCTCCGGGAGTTAGCTGGAGAAGTAGAAGCTTGCTCTCCACCTCCAGGGAGTTTGTCGTCTACCATTACATGGATGGCCAGGCTATGGCAGTACAGCTGGAGGAGGAGGCTGCCGTCCCTCCTCTTTCGGAATCAGTGATCAGCGCTCGCTTGCCCATGGCTTTTGTTCCCTGTGATAACTGCTTTTCGTGTTGGGATGACAAGAATGTTTTATCTATCAAAATGAACTTGCATTTGTGGAGGAACGAGGATTCCTCCTTTTCCCCTCCTTCTGTAGCTTTTAAAGACCTACCTCATTCATTGGATGACCAGAGGATGGAAATCACCTTCGTCAATGATGACACGTAATCCAGATGTAAAGGATGAGTATTAAGGAAAAGGTGCTCATGGCCTGTTCTAAGAACCTTTCCTCGTTCCGATTTTTTTCTCTTAAAACTCTGTTTTACTTTTGTTTTAGACCTAGAAGGTTTTGACTCTGTGGTATCATCTACTGAGAAACTCAGTCACCCAACCACAAGCAGACCAAAAGCCACGGGGAGGCGGCCTCCGTCCCAGTCCCTCACGTCCGTAAGTGTCTCCTCATTCCTCCTACTGCTGGAGAGCAGGTCAGCTTAGAGACGCCAGCCAGGACTCTGCCGCCAGCGGCTGATACGAGGATGAGCCAGCCGGGAGAAGGAGGTCGTGAGATATACTGCTGAGCAAGAGTGATTGGAGAGTCTTCTGGAATCAAGCAGTATTTCTTTCTCTTTGTTCTTTGCACATCTGCCAGTGAGGTGGGCACTACCGAGTCCCACTTTCCTCCTTTCTCCTTCCAGATTGATCCTTATTTGAACCTCAAATGAAATTGGTAAGAAAAAAAATGTCATGTTTTATGGTGGGAGAGGAGAGCAAAGTTCGTTTGGTCTATAAACAAAACTTTGCTAAAGAATAATCTGCTACTATACAGGTCCTTGACAATGGCCAAGCTTTTTTCTCTTGAAGTCCCATTATTGGCACCCCTCCATGGAACCCCTACACACCTTTAGGAGATTGTAAACGTACAGTGCACCTGGTCATGTAGGTGAGACCGGTCAGAAAGCTCCAGATAACCTACAGGAGAAGTTTTTTATTCGGGCCATTTTGAATAACTTCTTTCCTCACTGGAAACCTGTAACATATTTGTTGTACCAAATTTCAACAGTGAAATGCATGAAGAAGAAAGTAAGTTACCTGTAATCCTGCTTTCCAGAGCTAAGAACTGTTAACCACTTGCTGTGTATCTGTAGCTTTTATTTAAAATTCTATTTGTATGTATAACATTTTTTCTTCCAAATGGGGTACGTAGTACATGCTTCCCCCCTAATATTGTGCACCTTTCTCCCCAATCATTGCCCATTATTCCATGATGTCACATTTAATGGTTGCCTAGTGTTCCAGCCTGTGAATATAGGAGAGTTTATCTAGTCAGTGCACTATTATTGAACACTTATTTTGCTTCTACTTCTTCATTATAAACATTGAAGTGAATGTCATTGAAAAAAAAACTTGATGCATCTACAAGTGATCTCTCTTTATATCTCTCAGTCTATCCATCCATCCATCCATCTATCTATCACTATATATCACATTTTCTTGTCCTTGCTGAGAATGCAGGTCTAAGGCCTTATGATCTTCATTCACCCAGATACACTAAGGAATTAACCTTTTGCAGGTTTTCAAGAACACTGTACTTTCGCCTCGTTACCGATCCTACTGCAGAGGTCCTCATTCGGAAGAAAAAGAATGCCACTTCCTTTGAACCTCTTCTCTCATATCTTTTGAGTTTGGCGGTGGGGTTTGAATCATGCTATTTTTTCCTCTTGGTATGAAACAACCCTAACTATGTGTTGATACCTTTTCGGAAGAAAGGCTTGACAAATTGGCTTATTTTTCACTCTTTATATAGGGTCCCATGTCACCACCATCTTTCCTCTCCCCACACCCTCCCAGCATGCCTCACACACACACAATGTATTTAATTGCCTCTTAGTATCTCTAAGTGTTTGATCCTATCTCCCACATCTTCTCTATAAATCCTTCTTCCGTTTTGTTTTTTCCTCCAAATTCTTCCCAACTTTGAAAGGTCTAGAGGGCCTTGAGGCATCCAGAATTAAATACAGAGCAAATCAGTTTACCATCCCCCACCCCATCCTTGGTTCATACATCCCATGCCTGGGGGGTTCGTGTATATCTGGGGGACCGGGTAAAGGCACCTCATCTTCACTCGCTTTTCGCCTGCACCTTCGTTCATTCACACATTCAACTACTATTTGTAGGCATTTACGGCGTGTGGACTCAGCTCTGAGCCAGGTACTAAGGCCGTGACTGGGAGTGAGATGTCCAAGGTCCCTGCCTTTAGGAAGCTTATGGTGCCGTGACTCAAAGTTTGGCATTTTATGTGCAACAATTTCATTTATAGACTTAAAATAACAGAATACATTTGTGCCTTAGAGAAGTATAATTACTCCCTTCCCTTTGTCCCCATCCATCCCCACGTGGATGGACATTTCGAATTCGTACTGGCTCTTCCTCTGCTCAGCACCCGTAGGTTTTTCGTAGCAAAATGGGATTGCAGATATGGGTGTATTCCTACCAGGCCGTCAGAAGGGATGATTGGGGAAATGCACCCATCAGGATTACCCAGCCTGAGGCCTCTCACCCTAGTCTGAGCTTATTTATGTTTATTGAATTCAAAGAGCAAGATTTGATAGGCAGCTCATGAACTGTAGGTTACACAGGAGGAAACTGGCTTTTTGAATAAAATCTCAAAGTGAAGGGATACAGGCACTGCAAGGTGGTTAAGCAGTTAAGCTTAGACTAATAAGAAAGCTTAGTTGGGGGTATTATTCTAGGTAATTGGATTTTCAGATAAAACAAAGATAAATAAGACCTTTTAATTTTAAAACTTTGCTTACAAATCCCTAGCTATATTAGTTTTCTGCCTTAGAAAATAGGGTAAACAGAAGAAAATAAATATGGCGTGATGTAAGCGTGATTTTTCTGTAATGACACCAGTGATGATTCTAGATAGGACGATTTTCCTACCTCTAGGGTAGACGGTGCAGAGGCGTGGCTAAATACAAACTCACCCAAAGAGATCTCTGGAAGATTCTTCATTTAAAAAAGATCCCTTGCCACGGGAACTCTTAATTTTCATTTGCTTTTTCCTAAAATAGCGAAATTCTAGCACAATAATCATTTACTTCCAAGTGAACTCCAGTGAGGTGGTTCACATTCATCCAGCTTTTTGATCTTCACAGTGAGGCAGGAAGGGTAGGAGTATTGTCCCCATATTTTACCAAAAGATGCTGCCGTTCTGTAAATATACCTTAGCAAAAATCGAGTCCACAGCAGATGTTGATTGTCTGTGGCAATGAGGGTGGAGACTTAGCCGTAGGTCCCCCACTTGCAGGTGAGCTGGCCATCGCAGGCCTGTGACCTCGTGCCCCCTGGAACGGTTTCCTCTCCGACAAGTTCTTGCAGGCACTTCACTGTGCCTCAGATTTCGTGGTCCTGGAAAAGGATCCAGAGGGGATGGAGGAGAGACAGGTCGGAGGCAGCCTCCTCTTGCCCTGCGTGTCCCTCCCCACTGGACTGTCAGCCTTGTGAGAGCAGAGACTATGTCCGGCATGTCACCTAAGTTCAGCACCGAGCTCCGCACTTAGCACATGGTAGCAAATATTTACAGAAAGAAGGGAGGCTTTGAAGGATGGAGAGAGCAAGAAAGGCTGGGTGACACAGGCCCGAACAGGTGAAATGGCTGATACGGATCAATGCCAAGATCCCATGGAAAGATCCCTGCTGTAGGAAATCTTGCTTCTTAGTCCCAGTTCTGCCACTATCTCAAGCACACAGATAAAGCACCCTTTCTGCCTCTCTTGGTCATAATGCGGAGACAAACAAAATAGAAGTGGCGAGTGCTTTGAAAAGCATACAGCATTTTGTTAACAAAAGCTCTATCAGCTAAGGTGTAATTCTGACAAAAGCATTTTCTTTTGGCTTTATCCAGTCTTCCCTTTCAAGCCCTGATATCTTTGACTCCCCAAGTCCCGAAGAAGATAAAGAGGAACACGTTTCGCTTGCACACAGAGGAGTGGAAGCATCAAAGAAAACTTCAAAGACTGTTACCATATCCCAAGTGAGTGACCAGCCAAGGCAAGGGTGTCCAGATAGCACGGACCCCAGCCTTTTCGTGTGTGCTCTGACGATGAGTTACAAACCAAACAAGGATCAACAGGCGGCTTAGTCTGTTCGAACTGCTCTAATAGAGAGTCATAGATGGGGTGGCTTAGAGACAACAGAAATTTATTTCTCACGCTTCTGGAGGCTGGAAGTCCCGGATGAGAGTGCCAGTGCGGTAGGTTCTGGTGCGGGCTCTCTTCAGGGTCGCAGACTGCCAACTTTTCATTGTGTCCTCACGTGGTAGACAGAGGGAGAGGGAGCTCTCTGAGGTCTCTTTTCTAAGGGCACTAATTCTGTTCATGAGGGCTGCGCCCTCAGGACCTAATCGCCTCCCAAAGGCCCCACCTCCTAATACCATCGCAACGGGGGATTACGGTTTCCATATATGAAGTGGGGGACACAAAGAGTCCAGTGCAATAGACAATGCAAGTTTTTGTCCCTCTTCAGTAACAGTTATTACTTTAGCCATCAAAATCCCAGAGGCATATTACAAAGTCCCTGAACTGAGATACAAGTTGAGTGGTTGATTTTCCATGTTTTCTCTTGTGGTTTGATCTCCTCTTCACACCAGCAGCCACACATAAACATACACCCTCACACGCCGCCACTGCCACCACAACCGAAGCAGCTTGAAGGGCCTAGGGGTGTGGAGAAAGAATGCACTCCGTACATTAAATGCGCTGTACTCTGCCTGCACGTCTTGGCTGTTGTGTTCAAAGCCGATGATGCCACAGAGTGTGTCTGATGGCACGGGACTTTGAATAACTAATGGGGGTGTCCCTTAAAGAAAAGCTGATTTGAATTCATTTATTACGATCAATTTAGAGTCTAAAAACATTTTTGTTTCATTGCGTGCCCAGGGAACGGTATAGCTATTTTAAGTTACTGGCTCAGAGAAACAAAGAAGACAGTGGAAAGCAATAGCGTGTGACTTTTGAAAGATACCCTGTACAAGTCCTGTTCCTCCTCAGAATGTATTTTCTGGCGCTGAGAGAACCCAGTCAATTGGAATTATTTTCTATACACATTAGCAACTGCTTTCTGTCTAACAGCAGAAAATTGCAGTCCTTTTTTTTTAAGGCACGTGAACCAGGAATTAACACAAAGAAATTACAGGATACGCAGGATTTTCCTTCTCGCACATTTAAGAATTTATACTTAAGTCTGAATTTTCTTAAAAACCCGGTCTGGTAAGCCAAACTGTGATCCTAGAAAACACATCAATGGTAGTTATTCACAAAATTGAAGCATTTTTCCTTTATGAAAGTTCCGTTTGCAGAAATTGGGTTTAGCGCCGCTCTTTCTGATGACCGGAGGTATACCTATAGTTGCGTTCTCTCTGCCGTCCCCAGGGCGTCTCTGTAGTGACATCTGCTGGTGGGCAGTGCCTCTTCAGGTTTCAGGTGCTCACAGTTCGTTCCATGAGCCCATTTCCCTTCCTGGGAGTTGTCCTGTTTATGGCTTACTGTAAATTCCACCGGAACTGATTCGGTCAGGATGTGTAGCGGCCGGTACTCTGTGATGGCGGGTCAGCCGCAGTGGGCTGGGACGGAGAGGTGGGTAGGAAATGCTGAAAGAGGCACTGATGGAAGAGTTGCCCGGAAGTCAGTCTGTGAGCACCTTGGTAGGTTGGAAGAAGCACAGGGGGATGAAGAGTGGGAAGTGGGGGAAAGTGTGAACCCCAGAATAGGAAAGAAAGAAAAGAATGGCAGGAGAGCGTGAATCGTCGCGCTTAGGCCGCCACCGTCGCAGTACGGGGCTCCAGCATCCAGCCGGGGGCGGGATCGAAGCCCAGTTCTGCCAGTTATTAGCTGCGAGACTTGGGAGCTCCTAAGTTCCTAAGCCTCAGTTTCCTGCTCTCAAAAGTGTATGCCAGCTGAGCCCCGTTTCAGTCATTTAGCCGACATCCGGCACGTGACCACTGCTCCATAAATGTCAATCCCTCTTCCCTCTTACTACAACTCCTACGGCAATAAGCACGGGACAGGATGGCGGATCGCTGTCCCTGGCAGCAGAAAGCTTTTCCTCAATGGTAACTTGGCAGAGAAAAGGCGGGCGGAGAGGCTGGGAATGATGGCCCATCTGCTTCTGGCTCACTGTGCCCAGTCTCTCCCTCCAGCACAGCCGGAATCCTCACTCTCCCTCCTCACCATGCCAGCCAGCCCCTTCTTGGCTCTTGCCCTGGGCACCTGCTGCTGGATGAGTCCCAGCTGTGTTGGCAAGCTTCACCAGCAGCCTCAACTTCCCCATCACTCAGCCCCTCGCCTCCCGGCATCCTGTCTGCTGCTTGCCCTCCTCCTTACCTGCCCTAGGTCTCAGGATCTCACCTTCTCTCCCTGCCGCCTCCCCCGCCCCGGGACTGCCCCATGCCCCTCTTCCCTCCTGCCTGTGACTGTCCTACTTCCTGTGCCCTCTCAGCCTCCTCCTGGGGCAGGACACTTCTCCATCAGGCCTCCCCGACCCGTCTCCTCCGTCTTGGCTCTGCCTTGGCCTTTCTGTTAGGATATCATCCAGCTCAGCGTCTCCCCCACCTTTGAAAGCAAACCAAACCCTTGCATGATTCTGTCTCCTCCTGAGGCTTCTCCATGAATGCTTTCTCTTTCTCCCATCTTCCATCTTCAGGCTGCTTTCTGGAAAGAGAGTTCTAAACTTGCAGGCCACGCCGCTCTCCTCCTGTTCAGGTGCTGACCTGCCGTGATCAGGCCTCAGTCTCCCTTGTTGCACCAAATGCCCCCCAAGCCCTGTTTTCCTCTCAGCACCCTTGGCCCACTTATCCAACCCTTTTTTACCCTCTGAAAATCTCTCAGGACTTCCGTAACCCATGCCCCTCTTCTGGTCTTTCTTCACCTCCTTACTCAGCGCTCCGTCCCAGTCCTTGACGTCTCTCCCTTCTCTTCCCACCTCTTCAATTCAGCAAGTCCCCAGGTCCTATCACTGGGCCTCTTCTGCCCTGAGTCTGTGTTATTCACCCCATGGCGCCACTTCCTCAGCTGATTTCTCGGGCCCAGCTCACTTGTTCATTCCTTGGTTCTGCCCTCTGGACATGTGCGTTTGGCTATCCCTCAGGCTCCTGAAACTCAGTATGTCAAAAGTGAAATTGTCTTCTGGGCCTTCGGGCTGTTCTTCCTGCCGTGAAAGGTACAACCTCCGTGCCTGCTTCCTCCGTCCTCCCCCCCCCCCCCGCCCTCCACAGCTGTATTTACTTCCCCCTCACCCCTGCAGCCTGTCTGGAACCACGTCCCCCTCTGCGGGGGTCTGCTCCCCGAGGCCAGGCACTGTGTCTCTCGGTCCGCTGAACCTGCCTTTGCCACAGCTCTCAGAGCTGTATTTGCTCTCTGCCGTTGGCCGCGGTCTTTCCAACACCCGTCATTCCTGGCATTTGTTGTATGAGAATCTCCCAGAAATTCCCTCGGTCTCCAGGCGTGCCCACCTTTAGGCCCTTCTGCAGCCAGAGTCGTCATGAGCTTTGTACAGGATGTTTTCACCTCTTTGCACGGCCTGCTCTACCTCCCTAGCCTGCACCCCTCCACCCACGCCGTCCTAGCTGCCGAACGACCGCTTGCCGTAAATATGCCTCCTGCCTTTGCCGAGCCCATTCCCTCCCTCCTAGAACCTTCTTCTCCAATCACCCTTCCTCTTCTGGCCGCCTCCTAGTCCTCCTCCTCCAGGATGGGGCTCTCAGCAGCTCCCCGACGCCTTCCCTCTGGTCTCGTTGGTCCGTTGTGTGTGCTTCGTGGCTCTCTGTGCTGACATCCCTGTGTGCAGACTGCCCCCCACATCTGTAGTGTGTCGGCCGCTCTGTCTGCTCCTTACTGTGTTCTGAGCTCTCGGGAGCTAGGAAGATGTTTTGCACACTTCAGAGTTTGCAGCACCTAGCAAGCAGGTGGGTCTCCAGACTCGCACGTTAGACCAGTTAGGAACTACCCGTCCAGGTGGGTGGTCAAATTTAAAACACGTGGGGGAGGCTCTTGAAGGGGGATGCCGGTGCCAAGTAGGCCCTCGGGGGCTTGTGGGTGAGGGGGTGAGTGACGGGTGTATTTCAGGAGGCGGGTGCGGGGATGTAGATGGGGGACTTAACTGAACATGGACCCCTGGCCTGAATCCTCTCCGCCTTCCCCCATCGCAGGTGTCCGACAACAAAGCGTCCCTGCCACCCAAGCCAGGGAGCATGGCTGCAGGTGGTGGTGGTGGGCCAGCTCCTCTGTCCTCGGCGACATCCGCCCCCCTGCCATCCTCTCTGGGAACAGCCGGACACAGAGCCAATTCCCCGTCTCTGTTTGGCTCGGAAGGAAAACCAAAGATGGAGCCGGCGGCCAGCAGCCAAGCGGCCGTGGAGGAGCTGAGGACACAGGTCCGCGAGCTGAGGAGCATCATCGAGACCATGAAGGACCAGCAGAAGTGAGTGTGTGGGGCCCCTTCTTCGTCCACCTCCCAAGTTGTTCCCCGCTGGGCCGGGGCCTCATTCTGCAAGCCTGGGTCTCCCGCCTGCCCGAGTGGGCGGCCCGCTCCCCCAGGGTGGTGGCGGCAGGGGTGAGGTGGGCTTGAACCTGAGAGGCTTCGTGTCACTCGGCTCCTTGTGTAAGCAGATCTGCTGCGTACGGGGCGGGCACGGGCTGGCTGCGGGGCGGACGGCAGAGTCACTTACCAGGACTAATGCACCCAGCAGGCTGCTAAAAAGAACGATCTTTAAATCCCCATAAAATAAAGTATGCACTTCTACTACTTCCTAATAAGCCCAACAGCCAGTTTTTCCTCTAGCACTAGAAAAATTCAGTTTCTTCAGTTAGCTGTCTGATAAAGTAATTGACTTGCATTTAGGGGCTGGAATGGGTGGCGGAGATATGGGGATTCTTGAAACCTAAGACTTTACACTTAGAAAGATGTTCTCCCCATGAGACCCGGGGCTCTCTCCATGCGTGTCTACACACGTTCTCCATATCACTGGTCCTCGAAGAGCACTTTGATGAGGAGAAAGACCTGTAAGCAAAAATAAATAGCACACATAACTGTTACCTAGGATACCGTGTGCAGTGACAAAAACAGTAAAAGGGTTAGAAGTCTTCTTATCTGAGTAAACTGAGGCTCAGAGTTTAGGGATCAATGAGCTCTTTTAGAGGAATTAGACAGGGGGAGGCATCTATGAAGGCGTTTCCTGAATAGAATTTTGAAAAACGTTGTAGGGTCCCCAAGAGCAGAGCCGTGCAGCAGACGGAACGGGCAGGGTAGGGTCCCGGGCACACAGAGCAGTCCTGGCGCCTGTCCTCCTGGAGGGGGAGGTCCCCGGGCAGTGGTGGCTGATGGGCACCTGCCACCCTGCACGGGGCTAGAGGGCCCTGATGTGTCTTGTGGCCAGATACTTTGGGGAGTATTGGGCTAAACAAAGTTGATTTCTTCTCTAAAAGGACAGCTCCGAGCCTTCGCTATACATCGGGAAGATGGAGAGGATAATGTATGCTATTTTTCTGAAACGTACCTTTTCTCTAGAGCACCCTAGGACAAGGGTTATGGGGAACTCACTTGGAGCACTGCAGCTCTGCTCAGGTTCTGCCCCATGCCAGTTGGGAGGTGCCGAATGAAATTGGGGCCCCCTGGCCTTACCCCCACCTGGAAGGTGCCCATCGAATAACTATGCTGAACCAGCCAGATGGAGCTAGGAAAGCTCTCTCAGGGCCAGCCAGGCCGCCTCTCACTCCTGAAAGTCCCCAGCTCTTCTCTGGTTCTGTGGGTTACAGGTTTGGGGAACCACAGGCCCCAGCCATGTCCAGACGGCATGTGTCTCCTGCCTAGACAGTGACCCCATGGCCCCAGGACATCCCAGAGCACTGGTTCTTGGGCCTTCTGAAGAGGACCATTGTTGGGGTCAGACCGGCCCGGATTCAGGGCTTTAGCCCTTTGGGTGCTCTGAGAGGGACCGGCACCCTCAGAAATGACCTGTGCCTGCCTCAGAATGAAGACACGCCATTGTTTTGGGGCCTCTCCGCCCCGTGCTCCTCCCCACTGGGAAGCCTGGGCATAGTTGCCCGTGACTGTCCCTCCCCAGCCCATGTCTTCTTGAATCAGAGTCTCCTGTTCCTTGCCTGCCTCTCACAGTCGTCCTGCCCAGGGGCCACTGGGTCCCTAAAACCTCCAGCCCTGGCTCCCTAGCTCCAAGTACCCTTCCCTCTCAGCCTTCAGCGCAAGTCCCTGCTGACTCCCCTCCTCCCCACATGTGCTGCTCCTCACCTCCGTGCTCCCACCTTGGCTCTTCTCCAGCAATCCCCCCCATCTTCCTTCCTCCTCACGGGCTTAGGCCCTCTTTCGCCAGTTCAAGACTTCGTGACTTTCTTTGCACTGGCTTCTCCAGCTAACTCCTTCGACCTGCCATAGTCTTCCTGGAATCCCGCCATCTGCTTCGGGTCTCAGCTATTTCTCTCCTGGGCTCTAAGTAGTGCCCGCTGACACAGAGGTGCATGGCGTGGGCGTGAGTAAATCCGGTAACGAATCACAACCCGTCAATGTCCGAGAACCCGGTATGTTGGCAGCAGGGCTAAGACACTGGGCCACATACAGGGACCGTCATGGGGCCCATCTGGAGGGAGCAAATGCAGTATAATTTATACCTTAGTTAGTATACTCTCTCTGCAGTCCTTGTTTTTTTGATTTTGGATTGAATTTTTTTATTTTGAATTTACAATCCAATTTGTAAAAATGTACACGTAAAATGGAGCGTCTGCCACCCTAGGATGCGATACTGTTCTCGGGCCGGAGTAGTGACGGTTGCAGTGTCCTAAGTAGAGTCCTGAGTCTGCAAGACGATTAACGTCGTTCCACTTCATTATTTAATGTTGTAAAGGGCATTAGGCTGTGTGTCCTCACTCATGTCTACTTTCTCTGTGACGTGATTACCGCATAGTTAGTTGAGCTATTTTAACTCCAAGATTTCAGGTGTTACTCTTTGTAAGATTTTGTGAGAATCCGTGAAAACATACCAGTGACCTTTTATTAATTTAAAACTCGGTGAAATTAAGACATAACTGGGGTGACAAAAATGTCTGCGGTGAAAACTATTATGTGAATACACTAAAAGACCAGTGATTCTATAACAAAGGGCCGGCGAAAGGGAAGGTCACGGAATCTGAGCTTGGATCCTGGAGTCTAGCCATTGGGCAAGTCAGGCCACCTCTCTCGCCGCCCCTTTCCCATCTTCTCACTTTAGGAGAAGCTTAGACTGTTGGATCTCAAAGGTTATTCCGGACCTCCTGTTTGATGGCCACATATTTGGGGAGCCCAGAAATAATAGCGAGCCTTTCTGTCTGCAGTAAATGCCAAGCAATAACAATGCAAAGAAAGAACACAATGTTGTGTCCATGTGTTTGCTCTAAAAGGCTCAGATGGATTTGGTAGTGGTATGAGACTTCTTAGCTCTTATTGCGGAAGGCCGGGCTTGTGTTTAATTTCACGGCCATTTGCTTTTCAGACGAGAGATCAAGCAGTTACTGTCAGAGTTGGATGAAGAGAAGAAAATCCGGCTTCGGTTGCAGGTGGGTCCCTCGGGGTCCAGCTACCTAGAGAGAGGGCCAGTCAGTCAGGGGCGGAGGCCGCCTCAGGGCTCCATTTTGAAAGTAGATGACTGTTCCTTCTCCGTAGATTCAGATGCGCTTCCTGTGACCATGTTCTTAGAACCGTGTAGGCTCACTTCGCATCCTCTCCTGCAATCCAGAAAGTGTTGGGGAAGGGAGGCATGAGTCCGTGTGCCCCCAGTTGGGTTTCTCATTTGGAATTTATCTGAAACGTCTCCTCTGTGGCAAGTTCCCTCCAATTTCCAAAGGTCACATTACAGTAATTGCCAGAGGGCGTGGTGCCGGGGGGACCCCACTGCCAGCTGGCCTCTGTCATTGGCACTCCAAGGACCACAGCTGTCCACACTCGGCACTCGCTTCTCTTCTCTTTACTTCTCACCGAGAGCCATGTCGGTCCTGCCAGGGCATCAGGGCCCCGTCCCCCGCCATCCGCGGAGCCAACTCAGCCATTACCAAATGAGAACGTACAGAGAGTTGCATTCCCACAGAGAAGGTGCGGGAGTTGCAGAAGGCCGAAGGCAGACTTCGAGCTTTTGTCCAGCTGGTGTCCTTGGTGGTGCCTGGGACCCAAGCTGCTTAAAGAAAGGATAGGTAACCGCTTCTCGTCACTTTGGGGGTACCGATAGACACCCCCTTGGGCCCGACCAGAGCTGCCTTCCAACACCGATAGGTGGTCCAGCACGTCGTGACAGCTGGCTCTGCCCTCCGGCCAGGACCACGGAATTCTTGCTGCTTCTGACCAATTTTGGTCACTGAGAGCCTGAGAAGGCACACACCCACCATTTCCTTGCGCCTCACGTCTGCGCGCCTGTTCTTTAGGTTTCTGTCACTTCTGGCCTCGTTGTCCGCTCATCGTTCAGACGTCACTTCATCCATTTCACCTTGAAAAGTGTGAAGTTGATTATTTTCTTTCATTCGACCAGGTTGATTATCTTTCGGCTTCTCTCAATCCAGCGAATTCATTATGCTTTTGTTCGGCTCTTGTTTTTCCTTTATAGATGGAAGTTAATGACATAAAGAAAACTCTTCAATCAAAATGAATACTTGATAAATGAAATGTCACATTATTCATCCTGAGTCCGAGACTCAAATTTTCCACCCCAGCCAAAATAACCTTGTGCCAAAAGATTAAAGGTTTGCCTCCACGTGTCCCTGTTGGAAAGATTAGCACAGAAGTCTTGATAGCACAACGCAAATTCCATCGAGAGGAGACTCTTCCCCACGGTATAATCCTGGGCGTGGCAGTGGCTGTGACTTAGAGCAAATTGTGCTAAAGGCTTTTTTACTATGAGATCTCATGCTAAATGAAAACTCAGGCAGTTTAGTCCATAGTGGTACTATTTTGATGATATTTTCCATTAATAAAATGTAATTTCAGATTATTCGTTTACAAGCTTTATAATTTTATGATTTTTTTAATCGTGTTTTGTCACAGATTCTCCCAGTGTCTGTATTACACATAGTCCAGAGCAAGTGTCCCATCCTTTTGCTTCAGGCAGAAAGCTGCCTCGCTTTGTGTGCCCTCTAGGATTCTATTACATATGCAATTGTAGGTCTGACCCGTCCCTTCCCCTGCCAGCCAAGCCCGCCACCCTAAGATAAATTTTAGCTTATATATGATGGTATATTTACAAAAAAGAGAAAGAGAAAACCTGGTATTTGCAATGATCTGTGCCTTCTTTTTACCACCCTCTTGATTGGAGCTTTTGTGATGCAGCTACCATGATTCAAAAAAACAAAAAAACAAAAAAACAAAAATAAAAAAAACAAACAACAAAAACCAAACCAAAAAAAAAAACAAAAACAAAAAAACCACAGGAAAAAAAAAACTTTTTTTTTTTAAGCCACTTCTCAAAGTCCACTAGAGGCCACTGTCTTCAAAGCTTCTCTCACCTAGCCAAAGGTCCCAAGAGGAGACAGCTGTGAAGTTGGGCGCGCTCTGTGGTACCCGCTGTGACGTTTAAGTTCTCCTAGTTGTAGGTTGTTCATGGAACTAGAAATGTCACCCCTGCTTGATTTTTCATCAGCCAAGTTAAACCCCTGCTTCCTGTCCTTTGCACCTTTTGCGTGAACAGAATATGCATTATGAAAGCAAAAATAAATAAACGTAAAATGCAATGAAAACAAGGGGGGGAAGTTGTGTTATTTTCTGCACTGGGTTATCCGTGTGTGCTCTTGTTTAAACTGTACTCACATAATGTCATTTGCTTTGTTCTCTTGTAACCCTTTCCTCAGGTCCAAGAGAATTGGGGCGGCGGGTGGGGGAGGAGGGAAGCTCTTGTTGAAGTGTAGCCATTGGATCTTTCTTGCATTTATGGAATTGCTTTTTCCGTCCCACTGAATCTCTGTAGGAAACGAACAGCTCAGCCTTAGACTATGTAACTGTTTCCTCATCCTTAGCTGAAAACAAGGGGGCATACTGTATTGCAAGATTGTTTGGGGGTTTGGGGGTGGGGGCGGTCCCTTCAGGGCCCCTGATGATGTTTTATGTGTTTCTCAAAAGCTGCTTTGTCTATTTCCTGAGTTTTAGAGTGAAAGTACTAAATATTAATGGATTTGCACAACCACAAAGAATGAGAATTGATAACACGGAAGAAGTAATGCAAAAAAAAATCACTACATGGTATCGATTATCCCAAGTATTACAGATAAATGTCTCTTTCTTCATCTCTCCCTTCCCCACCTTCCTCTTGCCTGCCTGCTCATCCTTGCTGCTTGAGGCTGCTACTTCCTCTCGAGTACTGTACTCACCGGGACTGGACACCCTGGTCTTCCAGGATGGGGGGCACGATTAAGGGGAAGGGAGTACATACAGAAAGAAACTTCTCATCCTTCATTCCCATGTCTGGACGTGTTGCCTTCGCAGCAGCCTTGCTCATAGCGTGCTTGGGGCCAGGAGCACCAGGTTTCCAAGGGCAGCATAAAACATTCCTGAACCCCTTGACTCTTCTAAGCATTTCTACGTTAAACTTAAAGCCTTGAGAGATTTCCCACTGCCTAGTATAAGAATGAGGATTGAATTCTTTGACATTTGGATTTCTCATTTACTCATCATGAAAGTCCCTAACAATATAGTTTTATACGATGTGTATACAGAGTAGGATTGTTAATAATTCAATTGAGAGGTTGAGCACCCTCGTGGGGCACTGGCAACCTGGAATGTCGAGGGCTGTCATCTTCCCCTCGTAGAAGCCACAGGCTTTCTTTGTATAAAGAGAGGGAGAAGTGATTCTAGAAGGAGGATTTGGCATATCTAGCTTCATTATTGCCCCTTGGGCTAACCAGCAAGAAGATTCTACATTATGGACCTGACGAGCCACTGCCTGAACCGCCACCATCTTTACTCTTTATAAAATGGACCCGTCAAGAATATTGAAAAGCTTGGAAGGTTCACTTTTGAAAAAATTCTTTTGCGTTCAGCATGGACTCGACCAGCATCTATGGAGATTATTTTTTTGCTTCATTTTCTAAAATTGTATTTAGAAAAGTCTTAAGTATTGTGCTTTGTAAAGAAGATGATTAAAATGAAATTTTATGAAAATATTTTTGTTCAAAGTTGTCATGGTCCAAGAGGAATGATTTCTTGGAATTCAGACCATTTTTATCCATTTTACACAACTTGATTACTCCTATAGAAAAAAAAAAGAAAGAAATGTCTTTGGAAGACATGGAATACAGTACCCCTCACCCCACTTATCTTTCCCAAGTGAACAGGAACAACCCATTAAAATCCATGGCTGCGAATTCCATTTTTACATTGTTCGATTTTACATTCATATTTTGGCAGAAAATTCTAGTTAGGCCTATGTTGTTTTTTAATGTAAAAATCATTAAATTATCATTATTCAAATAATTGTGTAAAGCCACTTTTATTCATCTACAGCCTTCTAGACAGCATACTCAAGTACATGATTTGTTTTCTCCCATAAGGACAGCCTGTATCTATCATCACATGTGTGCCTTCGGCTACTAATGGCAGAATTTTATCTCATTTCAAAACCAGCTCCTTGATGGAAAAACCACAGGGTGTGTAATTTATTGCCCACAGTTGCCACAGTCTGTATTAAGAATAATCCCCAGGTCCCACAAAGGCCTTTGTATCCTAACCTGAGGTCACCAGGGTCTCTTTTCTGTATTAGATTAGGTTTTCATTCTCTAGTTATTTTCACACAAATTAATGTCAAGATGTTGTAGCCCCAAGAGGGCTTGGTGAAAAGCTTTTCTTTTTGGTTTAATACAAATGAGAAGTGTAACAAAGCCGCACATGGGTGGGTGCCAGGAGTTCAACATGGCTGATGGTGGCGTCCAACCGAGTGAAGGCTTGGTGCCTACGGTCTGGGGAAGAAGATGCCGTTTCCAAAATTCGGTCTAATGAGGGAACACAATGGCCAAGGCAAAAAACTCTTTCCTGGCTGGAAATAAATGTTTGTCAGTAGTGTAAGGACAGAGAGGGGGTTGTGTCTCTTAAGGTGATGAGCAGTTGCTGTCATTCCTAGGTCTGTCCCTAGGGTTACTGAGGCTTGATTCCCAACACATGGAGCAGAACACAGCCCCTGAACCCAACGAGAATCCATGAAGTAGATGAAGGTCCCAGAGAGGCGGTTTTATTTCATGTTTTTAGTCAGTCCCAAATTGGAGTGTCTGGGGTGGGGTGCGGCAGCCTTTCCTATAAATGACATTGTGTGGTTATTATGTTTGTGAATTCAGAGTTCACAGTAAAATAGGCTATTCCTCTTTTCTTGTTAGAGCAATAGGTGATAAAATACTTCTTTTTAAAAGAAGATTTTATTTATTTGGGAGAGATCGTGAGTTCCAGCAGGGGTGGAGGGGCAGAGGGAGAGGCTGACGCTTAACTGACTGAGCCACCCCAGTGTCCCTTGGTGATAAAATACTTCAACCAAACAATAGAACAAGGTCACCTGGCAGGCTGTAGCTAGAATTTTCTGAGGAAAAAATAGAAAAAAAAGAAAGAAAGAACGAAAGAAAGAAAGAACGAAAGAAAGAAAGAAAGAAAGAAAGAAGAGAGTTGAATTCCTGGGAACCCAGATACCCCGGGGCAGTTTTCTTTAAATGGCAGCAAGTTTAATTAAATGAGGCAGCTACAGCACTGTCCTTTAAATCATGAATGCTTCCCTTCCCTCTTACCCCTATAGAATGTTACTAGGTCTCCAGGAAATTAAGATTTGTTGTCAAGCTTTGAACTTTTTGAAGGCAAAGTGCCCTGGAAATGCAAAACTTCATTATAGTTTCTATTAACTAAAAAAAAGTTCAGAGCAGTTTACAGACCAACTTTCAGCATGCCGATAAGGCCATCCTGAAGCCAAATGGAAAAACCAGGAAAAAAATCAATAACCATTTCCACAGTTATTTCCCAAAAGTAAAACAGATGTCTTAAGATTCTCTCCAAGCTTTGTGCTTCTTTCTCAGTCTGAATCTCAGTCTGAGTGAACCATGAACTTGGCTGGGGCAAGTTGAAGATGTGTCAAGTGCTTATGATGTGCTGGACACCAGGATGGGTGCTGGGTGCAACGTAGCCCCTGTCCTCCTGGAGCTCAAACTGGGGGAAGTAGGCAGATAAGCAGGCAAGTCTTCCTGAGAACATGACCACAGAGAGAAGTCCAGGGACCTTGGAACTGCAGAGGAGAGGTGCCCAATGGAGCCTTGAGAGGGGGGAGGACAGAGGAAGAAGGGTATTTTTGGTTAAATCCGATTTTTAAATTTTTTTATAGATTTATGTATTTATTTTAGAAAGAGAGAGAGCACAAGCAGGAGGGGCAGAGAGAGAGGGAGAGACTCTCAAGCAGACTCCACGCTGAGCATGGAACCCGATACGGGGCTTGATTCTATGACCCTGAGATCATGGCCTGAGCTGAAACCAAGAGTCAGAGGCAAAACCAACTGCACCATCCAGGTATTCCTATATCCAATTTTTTTTTTTATGTTATAAAGCTGTGATGAACATCTCTGGGTATAAATCTATGTCCACATTTCTGATCTTTGCTGAAGATAATTCCTAGAAGTGGAGTGGGAATATAAATTGCTTAAGATTTTAGCAAGAATAATTTTTGCACAAGCAACAAAATCAAAAATAAACAAGTGGGACTGTGTCAAACTAAAAAGTTTCTGCACAGTGAAACAAACCAGCAGCAGAGTGAAATGGAATAGGAAAACAATATTTGTAAACTACACATCTGATAAGGGGTTAATATCAAAAACATAAAGAATTCATGCAACTCAATAACAGAAAACCAAATACCCCAACTTGAAAACAGGCAAAAGACCTGAATAGACTTTTCTCCAAAGACAATATACAAAAGGCCAGCAAGTACATGAAAAGATGCTCAACCTTAGTAGTTATTAGGGAACTACAAATCAGAACCACAGTAAGATATCACCTCACACCCGTTAGAATGACCATCGTCAAAAAGTTAAGAGATAAATGCTGGTGAGAATGTGGAGAAAAGGGAACCCTTGTGCACTGTTGGTGCAACTGTAAATTGGTATAGTGACTATGGAAAACAGTATGGAAGATCCTCAAAAGATTAAAAACAACTACCATATGGTCCAGCAATTTCACTTCTAGAAATCTATCCAAAGGTAACAAAAACACAAATTCAAAAAGATATCTGTACCCCTATGTTCATAACAGGATTATTTATAATAGCGAAGTCATGGAAACAACCCAAGTGCCCATTGATGGGTGAATGGATTAAAAAATTATATATGCAATGGAATATTATTCAGCCATAAAAAATGAGGAGGTCCTACCATTTGTAATACCATGGATGTACCTCAAAGACATTAGCTAACTGAAGGAAGTCAGATGGATAAAGGCAAATACTGTATGACCTCACTTATATTTGGAATCCAAAAACCAAAAACCAAACCAAACTAATAGAAAAAGAGATCACATCTGTGGTTGCCAGAGTTGGGGAGGGAGACGGAGGAAGGGGGTCAACAGGTACAAACGTCCCATTATAAGATAAATAAGTACTAGGGGCATATAGCTATCACTGCTGTACAATACATAGGAAGGTTTTTAAGAGAGTAAATCCTAAGAGTTCTCATCCCAGGGAGAAATTTTTCTTGTTTTATTCTTCTTTCTTTTTATTCTGTCTATATGAGAAGATGGATGTTAGCTGAATCCATTATGGTAATCATTTTACCATATATATAAATCAAATTATCATGCTGTATGCTGTAAACTTATACCATGATATATGCCAATTATATCTCAATAAAACTGGAAAAAATATTCATCCATATGGACAAGTCCCCAGAAAGAAAAACAACATAATGAAAGTATTTGTTTCATTAAGGGATGAAATTGTGAGCTACAAAATGGTTTTCTTTTAATATCGTTATTATTTGATAATTAAAGAAGATAATTATAAAATTTTTTTAAAGAATAACTCTTACCTGATTATAAACACAGTTGAATTAACATTAGTATACAAAAGTGACTAACCACCCAGCTGTCCCTAAAGTTGTATTTGCCTAGACCTCTGTGGGTGTCAGGCTTGGGTCTCTTCCTTCTGGCCAGTCACTGCTCAAAGGTCACCTGATCGGAGAGGCTGTCCCTAACCCACTAACCCACTAAACCGAAGAGCAGCTTTAGCCTCAATCCTCCCTCAGACCCCATATATTGATACCCTGCTTAATACACACGTACACACACACACATGCACACACACATGTCTGTTTTCTGTCTCCCCTCCCTAGAATGAAACTACCATACCATTTCCTTCACTGCTGTATCCTCAGTACCTAAAACAGATCCAGGTGCCTAGTAAGCATTTGATATGTGTTTGTTGACTGAATACATGAATTGATCATTGTGACTGATGCCAAATGGAATTTAGTCTATACATTTGAGCAGCCCAGTTTTACCTTTATAAAAACTTTATATGGAGGGGCGCCTGGGTGGCTTAGTTGGTTAAGCATCTGCCTTCAGCTCAGGTCATGATCCCAGGATCCTGAGGTCGAGACTCGCATCGGGCTCCCTGCCCGGTGGAGAGCCTGCTTCTCCCTCTCCCTCTGCTGCTCCCCCTGCTTGTGCTCGCTCTCTCTCTCTCTCTCTCTCTCTCTCTCTCCAAATATATAAATAAAATATTTTAAAAAGAAAGAAAGAAAGAAAACTCCATGTAAATCTATAGCATTAGGGAGCATTCACGACATAAAACAGTTACAAAGAAAGCTTTCAGAGGCACTTTACTTGTATGTGAGTCTCAGCCAACACCCAGAGCCTGAAGAGTGCTTACATTACCATGGATATTAAATTCACATGATCTGTACACTGTTATCTCTAAGACTGTCATCCGCTACTAGAAAACCATGGCTACCCCTGTTTTAAGACATAAAGCATTCTTTTTAATTATATTCACTCTGGGGCGCCTGGGTGTTTCAGTCGGTTAAGTGTCTGCCTTCGTCTCAGATCATGATCCCAGGGTCTTGGAATCAAGCCCCGTATCGGGCTCCCTGCTCACTGGGGAGTCTGTTTTTCTCTCTTCCTCTGTTCCTCTCCCCTGCTTGTGCTCTCTGTCTTTCCCTATCAAATAAATAAACAAAATATTTTTTAAAAATTAAATTCACTGTGGAGAAAGAATGAATTTAAAGGTGAGCATATTCCTGACACTTTGCTTTTGGCACTTCTCTGAGGTCACCTGAGAACCTAATTGCTGCCCCTCAGGGATGGCCATCTGCTCTCAAAGTGATGAATAAAGAGGACATGCACATGTGTCCTGGGTCTCCAAGATGTGCCATAGAGTTCTTAGAGTGCAATCCCTGGAAGGGCAGTCGTAGCAATACCAATCAGGAACCTGGTAGAAATGAAAATTTGGGAGCCTGCCCCAGACCTAATGAATCAAACTCTGGAGAGGGACTCAGCAATTTGTGCTTTAACAAGTCCTTCTGGGGATTCTGATGCACACTCAAGCTTGAGGACCACTGTCGTGGCAGGGCAGATTATCTCATTCTCAATGAGTTGTGTGTAGAATAATCCACAGTAGTCTTCTCCAGAGATCTCTATTAGATTGTGGCAGCATCACAACAAGGTGCACTATCCAGAAACTATGCAATAGTTATTAGGTTGAACCACATGAAATTGACATTCTTATATGTCAAATATTATTGAATAGGGCTTTTACTTTCGGCTCAGAGATCAGAGAGCTACAAGATGTCCTTCCCATGCTTACAATAAGAAAAAATCTGGACAGACCGGAAATTAAAAGAGAACTGAGTTTGTAGAGCAAATGTCTGTTTCAAAATCTGGAGAGAGATATGCACTTTCTGTGAGACATGGAACCTGGATGTTTGCTTATCAGAGACAGAAGCTACCAGATGCCATAGAAGTGGGTAGGAAGATCAAGGTAGAAAACTGAATAAATTGCTGGAGGCTGAGCGTAGGATAGCTTGAGAGTATGAAGCTTCTAGTGGGAGAGGTTCCCACACTTTGACAGGCTTTTCCTCCAGGATCCCAGGTGGCTCTTACATAGAGCCACTGAGAAATCCACACAGACCTTCTCACTTAAAGAACAAAAGGCTTTTTCTGTAGCAGGAAGGACATGGTCTGAGGGCACTGGTGAAATACCATTGCAGCTGGGGGAAGGGAATTTCACCCAACCCCAGCCTCAGCCCCCAACTCACCTAAAAAATAAATATTTAATCCTAATGCAGAAGGGCCTTAAGTCTGTTGACTGAGAACACTATTGGATACCCATTGCATCTAGGGGAAGAGTCTGACCAAGGGGAGCTCTATCTCTGGAAGAGGGTCAGAGGCACTTGTGAATACTATACCCCTGAAATTAAGGCTTATGATATTAGAGACTACTCCCAGTGCCCCACTAGCACACTAACAAAACTTCAGGAATAATAACAGTGGATTACAGCAGGGAGAGGTGCAAGAGACAGGCTTTCTCTGGAGAGCAGCACAAAGGGAAGCCCCAGAACCAAGAGGAGGCACAAAAAAGATCACTAGAGGAGTTAGAAGTTTCTGGTGTCCATAGGAACAACAAACCCCAACACAGCCCAATTCCTGGCTAGGATCACACAAATTCCTACACTAAAGGCTTATTTAGCACAGCATCTGCTTCCTTGTATAAAATGTCTAGCTTTCAACAAAAAACTACAAGGCATGCCAAAAGGCAAAAAAAAGCAATCTAAAGAGACAAAACAATCCTCAGAACCACTTAGATATAGCACAGCTGTTGGAAATATCAGAGAAAGAATTTAAGATAATCATGATTACTACATTAAAGGCTACAATGGAAAAAGTAGATAACATGCAAGATCAGATAGGAAATATCAGCAGAGATGGAAGTTCTAGGAAAGAATCAAATGGCTGGAAATTAAAAATGCAGTAACAGAAATGAAGAGTGTCTTTGATGGGCTCATTGAAAGACTTGATGTTTATGTTTATGTTTACTTGAATAAATACCAGGATTGACAAAAAGAGAAAAGGCACAGTTCACCAAGTTGAGAATGAAATGGGATACCGCCACAGATTTTGCAGCCATGTAATAAGAGAAATGCAGCGCACAGAAACAATTGCATTTCTCCATATTAATAATGAACAGGTGGAACCTGAAATTACAAACCACACCATTTATATCCACTCTAAAAAAACCCACTAAATACTTGGGCATAAACTTAATATGTACAGAGTCTGGATGCTGAAAATGAGAAAATTCTAATGAAAGAAAGAAACCAAAGAAGTTCATCTAAATAAATGGAAAAGAATAGTGCTTTAATACATTGGAAGATTCAACATAATAAATTTGTTAATTATTTCCAAATTGATCTGTATGTTTATGTAATTCCCATAAAAATCCTCACAAGGCTTTTTTGTGGACATAGACAAGCTTACTCTGAAATTTGTTTGGGAAAACACAGGCCCTAATACAGCTAAAACAGTCTTGTAAAAGAAAAACAAAGTAGGAATCACTGTTCCCACTATTAAGGGTTAGTATATAGCTTCAGCAGTCAGACAGTGTGGATTGGTGGAGGGATAAATACATAGGTCAGTGGAACAGAATAGAGAACCCAGAAATAGACCTATACAAATATTCCCAACTGATTTTTGACCAAGGGGTAAAGGCAATTTAATGAAAGAAAGATAGTCTTTTCATAAAATGGTACCAGAGCAATTGAACATCCAAGAGGAAAAAAAAATGGACCTATACCTAAACCTCACACCTTATAAAAAAAATTAAGTAAAAATGAATTTTAAATATAAAATGCAAAGGTACAAAACTTTTACTATAATTATTACTATTTATAAATAAGCTCTTACTTTTAGAAAAAAAGTAAGAGAAAAATCTTTGTACCCTAGGGCTAAGCGAAGAGGTTTTTTTTTTCTTAACGTGGAATTAAAAGCATAATTTATAAATAGAAAAATTGATAAAGTCTTGTCAAGACTAAAAACACTTGCTCTATGAAAGACCTCATTAGGAGGACAAAAGACAAGCTACAGACTGAAAGAAAATATTTCCAAACCACCTCTCTGGCAAAGGACTAGTACCTAAAATGTAGAGAGAACACTTAAAATTCAACAGTAAAAAATCAAACATCCCATTTAGAAAATGGGCACAAGATATGAACAGATATTCATCAAATAAGATATATACATGCAAATAAGTATAAGAAAAGATGTTCAACATCATTATCCATTGGGAAATGCAAACTAGAACCATAAAGAGATATAACTACATACCTATCGGAACAGCTAAAATGAAAAAGTAACACCAAATACTAGTAAGGATGTGGAGAAACCAGATCACTCCTACATTTCCGATGGGGATGTGAAATGGTATAGCCACTCTGGAAAACAACTGGGCAGTTTCTTAAAATAATTAAACATGCAACTACCGTATGATGCAGAATTTGCACTCCTGGGCATTTATCCTAGAGAAATGAAAACTTATATTTGAGTAAGAACCTGTACGTGCATGTCCATAGCATTTTTATTCATATAATCCCCAAACTGGAAGCAACTCAGGTGTCTTTGAAAGAATAAATGGTTAAAGAGACTGTGGTACGCCCATACCATTGAATAGTGCTCAGCAATAAATGAAATGGATTACTGATGTGTGCAACATCTTGGATGTATCCCAGGGGAATTAAGCTAGATGAAAAAAGATAATCCTAAAAAGTTACGCACTATATGATTCCATTTATATAACATTCTTAAAGTGACAAAATTATAGACATGGAAAACAGATTCATGCTTGCCAGTAGATGGGGTGTGAGGAGAGAGATGGGTGTGGAAATCAAAGGGCAGTAGGATGTAGCTGTTCCCACATGCTGACAGTCAGCGGCACTATCTTGGTTGTGACAGCGTATTATAGTGCAGCAGGATGTTTCCCTTGGGGAAAACTGATTAAAGCATGCACTAGATCTCTCTGTACGATTTCTTACAAGTATATATGAACCTACAATTATCTTAAAATAAAAATGTGTGGGGCGCCTGGGTGGCTCAGTGGGTTAAGCCTCTGCCTTCGGCTCAGGTCATGATCTCAGGGTCCTGGGCTCAAGCTCCGCGTCGGGCTCTCTGCTCAGCAGGGAGCCTGCTTCCCTCTCTCTCTCTTCCTGCCTCTCTGCCTACTTGTGATCTCTCTCTGTCAAATAAATAAATAAAAAATCTTAAAAAAAAATGTGTAATTTAGGGGCACCTGGGTGGCTCAGTCATTTGAGCCTCCAGCCCTTTATTTCAGCTCAGGTTATACTCTCAGGGCTCTGTGCTCAACAGGGAGTCTGCTTGAGGATTCTCTCCCTCTCCCTCTGCCCCACCCCCCTCTCACTTTCTCTCTCTCTTATCCATAAATAAAGGTCACCAGCGTGGCTCAGTCCAGCAAGCATCTAACTCTTGATTTTGGCTCAGGTCATGATCTCAGTGTCCTGAGATCGAGTCCTGCCTTGGGTTCTATGCTCAGCAGAGAGTCTGGTTAAGATTCTCTCTCTCCCTCTGCCCTCCCCCCCCCATCATGCGCTCTCTCTCTTTCAAATAATAAATAAATCTTTAAAAAAAAAACTAAAATAGGGGCACATGGGTGGCTCAGTCATTAACCATCTGCCTCCAGCTCAGGTCATGATCCCGGGGTCCTGGGATGGAGCCCCACATCGGCCTCCCTACTCAGCGGGAAACCTGCTTCCCCCTCTCCCACTTCCCCAGCTTGTGTTCCCTCTCTTGGTGTGTCTCTCTCTGTCAAATAAGTAAATAAAATCTTTAAAAAATAATAAAAATTAAAAATAAATAATTAAAATAAATAAATACGGCTTTTTAAAAATATTTCATTTTAAAAATTCTTGCACACAAAACAGCAATTGAGACAAATAGGGAATCTTCTAGAAGAGAATCATTAAGGTGGTGAGTAGCCTGGAAATCGTGTCATGGAGCAATGATTGAAGGCTGTGGGAGGCAGGGTATCACCTGGGGAAAAAAAAAGACCTAAAAGCAGTACTTGAAAAGCTGCCATGTGCAAGAAGAATTAAATTAGAATCAATGGGTAAAAGTTACAAGAGAAGATTACACTTGAATATATGGAAGAAATTTCTAGAAACTAGAGGTGTTAAATATAAGATGATGGAATTCTAAATATCTAGATATACTGGCTTTGCTGTTTCTTGAACATACCAGGATGCTTTAGGGCCTTTGCACTGGTTCTTTCTTCTGCCTGAAATGCTCCTCCCATACATGTTTGCATGGCTGACACCCTGATCTCGTTCAAGTTTTTGTTCAAAGTCCATTGCAAGTCAAGTGGGTGCTCTGGTTCATCATCATCCTCCAGACCCTAAGCTGATGAAGCAGGTACCACCTGGAATGTTACTGGTAGCAGAAAGTGGATGGCAGAGAAAAAAGAGAGCTCTGGAAGGTCCTGCACCAGTAATGAAGTGCTCAAAGTGAGTTTCAAAGTGAGGCTGGACATTGGCAGAAAAGGGAATTGGAAATTAGAAGAATATTTCTGGAGAGAGATTGGTATGCTGGTGAGTTCCTCCCTGCCAATGGGGTGTTGGAAGGGTGCCTATCATTTACCATGAGCCTAGGGAAAGGATTCAAAGAGACTTTGCTACATATGTCCCAAGAAGTTTTCAGGACATCCATCAACAGGTGAATGGATAAAGAAGATGTGGTATATATATACAATGGAATACTATGCAGCCATCAAGAGAAACGAAATCTTGCCATTTGCAACAACATGGATGGAACTAGAGGGTATTATGCTAAGTGAAATAAGTCAATCAGAGAAAGACAATTATCATATGACCTCTCTGATATGAAAAATTTGAGAGGCAGGGCAGGGGGTCATGGGGGGTTGGGGGGGATGAAACAAGATGGGATCAAGAAGGAGACAAACCATAAGAGACTCCTAAACTCAAAACAAACTGAGGGTTGCTAGGGGGTAGGAGGGGTAGGGATAAGGTGTCTGGGTATGGACATTGGGGAGGGTATGTGCTATGGTAAGTGCTGTGAAATGTGTAAGCCTGATGGTTCACAGACATGTACCCTGGGGCAAATAATACATTATATGTTAATTTAAAAAAAAAAGAGAGAGAGAGACTTCAATGTATCAACCAAGTGCAATGTTTGGACTTTGGATTTTAATTCAAACAAATCATTTTATATAGACGTTTTTTTGAGAAAATCATGGAAATTTGAACACAGATTTGTTATTAGACCATATTAAGAAATTATTAAGTGTAATAATGTACTGTGGTTACTTAAAAAAAAACCTCTATATGGGGGTCCCTGGGTGGCTCAGTTGGTTAAGCATCTGCCTTCGGCTCAGGCCAGGATCCCAGCATCCTGGGATCGAGCCCCACACTGGGTTCCCTGCTGAGCGGGGAGCCTCCCTCTCCCTCTGCTTGCTGCTCCCCGTGCTTGTGCTCTCTCTCTGTCAAATAAATAAAATACTTTTAAAAACAAAACCAAAAAAAACCTCTATATGTTCAAGTTACCTACCTTGAACTATTTAGGGCTGAACTAATTTGATGTCTGGGACTTGCTTTAAAATATGCCATAAGACAAATAAAACAAGTGGTCAAACATTTAAAAAAGAAGAAGAAGAAGTTTTCAGGACATAGAGGACAGGTGTCTGAATCATACCTCAGAAATCTAGAGGTTGAGATGGCTGGCTGAATCCTCAAATGAGGGCAGCAAGAGAGGGGGTGGGTAGGAGTGGCCAGCACCCCCAGAGGTTGTGAAGTGAAGGGTAGATGTTTCCCCTGGGCTGATGTGATCCCAGCACCACAGAGCCATCGGTGCGGTTGTCCTAGATCTTCTCACTACACATCCTAGAGAGGGATGGCTAGCAAGGTGGAAGAGGAGAGAAGGAGCTGATCCTTCTCCTCCTTTTCAAATCATAAATGCTCAGCCTGTACCAAGCTTAAACTAAAGAGAAGGGCTTTTCTTTTAATTTTAAAATGATTAAATCTTTCCATCTTAAAAGAATTTCAGACTTAGGAAAAGGTTGCAAAAATCATATAAGAAGCACAACACAGGACAGAGATCCTTGAGAAAGAACAAGTAAACAAGGTGAGCCCTACAATTTCCCCGGCTTGCTGCCTTGAGAGGGACTCCAGGCTAGAGAACAGAGAAAGGGAACCCACGAGGAGCCTGGTTATCATCCTGAGCTGACTAGATGGAGCTGGAAGGCCAAGGAGGCTACAGTTTGAGTACTGGAGAGGAGATGGCTGCATGCAGAGTTCCAGAGATGTGTAGATCTGGAATCTTCGGCAGAGTGCTGACCAGCACATGTGTATGAAGAAACCCCTTGATGCTCGGGAAAGGACTACCTGAATGGATTAGAGGGAACCATCCCTGGAAGTCCCATAGGACCGGAATAGCATCTGTGTCCACCGGCTGGAATGGGAAAAGTTCATAATTCACAAGACATCAGGTAGAGTACTCAGAGGGGTATTGCCTCAGTAGAGGGGATTAATTAGCCTTAGCCTAAAGGCTGCTCTGATCCACTTGAAGCTCCAAAGCAATCCTCAGAAGAGTCAAGCCGTTTCCAAGTAACTTAACTCTATCCTAGAACAAAGCTCAAGAATATTTATAGGAATACAAAAGGGTGCAGTACCATGAAAGTAAAATTTGCAATGTGTGCCATCTAATAAAAAATTACCACACATAAAAAAAGGAAAATATGACCCACAATGAGAAAAATCACTAGAAACAGATCCAGGGATAAAATAGATAATAGCATTAGTAGACAAGGGCACTGAAACGGTTATTATAACTATACTACATGTTAGTAGTATAGTTTTTGAGTGCCCTCAAAAGAAGATTGAGGGCACATGTGGGACGAGAATGGTACTATCCTGGGTGTCACCCATGGGGCTCACTTTGGGGGTGATGTAACTGTTAGGTCAGAGATTATATGCTCATACAGAATGAGCTGGTCTTTCCATCCCTGTTTATCTGTAAGTAACACTCTTGTTTCATATATTCCATCTGTAGCATGTCTTAGAGAAAAATAACTTACAATTTTTGATACACCTCATGAAGTCCATCTTTTTCTCTCAAGTTTCTTTCTTACTTATTACATATACTTAAAACATCCTGTGAGTTTCTCCTATATTTTATAAGGCAATATTTTAAATACAATCTATGCTTAATACCACTTGTGAGTTTCATCCGTCCTATTTGCTTTTCTTGTATTGTATGGCAGATTACAATAATCTATGTCCATACAATATTTATAGCATCTACATAGAAGTATATCTGTCTATAGCCATAGCCATGTCTCAGTATCTGTATCTAATATGACAGCAGGGAATTTGGCTGTGTTGTTCACTAAGCTATCCTCAGCACCAAGGACAGTGCCTGACACATACTAGGTGCTCAATAAATCTTTGTTGATTTACTATGTATGTTAAAGTTTTCCCAACAAATGCATACACTATTATGTAACATGCTTGTTCGTCTTTTGTCACTATTTGCTCTTGATTCTTGGGTACAATGAAAAAAGTAATGAAACTGCCACTCATATGGTAACTATTTTTTTACAGCACTGAATGAATCCAAGAGCTAACTAGTTTGACCACAGTTGGTATGAATAACCAGCCTAAAATAAAATAAAGGAAATGAGAAAAATGCCTAGGTTTAATCTTGCTTTTTGACTACAGTGCTTTCACTGTAGTCAATCTACTGTTCTAGTCCAAATGACATCTCTGTGTTGGGGCAAAGTGGTTTCCAAGACATGCACTTAGTAAGGGACAAGGCAGGGGTAAGAACTGAACAACTGTTCAACTAAACAGAAAAGACTAATCCAGTATTTTGTAATTTTCTCAGTGTGGCTGGGGCTGGGGGGCAGGAAGGACATCCGGAGAAAGGGCCGGGGCTTGTTTTAGGTGTGCAAATTACTGGAAACAACGAGAAAGTTCACCGTGTGCACCAACTATGGGGAAAGCGCTCGTTAGCTAGGTAGACTCTGGGTTCTTTACCCAGCAGGGTTTGTGTTCAGAGGAAGGTATTATTCAAGCCAGAATTCACGACTCCTGTGAGTCTTAGTCAGCGGGGCCCCAGTGAGAGCTGGAAGGAACACAGGAAGACTGAAGTGGGGGCAACAGCAAGATGCTGGCAAGTTCTTGTGAAATGGGCATCTCTGCCCTCCTGAAGGCTGTGCTCGTCATTGGAATAATCTCAGATAAACAGGCACAGTAGGAAAATTACCATTATTATGCATTACAAGGCTACAAGGAAAATATGTCCATCCTATTTTTTTGAAGCTCAGAATAGAGGTGTTGAAAGTTTTCCTTAGCCTTCCTCTTCCCAATTCTGGCCTGTGTGTTTTTACAGATCTCTTCAGAGCCTATTTTCCATTCAATGACCACAAAAGAGGGTATATATATATAATGATGTCACTTGTTGAAGTTCCTAATTTCTACTAGGACTAGAATTAAAGAAGTATTTCTTCAAAGATTTATAGTGGTACTTTCTGCTTTCTTTTGGGGGTGGGATGGAGGCATGTACTGTATTATTACTGAAACATGAAGAGAAGCCAAAGCATGATTTTGTAAGGTAAGTCCTATCTTGCTTTTGTCAGAATGGCTTGTGAGGTGCTGCAAAGGACACCATCAAGAAAGTGAAAAGACAATGCACAGAATGGGAGAAAATATTTGTAAATCACATATCCGATAAGGGACTTATATCCACAATATAAAAAGAACTTTTAAAAATCAATAATGAAGTTAAATATCCAGTTTAAAAGTGGACAAAAGATCTGAATGGACATTTCTCTAAAGAAGTTATACAAATAGTGAATAAGCACATGACAAGATGCTCAACATCATTAGTCATAAGGGAAATGCAAATCAAAATCACAGTGAGGTCCTGCTTCATACCCACTAGGATGGCTCTAATCAAAAAGCCAATAACAAGTGTTGGTGACAGCGAGGAGAAATAGGAACCCTCATATACTGTCGGTGGCAATGTAAAATGATGGAGCCACTTTGGAAAACAGTGGCAGTTTCTCCAAAGGTTAAGCATGGAGTTTTCATATGACCCAGAAATCCCATTCCTAGATATATATCCTCTGTCCACACCTTGTATGATTCCATATATATGAAATGTCCAGAATAGGCAAATCTATACTGAGAGAAAGTAGCTTGGTGGTTGCCTAGGGCTGAGGGGTATTGGGGGAGGAGCAATGAGTGCTAATGGATCCCAGGGAGGTGATGAAAATGTTCTAAAACTCAGTGTGGTGATGGCTGCTCAGCTCTGTGAATATATTAAAATCACTTATATGGGTGAATTGGATGGTTTGTGAACAATATCTCAATAATACTGGTATTAAAAATGAAAAACCCAAACCCCAAAATCTTGTGACAATGTCCAATGCATCCTATCTTTTATTTTTTTCCTTTTAAAAAAAAGATTTTATTTATTTATTTGAGAGAGAGAGAGAGAGCGCGCACACAAGTTGGGGGTAGGGGCAGAGGGACAGGGAGAAGCCGACTCCCAGGGTGGGGCTCCAACTCAGGACTCAGCGATCATGACCCCAGCTGAAAGCAAACACTTAACTACTGACCCACCCAGGCGCCCTGCAGTCTATCTTTTAAATAGAAGTACTACCTGCAGTGGTAATACTACCTTTTAACATTGGAGTCTAAAATTGTGAGGCGGGTAAGATCCGGAGTAAAGATCCATTTGGGTTCACAGCATTTCATAGGTCGGGCAGTCATCCTACTTGGAGTCTATTTTCCTGGCATACAAAAGTTGTTCCTGATGATTCCTGGTGCTTTGTCAAGGTCACAGTGAAAGTCAGGACGAGCAGGCCTCCAGAACAGGGCTCACGAGGGCCAAGCTCTTGGCAACTGGGGACAAAGAGTACAAAATCAGAGGCGACTTATTTCTCTTTTAATTAATTTATTTATCTATTTATCAAAATCAGAGGCGTTTGAAATAAACATCTTCTCACCTCAATCCTGGGTTAAAACTACCTCTGTATTTAGTTTGAAATTGAATATTTACGTCCAGCCGGCGCTTTGAAAGAGTTTTTACTCTGCTTGAAAAGCTTCAGATTGTTTTGAGGGGAAAAATCCGGGACTTCCAATATTGGTCAGTCTGGAGGGAGGGCAGCAATAAAATCCTGAAATTGACGAATCCGCCCTCCTCAGGCGCTGCCTGGGGGAGGCGGCAGGGGGCGCCCTGCCAGCTCCTGCCCCGCCGCCCTTCCCAGACTTCCCCCCGCCCTCCGCTCGCCCAGACGTCCCCAGCCCCCGCCTCTCTCTCCTCAGCCTTCAAAGGGCGCTCGGGGGCTGCAGGGCTGCAGCTTTCGTCAGCGGCCGCGGGGCTCTACCCTTCACCTGCCCGCCGCGGGGCCACCAGCGCGCTCCGGCTCCCGCAGCTGCCCGCCTGCGCCCCGGGAACAGGTGCCGGGACTGCTTGAGGCCCCCAGCCGCCCGCAGCTCGTGCGGAGGCGGGACCTAGGAAGGGCGCGCAGGGCGGCCGCATGGAGAGCGGCGACGGGACTCCCCCGGCCCTGGCGCTCGGGACGGCGGCCGAGTCCCCACAGTGCCTGCTGCCGCCGGCAGCCGAGGGCGCGGCGGGGCTGGCGGAGCCCGACGGGGCGGCCGAGGGCGCGGGGCCCGGGAGCGGAGGCGAGGACGGGGGCGGGCCGCGGCGGGCTCTGCGGGCAGTATACGTGCGCAGCGAGAGCTCGCAGGGCGGCGCGGCCGGCGGCCCCGAGGCGGGGGCGCGCCAGTGCCTGCTGCGGGCCTGCGAGGCCGAGGGCGCCCAGTTCACCTCCGTGCCCTTTGGGGAGCTCGACTTCGGGGAGACGGCTGTGCTCGACGCCTTCTACGACGCAGGTGAGGCGGATGCCCCCTTCACCCCCACCCCAGCCTGCCGGCTCTCCGGCCTCTCCCTAGCCTAGCCTACCCTGACTCTCACCGCACGCCCGCCCGGCCTTTCCGCGAGCGGAGAGTAAGTGGCATTGTACCTTTTTACAGATAAGGAAACGGAGGCCGCTGGCATTTAACCTCGTTATTTTTCCGCCTCCTCAAACATCAGTTGACCCAAGAAACAACCCATAACCCGGATGATGCGGAGCCTTCCCCACCCCCACCCCAGTTGGATTTCCTCACTCCGGCCATGTCCTTTAGCGCAGTGAGTGGGCCCCAACCCTAGCTACACATGAGCATCACCTGGGGAACTTTTAAAACTCCTCGTGTCCAGATTGTTCCCCAGAGCAAGGATCCCGCAGTCTGAGGCCTCACGAGTTTTTAGTGCTTTCCCAGGTGATTCCATTTTGCAGCCGAGAGTGGGAATCCCTGTGCTACCAGGGAGTGTGTGGGGGGAGGTGCTCTTAGAGATGGCCCAGGGTTCTTTCCAGAACTTTAATTCCTGCTCCCGAACACGCTTTGACATGGGGCTGTGCTCTACCACCGGTGTGACAGATCTGTTTTATCCCATAATGCACAAGCATTTGGGAGTTCCGGGTCTCCTGCGTTGCTGGAATGGGATACTAGCTCTCCAAGCTCCTTGTGTGATAAGTGTGTGGTAAGAATCCAGTCTTAAAATCAGCATTTGGTTGGCAAGTTTCTCCAGGTGTGGAATGGATTGCTGCTCAGATGTTTTTCCTTACCGAACCTTTGGAATCTATGTGACAAGTCTCTGGCCCTTGGGTGACATTAACAAGCTTTGTATGGGGGATGGTAATTACCTGATCTGTGCCTTGGTTTCTCCACTGGTCAAGAGGTGGTAACAGTGCCCACCCTAAGCCTAAAAGCGTATGAGAAGGTATACGGGGGGGAGTTTGAGACCCCGGCCACCAAGCTAGGTGTATTGCCATCCATTCCCAGCCAGAGGCAACTCAGTGGCCATGTTTTCTGCAGAGCAAATCCTCCCCACCTGGAAGGGGGGCGGGGTTTCAGGCTTGTTCAAGTAAAGCGGCAGCTGAGCCCATTGAAAACACCCTCTTGATATCTCTGACCACTCAGCATGTACTCCTCAGTGCTTCGTCTTTTTAGGAAGGTTCCTCGGGAGCCCACTTCACCCAGAACCCTCGGTTTCCTTGACTGTTCATTCTCCTCTGAAACAGGAGTTGGGAAAGACTCTTCTCTGCAAGGGGAAATGTCCCTTTTGCTGTGCTGCACAATTGTAGCCTCCTGCCTGTTGGTGCCAACTCTGAAGCTGGGTGCGCCAGGGCTTCTGGGGCGGTGTGTGTGTGTGTGTGTGTGTGTGTAACAAGCCTACAAGCCTTCATCTACTAACCGGACCCCTTCTGGTTGGGTGTGACGGTTCCGTCAGAAATCTTGGGCTTTGGATTCCACAGCTACACAACAGGCACCTCGCCTTTTCTTGCTCTGGGTCCAGATTGTCTAGAATTTTCTGCATCGTGTACCTCCTTTGGTTGACCTTGGCTTGGTCTTGACTAAATAATTTCTCAGTACATCATTATAACTAATATATTCTTCTCAAAGGTTTGACTGAGGATATATGCAATTCCAGTAGCGGGTTTATGGATTAAACCGAGACACACCCCCCCCCCCCCGACACACACACCTCCTGGCTTTCTGATCGCTGCCGCTCACGGGCTTTGGGCATCTCCACCCAAACAAAACAGAGCAACAACAACAAACCACACAGAAAACCAAATCTGTCACTTTGGCTTCTTTGTGAAAGTTCTAAAAGCCCTTGGTCTAACATGGTGGCCACTAGTCACAGGTGGCAGTTGACACTGAAGTCAGTTTAAATGCAGTAAGTCCGTTACTGGCACCAGCCGTATTTCAAGGGCCCAACAGGCACAGTGAAGAGAGCATTTTCCTCCCACTGGACTGTGCTCTTCCAGAAAACTGCTTATGGGGGAGCAGACCGATTGAGCTATCCCCAAATGTATTTTAGGGAGCCTGATAGTTATGAAGTGGGAGTACTTCCGGTTTCTTGTGCTCCTATCGAGGCAAAGCCGGCTGGAGTGTGTTTTCCCCCTTGTGCAGTTTTCTGTGGCCCTGGAGGAGAGGTTCAGCGTCGCCGAAGCCTGGGTGGTTTGGTCGGGGTGCGAGAGAGCCAGGGGTGGGCCTTCAGCCCCAGCGAGGACCGGTGACGCTGGTGAAGGAACACTGCCATGGCCCCCAGCACTTGAAAGTCCTAAAACATATGTAACAGACAATTTGCCATTTAACCATTTTTAAGTGTGCATCTCCTTGGCACTAAGTACATTCACATCCCTGTGCAACCAACGGCCACCATCCCTCTGCAGAACTTTTTCATCAGCCCGAACAAAAACTCTGTGCCCCTTCAACAGTAACTTGTCACTCCTCCCTCTCCTTAGCCGCTGTTAACCACTGTGCTACTTTCTGTCTCCGTGAATTTGTCTGTTGCAGAAACTTCATCTAAGTGGAATCATAGAGTATTTGTCTTTTTGTGTCTGGCTTATTTCACTTAACACAATGTCCTTGAGGTTTTTTCCCGCTTTGGCATGTAGCAGAGTGACCTCGAAGGCTAATGAATGCGCCAATGTTAACCCTGGCGTCTGCGGATGGGGCACTTGGGTCGTTTCCACCTTCAGGCTATAATGGCCATGATGCCATAATGACCATGGGTGTCGGAAGACCTGCTCACGTCTCTGCTTTCACTTTCTGGGGTATATACCCACCTAGGGGATTGCTGAGTCATGTAATTTCATGTTTAAGCTTTTTTTTTTTTTTGAGGGACCTCTTGTTCATGTTTAGCAGAGGTGGTGGTCATTCCTGTGTGCCTTTGGTCTGCAGAAGGACTAATTTTTTTTAATTTATTTTTTCAGTGTTCCAAGATTCATTGTTTAGGCACCACACCCAGTGCTCCATGCAATACATGCCCTCCTTAATACCCACCACCAGGCTCACCCAACCCCCCACCCCCTCCCCTCCAAAACTCTGTTTGTTTCTCAGAGTCCACAGTCTCTCATGCTTCATCTCCCCCTCCAATTTCCCCCAATTCACTTTTCTTTCTGCTAATGTTATTAGCAGAAACATATTAATGTTATTCTTTCTCCATGTTATTCCTTATGTTCCATAAGTAAGTGAAATCATATGATAATTGACTCTCTCTGCTTGACTTATTTCACTCACCATAATCTCCAGTCCCGTCCATGTTGATACGAAAGTTGGGTATTCATCCTTTCTTTTTTAATTTTTTTCAGTGTTCCAAGAGTCATTGTTCATGCACCACACCCAGTGCGCCATGCGATACGTGCCCTCCTCAATACCCACCACCAGGCTCACCCAACCCCCCACCTCCTCCTCTCCAAAACCTTCAGTTTGTTGCTCAGAGTCCATAGCCTCTCGTGGTTCATCTCCACCTCCAGTTTCCCCCCATTCATCCTTCCTTTCCTTCTCCCAATGTCCTCCATGTTTCTCCTTATGCTCCACATGTACATCCTTTCTGATGGAGGCATAATATTCCATTGTATATATGGACCATATCTTCTTTATCCATTCGTCTGTTGAAAGGCATCTTGGCTCTTTCCACAGTTTGGCGATTGTGGCCATTGCTGCTATGAACATTGGGGTACATGTGGCCCTTCTTCTCACTACATCTGTATCTTTGGGGTAAATACCCAGTAGTGCAATTGCAGGGTCATAGGGTAGCTCTATTGTTAATTTCTTAAGGAATCTCCACACTCTTTAGAAGGACTAGCTTTTATTTTTTAAGCATCTGTCCTCCGTCTTCAAAGATGAGAGTCTGGAATTTAGTAGAACTGTTAAATTCAGTGAGGGTCAATCCCTTGGTTACTTCCAGTGCTTGGAAAACAAGGCAGGTCTTCTCTCTCTCTTTTCTTTCTCTTTTCCTAAAAGAAACCCCTTCTGGATATGCCTTGTTTCCTTTTGTTTAAGCGCCCATGTACCTGCTTGAACAATTCAGTCCTGACTTGAGATCACTTACTGCGCATGCGGAGTGGCCGTACTGGAGCAGCCTGTACCGCGGCTCCGGATACGTGCTGCCCGTCTGTCTTGGAGCCTCTGGGTGCTTGGGAGGACAGCAAAAACAGACTTCCTGCGGGAAGGAAATCTGCGTAACTGTGGCTTGTGCTTTCCCACACATTCTGAGATGGAAATTCTGTTTAACCAGACACTCTAACTGAATATGCTTACTGTGGTATCAAATCTTAAACGGAGGTCTGGTTCAGTAGAATATGGTACAGTTACCTCCAAGGGTGCCGCGTAGCATTGATCCCCGTTTGCTCTCCAGTTTGTGGGGTGGTTGCTGACCAATCTAAGTGAGAGCCTCCAGCTGTGTGCTAATTCAGGGCCTTCTTACCTTAGGTAGCAACGGGTTCCATGGCAAGAACCGCCCCTTTGATTAAGCCTTGTCCCTACCTGCCCCGGGGTGCGAGTTCTCTTCCCCTCGCTGTTGGGTCTTGCTCTGCCTCACTTTGCTCCTCTCTGAACCTCATTTAGATGCTACTTTCCTGACCCAGGGGCCCCTCTTCTGAGGTCTTTTTCTTCAGTTATGGTCATGGTGATTTTACAGGTGGTGAGCTATTGCCACTTACGGTGTAATCCTACCCTTACGGTAGGAAATCCTTGCACTTCCCGAACATCCATTCAAAAGACCAAGGCCAGGGCTTTAGAACCAGACGGGCAAATGAGCTATTTGGCTTTGCTCTATCCTGAGGACACCCTTTTGCTGGCCGGCTCACACAGAGTCATTTGGAGGATACAAAGTGTGACAGAGATGGCTGGCTTAGCAGAGGTTCACGCTCCTAGTTGTGGCTGGACTGTGCGAACTACATTCTCCAGCACCCTTTGAGTCTCGGTGGGAGTATGACTAGTTCTGGCCAAGGAAATGCAAGTACAGATGGTGTCTATTGCTCCTGGGCCCAGGTGTTAGCATATCTGTCATCCTTTCCCCTGGTCCCCAGTGTAGACAGTGGCGGTGGCACAAGGTGGAAGGCACCTGGATCCCTGAACACTCTTCGGAGGGTAGCTTTTGGAGCAGAGATGTTCATTTAGGGGTTTGCATAAGCAAGAGAGAAGCTTTTATGTGGTCAAGCTACTGGGATTGGGGGTGGGGGTTGTTACTGTGATGAGAGTATAACTTGGATCATGAAAATCTAGCACAAATGCTAGAAAGTTGTCTGCAAGTTATGCCTTTCCAAGAGGAGGCCAGGCCATGTATCGCCTCATGTCCTGGATCCTCCCTGTTCCTAATCTCTGCCGACAGTGGGGCCCTCGGGTTCAAACCAGCAATGGGAGGACACAGTCTAGCTTCTATTTACTTTCACTGGTTTTGGAGCCTAGGTTATTTTTTTTCCTTTTGTATCAAATGATACCGTAGTGATTCTTTTCATTTTTAAGCTGACGGTAATATTGGGCTTTTTGCCAAAATAGGGTATGTCCTGGTTTAAAGTACAGCCGGCTCTAGTCCCTTTTGCTGCCCTTTCCGTGGGTTATATCTAGCTTCTCCATTGGTGATGCTACTTGTGGACTTTTTTTTAAAGATTTTATTTCTTGAGAGAGAGGGCATGAGTGGGGGGAGAGGGAGAAGCAGACTCCCCACTGACCTGAGCCGAAGGCAGCCGCTTAACCAACTTAACCCCCAAGCGCCCCCTATGTGTGGATTCTTAGCTTGATGTGTCCTGTGGCAAAGACTGCGCCCTGCAAGCATGCGTACCTTTTCCCACAGTTCCCAGTCTCCCTCGCAGTTAGCTTGGGCCCTTCGGATTAGTGCTGGCCTCAGACATGTGAACAGCCTCAACAAGTATCACACCGGAAGTGACTGAGACAGTATCGGGCCCCTCTCTCTCTCCCTGCCTGTTATGGCATACACGAAGGCCATGTGTTCGATTGGTAGCTCAGCCCTTGAAGTTGTGGGGCTTTGTCCCCTGCGGGCGCATAGCCAAGCTTACCCGGACTAATAAGGCTGGCAGTGCATTCTGCTGGAAATGCCTAAAGGCAGCTCTCCCCTTTTGTGGACTTAATCCTCAGGTGCATTGGCTTCTGCTCGAGAGCCTTATAAATGCCTTCAGAGGGCTCGTAAGTGGGCGCATACTCTCCCCATCGCTCTGGAAAATGCAGAAAGTTCTAAGGAAAAGAGGCCCCTGGGACGCGCGTGTTTGACGGTCGTAAAAGGTGCACTTTGTGTGGCATCTCTAGGTGGTCAGGAGACTGGGCAAATGTAGTTCCAGCAGAATGTAAGGGCAATAGTTAGACGTTGTCTTCTCTTAAAGAACTAAATGTGGGTGAGCAGAATCATCAACCTGGGAGTCAGTCTTGACCCCACCCTCTGCCCTTGCTGGATCCAGCCTATTGCTTCCAGAGAGGTTCTCAGATCTGCTTGGCTTCACTCTGTGCCCCTCCTCCCAGTCCAGGCATTATCTTCTCTTATCCCTGTTGCTGCCAAGAGGCAGCAGCTTTGTCACCAGCCTCTTAGGGTTGGGTCAGTCTTGGTGTGTTCCCCTCCGGGTCCTCTGCTTTGGCGCCACCGTATCCTGCAGTCTTGATCTGCCCAAAACGCCCTGTGCCTTCACGTCCCCGTTCTTCCAGGAAGCCTCCAGACTCCTCACCTGCTCTCTGCCAGCTTTGATTGCACCAAGCTTTTCCTTCCTAGCGAGTGACACAGTTGTGATTAAATAATTACTGATAACTAACTCTTCAACGGTAGGGAGCAAGATGCGGTTTTCTTCGCTACTCTTGGGGGGATTCCTTAGGAATATCCGTCCAGTTGCTTTCTGGAATAACTCTCAGTGGACACAGATGACACTTGGTTTCCCTGTCGAGATGAAGCAAAACTTGTTTGGTGCCCTCCGAAGGAAATCCGAATGTGGTTTCCTGTAGAAACCATGTGGAAAATGGTGGCCAGGCATAGCTACAGCACAGGTGTGATTTTTTATTAGGAAAGAAGAGACATCCTAATGACACATTTCTGTATCCAAACCTTTCTCCTCAGCGGTACATCTCAAACAGAAGAGACCAGAACAGCTCACACTGGAGACCCTGGAATGGAGACAGTGGTTTGAACGGTGTTCTGAGAACACTGGTTCTTCTCATTTGTCCCCATTTTCAGTGATGCGTATTTTTCATAATAGGATTTTCTTTTTAATCTCTCGCTGCGCCTGTTTAAAATAGGGTTGGAAGTTGGAACTGAGAAGCCTCTTTCCCTGCTGGAGATAGTGGTGTGGCTCGCTCAGGCCACAGCGACTTTCCTCGTGGTGACAAGACCATATGAGCCCCTGGCTGGACCTCAGCTGGCCTCTGCTGGGCCTGGCTCCTGGCTTGCACATGAGAGCCTTTCCCAGAGCCTCCTTCCCCTCTAGCTGCTGTTACTGCTACTGACTCAGCATTGAATCTGGAATTTTACTTGATTCTTCCTCATGTGGGCTGAGGGAAAGAAGCCTCGCACCTGCAGCATTTCCTCGCAGCTTTGCTGTGTGAGCCTTGAGGGCATTTAGGGTAGGAGAACCCTCGGGGGCCGGCCTGCTGCATTGCTGGCTGTATATTATTGGGGCGGAATGTGTTTTCGGGTTCCCAGGAGCCAACTTAAAAACCATACTTTCGGCAAGCCTCTGTGTACCAGGCTTTGGCAGAGGAGCTGTTTAAATCCTGGTCAAATAACATCAGTGGAGGAGGGGTGAACTTGTGCAAAGCCAACTGGAAAAATTCTTGTCTCCCCCTCCCCCCAGTGTACCTTCCTGGCTTTGGGGCTACTGGGTGTGGCAGGGCTTGGCCAAAATGCCTGGCGGTCGCCGGGGCTTGGTTGGTGGTAGGAGGTGCGGCGCAGGAAGGAGTTGAGCTGTGGACCGGGATCGGAAGCCGAGTTCACTGCAGAATCCAGGTCAGCCCTGGGGGCTGGGCAGAGCTGGGCAGAGGTGGGAGGGGAGAGGAGTAGGTTCATTGGTTGTAGATGAATTTGTTCTTGAATTTTTCTTGTGGAAAATTTCTAGCATGTACATGACGCAGCTTCAACAGTGAGTAACGTTGTGCCGTGGTAATTTCTTCCTCACCACTGTCTGCTCCCTGCCCCACGCTTGGTTGTTACGCTCTTAAGCATCTTTAACTTAGAATGCGCAGACCTTCAAATGCACACGTCTCCGCTGTGCAATTTGAGAAATGACTAAACGCACGTGAACAGACCCTATCAGAACAGAAGTTCCATCAGTCGAGAAAGTTCCCTTGTGTCCCCTCTTGCTCATTCCCTTCTCCACTCCCATTCCTGTTCCCACGGAGTGACTGAGATGCTATCACCACCAGTTAGATGTGCCCTTGCTTGAGTTTTGTGTAAATGGGCTCGTACAGTGTGTGCCCTCCGGGGTCTAGCTTCCTTCGCTCGTGCATTTGAGATTCACCCATTTCGAGCCGTGTGTCCCTACAGAGTACTGTTGGGTTGCAGGGACACACTGCAGTCGGTTTAGCCATTTTCCCATTGAAGGGCATGGAGGTGCTTCCCAGCTTGGGCTATTACAAGTAAAATTGCTGTGAACATTTGTATGTAGGTATTTTTTGTGGGCATTTATCCTCTTTCGTCTTGAGTAAATAACCAGCAGTAGAATGGCTGGATCAAAAGGTAGGTATATATTAAACTGTAAGGAAATTCCAAACCGTTTCCCCAAATGGTTGTGCTATTTTATATTCCTAGCACCGATGCCCAAGAGTTCTGGTGGCTTTGTGTCCTCACCGACATTTTGTATTACTGAGCTTTTCGACTTTGGCTTTGCTAGCGGGCGTGTAGTGGTTTCTCATTATGGTTTTAATTCACCTTTTCTTGTTGATTAACGATGTTGAGCACCTTTGCACGCGCTTTTTGGCCACGTACATATCTTCCTTTGTGAGGTGTCTTTTGAGACCTTTACCCATTTAATTGGGTTGTCCTCTTATAATTGAATTACACGAGTTCTTTATATATTCTGGATTCAAGTGCTTTGTCTGAAATATATTTTGTGAGCATCTGCTCCCAGACTGTGGCTTGCTTATTCATCTACTTGGGACTTGTGATGAGCAGAGAATTTTCATTCTGGTGAAGTCTTGTCGAGGTTATTTTTCTGTTAAGGTTGCCTCCTGTGTGTCGTCTCGGAGAAGTCTTTGCCTCCCTCCAGGTTGTGGTTGTTACGCAGACTCTCACGAGTACTTCTGAGCACTCGACTGTAGGAGCTTTTACACTGAGGTCTGTGATCGATCGCAAATGAAGGCGGATGCGGGTGACTTGCAATGAAGCATGTCTGACACCTTGTCTCAAGCACCCGAGAGAAGGCTCTTGCCCCGGATGAGTGTTCCAGGCACTGGGAGTCAAACTGCCGGAGCCACGGCTGCCTGCCGGAAGTGCAGGTTATCCTTTGGGCAGATGGCCTTTCTGCACTCCGGGGTACAGACCACCGAAACGGATCCATGATGAGGCTTGACCAGCATGCATTCTGTCATTGTGTCCCACTGCCCTTGGTGACACAAGCGGCAGAGGGGAAAAAACATGGCCTTTGCAGCTCAGGTTTCCATGTTTGCCGTGTCCTTTACTGGCTGTGTGGCCCTGGATAAGCTTACTTACCATCTCTGAGCCTCATTAAAAAAATAATCTCGAGGTAGAGATCGAAGCATAGTGCCCTGAACTTGGTAAGTGCTCCACGATGCCAGGTGGTAGGGTCACATTATACTCCTGCAGTCGGCTCGGACAGGTTTTTTCCCCCAAACTTGAGAGGTTGGAGATTTAATCCTAGCTCTGTTCCTGGTCCTGTGCTGAAGAATGGAGGTGAGGAAAAGGTACAAAGCCCTGCTTAGAGATGCTCTTGATTTTTAATTTCTATCAAGGTACAGGATCCATACCGAAGGGAGCACAGTCTTAAGTGTACTGCTCCATGAGCTTTCGCGAGCTCTGCATGCTGTGTGACTCCACGCTTGGGTCAAAAAAAGGAAAACTGGTAGCACCCCGGGAGCGTGTTGGCTTCTGCTTTCTGGCCTGGCCCAGAGTGACAGCTTTGCCTGTTGGGGTGCTTTTTCTTTCTTATAAAGCTTTTCTTTTAATTCCAATATAGTTCCCATCGAGTGTACTATCAGGTTCAGGTGTAGAAGATAGTGATTCAATCCCATAGATCGCCTGGTGCCCCTCAGGACAAGAGCCCACCTTCACTCCTGTCATCTGTTGCCCCCATGCCCCCCGCCTCCCCTCTGGTGACCAGCAGTGTGTTCCCTAGAGTTAAGAGTCTGTTTCTTGGTTTGCCTCTCTTTTTATAAATGCAATAATACAATCTCCCTTTTTGCCTCTGGCTCCTTTCACTCACCATTACGTTTGTGGAATTCCTCTCTTGTTAATAGAGCAATGATTTGTTCGTTTTCATTTCTATGTAGTATTTCATCGTAAGCATACACCATGGTTGGTTTTCTGTTGGTGAACATTTGAGTAGTTCAAGTTAGGAACAGTGCTGCTGCTAAGAATAGTCTGCTTTAAAAAAACAAAAACCGCTCAAACCCCATGAACCCAGCTGTGTTGAGATGGACTAGCTCCCCTGCATGCTGCAGCTGGTGGTGGTTCGTCCAGACTCGGAACCGGGCGCCCGTCATCGCCGCTGGGTTCAGGCCACTGCCGTTGCCCCAGAAAAGCAGACTGGGCCCGTTAGCCGTCGTTCCCCATTCCGGCCACTTAGCCCCGGCCGGGGCAACCATTACTTTCCCTTCTGTCTCTCCGGACGTTCTAGAGAGCACAACCTGTCTCGTGCGACTGGCGGCATCTCGCTCGTGTCCGCGGTTCATCCGTGTGGCCGCACGTATGTGCCCCGCATTTCGCGCGGTGGCGGTGGGACACTGTGGACGGATGTTCTACGTTTTTATCCGGCTGTGGACAGATTTGGGGCTGGTTTCTAATTTTGAGTCACACTGCAGCTTTTTCTGTGGACATTTGCTTGCGTTTTCTTGAATATGTGCCTAGGAGTGGGATTTCTAGGTCTTGCTGTTACTCTCTGTTTAACCTTCTTTAAAAAAAAATTGTGATATAAAAACCAGCTGATATAAAATCTATCTCAGCCACTTCCAAACCAGCCATTTGGTAGCATTTAGTACATTCACTTTGTTGTGCGACCAATCTCCAGAACTTGTCCATCTTAAAAAACTGAAACTCTCCACCCATTGAACCACTCCCGGCTTTCCCCTCCCCTCAGCCCCTGGCAGCCACCACCCTGCTTTGTGTTTCTCCGACTTGGACTACCGGACATCCTTCGTGTTAAGTGGAGTCGCACAGTATTTATTTCTTGCGACTGGCTTATTTAATGCCCTCGACATCCATCCACGTTGTAGCTCATGTCCAAGTTCCCTTGCTATTTAAGGCTGAATAATCCGTTGTACGGATACACCCTGTTTTGTTAATCCGTTTATCCATTAGTGGACACTTGAGGTGCATCCACCTTACCTTTAACCTTTTGAGGAACTGCTTTCCAAAAGACTGTTGTCTGAAGCAGCTACACCGCTTACCTTCCCACCAGCAGCGTAGGAGCGAGCCAGTCACCCCACATCCCTGTCAGCACTGGTAGCTGCCCTAGTGGCTTTAAAGCCGTAGCTCATGGTGGTTTTGATTCGTATTTCCCTGGTGACGAAGGATGTTGGCTGTCTTTTCATGGGTTGGTTGGTTGGCCATTTGTATATCTTCTTTGGAGAAATGTCTGTTTGAATCCTTTGCCCATTTTTTTAGTTATTTGTCCTCTTACTATGGACTTGTAAAAATTCTTTGTGTTCTGGAAACAAATCCCTCATCAGATGTGATTAGCAAATTTTCTCTCCCTTTCTGTGATACATCTTTGAACTTTCTTGATGCTGTTCTCTAATGCACAAAATATTTTTAATTCTGATGAAGTCCAGTTTATCTGTTTTATCCCATCTACACTGTTTCCCCTAATTTTTTTTTAGTTTCTTATTTATCCTTATAGTGTTTCTTTATTTCAGTTGTCAGCACGTGGCAATCTGCAAGCTGACTGCCTTCATTTTGTAAATGAAGTTATATTGGAACACATCCATCCATCTCTGCAATGGGAGAGACTGTGTGGCCCACAAAGCTGAAAATAGTTATCTGGTCCTTTATGAAGAAGGTGTGGCCACTTGTGCTATGTAAATAAAAGCACATACGAATGTGCATTTTTACTCTCCCTTTCTTATTTAAAATGTACCAGGCCAAATACACTGTTGGACATCTTGCTTTTTTCCATTAACAGTTGAGCCTGGAAAACTTTCCAAATCAGAATATGGGAATCTTACTTTTTCTTTTTTCTAGCTGGATAGTACTTCATTGGGTGGGTGTATCTTGTTTATTTTACCAATTTCTTCTTAAGGGATACTTGGAGATATAGATAGATATAGATGTATTGTTCTATATATGTATGTATATATACTATTTTTGGCTACTAAGCCACAGTGAATAATTTTGTATAGGTGCTATTTAATATGTATATGGGTTTATTGGTTCATTAGGTACCCCAGAGTGGCATTTGTGTATTAAAGAACAAATGCACCTGTAATTTTGTAGCTAGTCTCGGATTCCTCTCTGTGGGTTATATGATTTCGTACCTTTTCTTTCTTTATGGCCAAACTGGATGCCAATCTTTTGACTCTTGGTAATCAGTTACTTGAGAGATGGTGTCTCAGTTTGATTTGTATTTCCCTTTTTCCGCATGTATTTGGGCATATTTCCCCCTTTTTTTTTTTCCTGAGAGCTATTTATTCATGATCCTTCCCTGCGCTTTTCACCTATTGGTTTATAGGCCTTTGGAAGAAGGTCTTAATTTCTAGATCTTTCTATGTTTGGATGTGAAGTCTTCGTTTTCTTTCTGTTGTTCAGATTGGATCATTTCTACTGAGCATTCTTTAATTTCACTGATCCCTCTGTCGTGTTGTGTCCATTCTTGTGAGCCCATCTGCTGAGTTTTCTGTTTTCATTATTATAGTATTCATTCCTAAGATTTCCATTTGGTTCTTCTCTTTATTTGTTGAGACTCCCCCCCCCCACCCCATTCTTTTCAGAAGTATCTGCCCTTACTTTTTGGAGGAGGACTTTTATAATAATTGCTTTAAAGTCATTGTCAGGTAATTCTGATGTCTGTGTCCTCTTGTTATCAGAGTCCGTTGATTGTCTTTTCCCATGTGAGTTGAAACATTCCCATGTCTTTCAAGTGATCCAAGTGATTTGGGATTGTACCCTGGGTCTTTTGAAATCCTCTGATGAGATTCTAGGCCTTGCGTATATCCTATGGAGTCTAGTGGTATTTTTGCCTTAATGGGTGGTCAGCCTGGTTTGTTTAGACTGCCAAGTTCAATTTCAGCTGTGGTGCCCTTTGTGATTTCAAAGCCTTTTCAGTGCTGCTTGGTTTTGTACTTTACGATTTACTGGGACTCCCCTTTTGGTCCTATGGCCAGAAGACCGGGGCTTTGGTTAACCCACTCTGTCTCGCACTTCCCACAACTGCCCATGTTTGAAGCCAGGAATTCAGAGAAAAAAGCAGTGGGGATTCACTGCTGCCCCTCTTAGAACCACAGCTCCTCCAGTTAGAGCAAAAGGTCTGCTGTCTCAGAGCTCCAGGTGCCTGTAGGCCCCACTGACAGTCTCTGCTGGTACTGTCATGGGATCGTAGGGGTCCTGGGTGTGCAAGGGAAGAGAGAAAAGAGAAAATTGGAGAACTGCTTTCACACTCTCTGAACATTCGGAGGCCCCTTTGCTGCTTTCTGAGCGAGAAGTAGAGGGCCTCTCCTGGTGCTCTGTGCATCGACACCCAGCACCCATTTTGGGGGGTTTCAGGCTGCCTTTAGTCCAGCCTAGGAGACACTGGGAGGGGGACGGAGAAATGGGGAAACTTGATTTTGGTTTGGTAGCACTTTGGAATCGGATATTCTCCAATCTGCTTGCTTGCTTTTCATATTCTGAAATAGCTGTTCAGGCCATTCTGCCTAGTTTTAATAGTTTTCACGGAGGGACAGGCTGGAATGTCTACTCTGTCTGATAGAACCAGAACTTAAACTTGGACCATTCCATTTTGAGATGTTTTGTCATGAAGCATTAGTATCCAGAATATAACATCTCTGCATCTTACTGATCAACTTACTACAGGCAAAAATATCCTCAAGGCCAGCTGCATTATGTCAGGCCAGTTCTGTGCATCCGAGATGCTCCGTATGACTGTTAAAAGTTAGGAACAAAAGTAGTGGAATACATGAAACACAAGGCAGGAAATGATTGGTATCCTAAAGGTTCTGGATTGGCCTCCAGTGTAGCCTTCTAGTTACTTTGGTTGTGAGCTGGGAACCAAGATCATTTTGATGTCGAGAATGACTTTGGATTGTCATTGGATCTCACAAGGCTGACATTGTAAGACTTGTTGGTTGGGTTCACTAAAAAAAGGTGTTCTCTTTCCTGAGAATGAGAATCCTGCATTCAAAAGACTCAACCTTGCTAAGTAATTTTCATTAAGTCTGTGGCTAGTGAGGCATGCTTGATGGAAACCAGGAACTCTGGACATTGATTCTTAAAAAACCACCTAGGAAAAAGGATACTGGTACATAGGGGGGAAAAAAAAAAAGGAAATTAGTTGGGGTAAGGACAAAGAAAAAGGGCCCTGTATCCAGCAGTGAATTCCCGCCACCATCACCAAATGAACTCTGTGCCCCTCCACGGGCTGTGGGTCGGATCTCACTCAGGAAGCAGTTGATTTCATTAAGAAAAAGGGAGTTTTCTTGTTGAAGTGGTTGTAAAAGCCATTGGTCCTTTCATGTTGACTGGCGGTCATTGTAATGAGACAGAGAACAAATTCAGGAAGGCAGTGCTGTTTCCTACAGTTGAGTCACTCTGACAGAAAAGTTCAGCGGTACCCCCTTCACAGTTGGTGCTGTGTGGTCCTAGTACCTCAAGCCCTCCTCATCTCTGAAATCGCACACATCTTGAAGGTGATGTATGACACAGACCTTGTAGAAGAGAAAGTTATTATCTGCTGGTCAGAAGAGGCTTTTAAGAAGCATGTCTCCAAAAATTTGCCAAAGAGAGTTAGGTCACAGGAGATCCCTTTATAAACGGGTGGGAGGAAGCTGAAGAGAACATTCAGGGGATGAAGATGAGAATATTGAGGTGGTATATTTCAAGGCTGCCGGGGAACCCTGAGTCAGAGCTGTGACGTGCGGCATGGCGGAGGATAGCACTTGAAGTGACGAATGCACCCTAGTGTGCAGTATTTTTTCCTTGTTAGCCGGAAGAGCAACACAAACATGTGAAAGCTAAGTGACTTAAGTCATGCTGTGTTTTATGTGGCAAATACTTCGTTGTGAGTGCTCTAAAATGAAGCCCAGTGAGTCCATTCACTATGCTCGCCTCAGAACATAGTTTGCTTGTATCTGGCATAGTTCTTTGAATAAAAAAAAAACTGGTAGTGGACACATCTAGATCACACTTAGGAAGGTATACACATTTTATTTTGGGGTCATTCTTTAAAAAAGATCCTGGAAAGCCAAAGATAGGGGGCCAGGTGTAGGTTCCTGATGTCCCCACTCTCCTGCCTTCCCCATTGCAAAGTGATACTTGAAGCAGCTGGCACCCAGCCCCTTTCGATGTTGTGTTTGATAAGGATTTGTTGACTTCCTGACCCTGAATTGGTAGCTTGTCTCCTCCTTATGGGATTGGAAAATTTGGTTTGAAGTAGAAGGTGCTTCCTGTCTAGTAAATCTGGGTTCTGTTGTTTTTAGGTAGCTTCTGGATGACTAATGTTGCCCTAAGTCCAGTGGGATTTTTTTTTTTAATGTCTTTGACAGTAAAGTTATTCTAAAATCTAGTTCATTTAGAGACAACCAATCTTACCATCGTTACTTCATATTGCCTGGAATATATTTAAAGACCAACATGAGCCAGTACAGTCATGGAATTACTATATGGTAAATCATTTACCATTATATCATTTTGTTGATGAATGCTTTGCTTTGGAAATCAGGCGCTTTTAAACCACACTAGAAAATTATAGTTTGACTAACTACTTATAAAATACTACACAAAAAGAATGTTTTAGGTGTTCAAAAGTTTTTAATGAACTAAAATCCTATACATCGTTGTCTTGATTTCATATTAGCATATAGTGAGATAATTGTACTTGATGGTTAAATTGTTTGAAGGGCACTTTGTTTTTAAATTTAGACACTTTCCTGCTAAGAGTAGATTTTAAGGGGAACCTTGGCTTGTGGCAAGTTCCTGATGTGGCGCCCCTTCTTAAGGGTTGTTAAACCAGAATGCATAGGATGCATACGGGTCCCCCATCGAGAAGGATGGTTTACCATATGCAGACTTCTCCCGTGAAGCTGACCTGTGTCCCTAGAAACTGAAAGGCAATAGTTGCTCCGAGCATGGGCCGCATTTGCAAATGAAAATCTGCCTTTTCAAAACTCTCTTTATCTGTGATGTGTTTGCCCAAGATTTAGCTGGATAAATCAACCCTTTTACCCTGGTGGCTGTGCTTGAGAAAGTTAGTCGGGAAGGTCGGAAACCTCTGGACACTGGGGAGCCGTGATTCTATCATGCCCTGGCTGGGAGACCTCCGGTGAATCTTTTTTTTTTTTTTTTTTTTGAGATTTCATTTATTTGTTTGAGATAGAGACAGTGAGAGAGAGCATGAGAGGAGAGAAGGTCAGAGGGAGAAGCAGACTCCCCGTGGAGCTGGGAGCCCAATGTGGGACTCGATCCCAGGACTCCGGGATCATGACCTGAGCCAAAGGCAGTTGCCCAACCAACTGAGCCACCCAAGCACCAGACCTCCAGTGAATCTTAGCGCCGTGTTTCCCCACCTGCCAAGTAGAGCCAGGCCTTCCCTGCCAGTCTACCAGGGTGGTTCTGAAATTCAACCAAGGTGTTTGTGGAATTACTTTGTAGATGTCAGAGCAGGTAACCATCATGGTGATTGAAGTTTTAAGGTAATTTAGGATCTCTTGAGGGGAAAAACAAAACAAAACAAAAAACCTTGATGTCTCTATGTAATAAAAATTCCAGTGTGTTTAATCATATTTAGTATTTCTAAGTCTGCTAAATTAGTATCTTAGGAGTTGTAAAAATAAGCTGGTGGAATATTACCGTGGTATAAATCCTCAGTGTAAACTTAGTCTAGTGACCTGAGTGACGAGTATCAGGCGAAAATGGCAACTTCGGGTATGAGACAATTTTTCTGTTGACCATGGATTACTTGGAATTTTGAGTGGCAATATCCGTCTGCTCTGTGTTAATTGGCTACTGAAAAGTCTTTGTCCCAACCCTTGGCAGAGCCACCGAGGGGCTCTTTAGTGGAGGTGGTGAGGCTAGCGTACGGGACCCGACACAGACCTTCGAGAAGGAACTCGTGTCACCGGATTAAATCGTCCTCTCTTCATCGACAAGCTACTGCCCTAAGTTGAAGCTTCCCTACAAAAATGGCCGACATAAGTTGGGGGCTGCTGTCCTCTGCCTGTTGTCATCACTCTGCTTTGTCTCCAGATTGCTTGCTTTCCTCAGTTAACTAATTATAGCGGTTGCCGGAGCCTTGGTCTTAGCACCATGTTGCCACTTCTTAATAGTGTCACTAGAAAACCATGCTTTTCGATGTGAGTAGGTAGAGTCCAGAGGATGAGCCTAGAAGCAGAATGTCTGATTCATTCAGCTACAGTGTGAGTTTTGACTCCAAGCAAATGTGGGGAGCAGTTATCCTTTGGAGATAAATTAGCCACCCTGGGTTGTAAACTGTTTCTTCAGCATATACATTTGTCCTTTTTTTTTAAGATCTTATTTATTTATTTGACAGAGAGAGAGAGATCACAAGTAGGCAGAGAGAGGGGGGGAAGCAGGCTCCCTGCTGAGCAGAGCACCCAATGCGGGGCTTGATCCCAGGACCCTGAGATCATGACCTGAGCTGAAGGCAGAGGCTTTAACCCACTGAGCCACCCAGGCGCCCCATATTTGTCCTTTCTTGAGCAAAAACCTCAAAAGGGTGAATGTGGGTAGGATAGGCTCCTGTTTATAAACCCCTCATGATTATTTTTCTGGCACTTTTAAATGAGATGTTGATACTACAGTTATTTTTGTTTAAGATTTTACTTTAGAGAGCATGCAGGATGGTGGGGAAAGCGGGAGGGAGAGAGAGAGAGAGACTCCCGAGCAGACTCACCGCTGAGCACGGAGCCTAATGCGGGCCCAGTCCCAGGACCGAGATTACCACCTGAGCTGAAACCAAGAGTTGGATGCTTAACCGACTGAACCACCCAGGCGCCCACTGATTTTTTTTTTTCTTTGCCTTCTCCTCTTTTAGCAGTATGTACTGAACTATTTGGGAACGAAATGGTGTCTGGGATTTGCTTCAGAATAATGTGGAAGGGGGTGGTGTGGGTGCCAGTAGAGTTGAAACAAGGCTGGCTTTGAGTTGATCATTGTTGAGAGAAGTGAAGGGGCCATGAGGGTTTCATTATACTCTTTTACTTTTATATATATTTGTATTTTTCCGTGATAAAAAGGAAAAACCCAATAACCACCCTACCCTAGGTTTCCCATTACTTCAAGGTAGAAGCAGCCCTCTGACCATGGCCTTTAGACTCCTTCACCACCTGGCACCTGTTGACCCTTCTAGGTTCATCTCCTGAAATTATTTGCAGTTGCCCTAACCCACCCCATCTTACCTCTGGCCCTTTGCACTTACTGTCTTCTCTTCCCACAACACTCTTTCCCTTTCCATCACCTCACCCCAATTTGCCTGACTCTTGTGGACCTTCGGATCCAAGACCCCATCACTTCCTGCGGGCCTTCCCTGACTGACCCCCACCCCAGTGTGGGTTGAGTACCCTCCTGGGGGCTGTCTGTCACGGTTCCCCTCCCTGCTGCCTTCCTGACTGATTCTGACACCCTTTCCTTCCTGTCACCCTCATTATATTACACACTCTTGAAGAGAGGGATTAGGCCTTGTTCTCGCTTCTGTCCGTTGAACTCTGCGCAATGCCTGGCATATAGCGGGCAGTCTGTAAACGAGAAAACAGAAGGCCTGCCCAGGGCTTGTTGACACTTGGCCTCAGGACTCCCAAGGCCCCCTGCACAGAGCCAGCGAGTCCTGGTGCTGGCCTGGCAGCTGCCCACCTCCTTGTTTCTTCTTGCGCCCATCCACCTCTCCTCTGTTCTGTGTCTTTGGGATGTTCGGTGACTTCCTCTGAGTCCCAGCAGTGCAAGAGTAAGTTTGGATGGTCTTTCCAGAATCTCTGCATGTGGTAGGGAAGGTCCAGTCAAACTTGGGGCTGTTATACTTTGAAAGATGATGAGTTTTGAACTGGTGTGCCGTATACTACTTGGCATATTTAAACACGCTCCTCGTTGATGTGATGCGATGCTGCCCGGTTTGGGATAGGTCTCTATAGGACATGCCTCCGGGGCATTCGGTCTGCATTCTCAAGGGGATGGCGGACACGTGAGCCAGAAGGAATGTTCATCATAGCAGTTTGAAATAGGAAAGAGGAAAAAAAGTGTATTTAAACAAGATGGCTAAAGAAATTTCTATCCAGTCCTGCTATGATGGACTGCGATGCTGAACTAGAGCTAGCCCTGCAAGTGGGTGGTAGCGCACCTACCAACAGCAAGTCCAAGAACGCATGGGGTGCGATACTGTGTCTATAAGGTTCAAAAACACGTAGAACTAAACAATATACTGTTGAGGAATTCGCACGTCGTAATATGCAGACACGTGCATATATGACAAGTATATACATGTGCATATAACAAGCATATATAATATACGCATATCTACAGTCATGTGCATGCGTGTACATAATATACATGTGCATAGGTATATATACATGTGCATGCATATATATTTTTATATACAGACATTCGTGCGGGGGACCGATAAATACAGAGAGCAGGACAGAGGTGTCCTCTGAGCAGGAAGGAGGAGATGAGCCTGGGAAGAGGCATGTGAGACTCTGGCAGTGCAGATAATGTTCTGTGTCTTGGGCTGCATGGCGGGAGCATTGTCTTACATTTCATCATCCTTTATCATTTGTATATAAGCTAAAAATCTCTTTGGAGATGACATCTTTCCTAATAAAGATAACAGTGAGACTGAATCGATCAGCAATTTTTAAGTGAGGCTACGTTCCCAGCCCTCTGAGGAAGGAAGAGATTTTTCTTGTTGCTTTTCTTCCCCTGTTCATGGGGTCATTTTAAGCCAAGCACTCATCCTTTTCTGCTCTCCCTAAGAGACTGTTGGTAAAGACAGAGATTGCAGTGGTTCCCCCCTTGGTGATCAGCAGGAAGTCGATTGAGTAGACCAACCACCTCTATTTCTCTCCCACACCGTGTCCTGTCCTTGTTCATCTCAGACGTTGCCGTGGTGGACATGAGTGATGTCTCCAGACAGCCTTCCCTCTTTTACCATCTGGGGGTCCGAGAGAGCTTTGACATGGCCAATAATGTGATCCTGTACCATGACACCGACGTGGACACTGCTCTTTCACTGAAGGTAAAGGGTATCGTTCATCTTGTTGTGAGTACTTGCCTTTGGGAAAGTGGTAGCACACGTTCAGAGGAAATGTACGCGGAACGCAGGAGGTTGGAGGAAAAAAAAAGATTCGCTTGTGCAATTCCTTCCTTCCTTCTACAGCTTCTTGCTCACACAGACGACTTCCTGACCTCTGTGTGAGCCTACGTACCGGAGAGAGGTGTTTGTAGGCAACATTAGTGTTTCCAGGCTCATTAGGGGAGTGAAGGCAAAAACTGTTAGCTTCCATTGAGGCAAACACACAACTCTGAATCTTTTAATGGGTAATTTGATCCAAACCTATGCACAGAAAAAATAGTTTCTCAACTCGAATGGTAAGATGATGACACAGAATAGTTACCGAAGTGGGCAGAAAGTTCTAGCATAGACATCATCCATATTTAATCTCTTGTTCTCCACTCCCCCCACCATTGAAAGCAGAACGAAACTGAAAACTTGTCTGTTCACGCACAACTCAGTAGTGATGGATATTTTAAAAAGTTTATTCTTGCAAGTGTGATACGGATGTTTTTTTGGATAATAGTACTTCCAAAAAATGCTCATATTTGGAACAGAGAGGGAGAGATGGCAGTGGAGTGGGAGGACCCGAGCAAAAGTGCTGAATCCTCTACTGTTCACCTGAAACTAATGCAACACTGTAGGTTAACTAACTGGAATTAAAGTAAAACCTTAAAAAATGCTCATGTTTGTAAAATGTGGATTTCTAAGGTGGGCAACTATAAAACTCGAGAAATATTAACGTTGTCAGATGTCTTAATATTGGTCAGAAAGTCCTGGTTTGCATTAAATGATTGTAGGAGTAAAAGCTTGGTTTGTTTATAGCAGTGTTACTCAACCTTGACTGCACTTTGGAATTACTTGGACAGCTTGTAAATATCCCAATACCCAGGTCATACTCCAGGCCAATTACATCACAGTCTCTGAGGGATTTTTTTAACCTCTCAAAAGTACAGCCACGGGTGAGAACTAGTGGCTTCAAGTTGGCTTTCGGGGACAGCAGTTCTAAATGTCCAGCTACCTTAGTGTTAAAAATCACTAGTATATAAATAGCACAATTTTGTGATGATAAAGTTGAACATTTTTGTGTTTCTTGAGATTTAATATTAACCCGATTTTTCTGGGTTCTGTAATAACTGGGGGTTATTTCCTGGTAGAGGGCCAGCCTGCTTCAGATGTGGAACCTCTCTCTCTTCTGTATCACATACACTTGATGTAGGTGTGTGCTGTGTAATTAGGGCACAGTGCTGTGTTTTAAGAAGTCATTCAGAGGACATTGAAAGAAGAATCGGGTTTATTATTTGTACTTTATGCTGTCTGATAGTTTCCTAAAAGACTATAAACCCATCTAAATTATTACTTTCAATATTTAGATACTGATTTTTTTCCTTTTACTGATTTTCACTTAAGGTGGTTATGCTTGCAAATATTTAGAACTAGAAAATATGAAAGGGTAGCTTATTAATTAAGCCTTATTTTGATAAGAAACATGAAATTAGAAAGCATTTTTTTTCCAATGCAATATATTTTTCCCCCCTCAACAATGCCTTAGTGGATTCCTCTGGAAAGTCCATGACCTAGATAAATTTTAGTTTCTTAGAATATGGAAAAATCGTCCCTAAAATGGAAATGGGTGGTCCGTTCTACGTGACACCAGAAGAAGGAGACTGTGCTAGTCATCCGAAAGCTGAAATCTCAGAATGTATGAAACCCCTTTTACGGGGCAACTGTTTAATTATGTTTCCTCTCGTCACCAAGTGTTGGCTTCTGGTGCATAAATGATACAGTCAAGGGCTGCATCACCACGATGCGAAGTTAGCTGACTCAAGCTGTCGTCATTGGATTTGGTGGCTCCTAGGCCTGTCCAGTGAGGTGGCGGAGATGCCCCTGGCAGCGCCCCTCGTGCGCCGAGGCTGCAGGGGGCGAGGGAGCCCTGATGCAGCCCCAAGGATAGCACGGGACTTCCCGGGCACTTCTGCATCATCCTGGACCTTCCTCGCTGGGCAGGCGAGCTGCGGGGCATTCAGAGCCCCAAACTCAAATCTCAGAACATCTGGACAAAAACGATGCTGCGGCTACGGGAAATCCTTACAACCATATATGGTTATATATGGTTAACCTCCATCATTCCAACAGCTAGCCAATTGCCATACGTTTTCCCTAGAATAGGAATTTTACAGTCCTCTGAGGCTCCCCCTATTTGAAGCTTTTCGCCCAGGGGAAGGGGAAGGTTCAAAATGATAAACTCTTGCTCAAAGGTAGGTGCTGAATGATGGCGGGGCAAAGTACTTGTAGTGTTTATGGAAATAAGTGGCTATCTTTAAAAGCTATATTCATCTTCTCTTTTTCTTTTCAGGATATGGTAACTCAGAAAAACACAGTAAGTACAGTGTTTTCAGATTTTTATCCTGGTAAATGCCTAAGAGCTTGCCTGAAAATCCCACAGATAGTGAGGTGATTTCTAATTGTGCCCATTGGTGTGTTTCTCAGGGGGACGGCTAGAGCCCCTGACCTTCAAGCTGCCCACTAGCTCAGGCCCCACTCCCACCCTGGGCACAGGGCGGGAGGTCAGGGCAGGCACGCGGACTTGGTCTTCAGTGGGCACTAGGACTTCGGGCCTGGAACCGTCTGGCTGTCTCCTTCCAATCTGGGTTGGTCCCACCAACCACCAAGATCCTTTTTGCTGGAGCCATTACCTCCCACATTTGCCACCGAAGTTTCCCCAACCACAGAGAAAAAAGAATTTATAGCCCAGGTAACACGGGGGCCTAGCCGAGAGTTGCCTGCCACAAGCCGTAAAGAACTAGGACAGAATTCTTCCTGCTTTCTCACGTATGTGCTAAAGTCTCCCAATTTGGCTTCCAAGTGCCTGCGGTGATGTGGTGATAACACCATATTGGTTGGAATCGTGTAATGAAGTCCCCACTTTAAAGACCTTCAAATAAGTTGATGTCCTTAGAAATTGTGCCAGGGTTACCCTGTACCTTTGCCCCTTAAAGCGCCCATCTTCCTGGACCTGCAGCACTGTGTTTTGAGCAGTCGTGACATAGATGACGAAGGACACTTCCTTCATCCCTTTCCTTTGGCCCTCACCCTGCTTCCACTGGCCCTTCTAAAAAGGAAGGGCCTCCTGCCTCTTTTCTCTAGTGGTTGGAATTCTCAAAGGGAGGACAACAAGGGCCGGGAGGTAGACTGTCCCGAGGGTTCCCGCTCCTGGAGGGTACCCCCTCCACAGAAGGCCCCAACCCGCAGCTGTGGGGCCCGGTCTTGTCTGGAACCCAGGCAGAGCCTCCTCCCTGAGATGGAAGCCTTGACCTTCCTTCCCCAAGACGGAGGATAAAGTTCCAGAAACAAAACTAGTGGTGTAGTTTATGTAATTACCACTGGAGCTTGGATTTAACAAGCCAACCTGTAAATTTAAGGCATCAGAATGGGTTTGAGTTCTTCACGGGAAAAGAAATAGGAAGACCTGTGGCTTCATTTTGTCTTATTTACGTACTCATCCTGCCCACTGATGGGAGTCTCTCTTGTTGCTTCTAGATCTTGATTTCTTAAATTACCTCCTTCATGGACATGGTGGGGATCCAGTAAAAGGAGCCTGGGCCTGAGGCCGGCAGGCGCAGTTTCTCGTACTGACCTTGTCTTTGAGTGACATTGGGCAGTCATCCTCAGTGTCCCCATCAGTAAAATGAGAAGGTTGACCTCTGTCACTTGGTTCATAAAAAGCTTCAGCTCTCAGAGTCTGTGGTTCCGTATTTTGCACAAGTGAAAAGGTGTAACTTGAATTTAAAGCAAGGAATGTCTCGGAAGTGGTTATTCTTCCAAATAGGAATTACATTAAGGTGAGGCGCAAAGAGAGAAAACTCTTTCTCCATCCTGACTGCTGTGTATTTAGGAGCCTAGAAATGTTCTTGTTCTGGAAGGGTGGAAAAACACCTAAGAGGAAAGGTTGAAGTAAAACAAACCTTGAGAGGTATTGTTCATGGTCATTTCCAAGTGATTTCTACTTCTGGAAAGCAGGGAGACACTACTACTCCAGGTGGCAGGGAAGTAGGGCAAACTCAGAAAAGGCTGGGATCAGCAGAATGGTCATCTCACAGCTAATGGTGATTAAACACTGAAAGAGAATGTTACAGTAAATCAGGTGACTTTTACTAAGAATTTGCTCACTTGGCCCCTGAATATGGATTGGGCTAATGCTGCTTGGAAGTAGCGGTCTGGATTGTCTAACTCCAGAGGTTTTGGGAAAGGATCGGATAAAACTGTGGGTCTGTAATAATTGAACAGCTTTCGAAAAAGGAAGTACAGCTTAGTCCTAGGTGCTGAATTACGAAGTCCCAGGAATCAGGCGTACGGATGAGATTCCCCACACTGAACGTGTCGCCGAATGCTTGAAGTGGTGTACAGAGAGGTGGAAACCAAGATGCTTTGAGATCTCTGCCTTCAGGGAATCATTTTATATTTCTCGAATTGTCCCTATTTGTGTGTTGAACTTGGCTTCATTCGGTAAAGGGCTGATCTCCAGACGATCAGAACCAGTAGGAGATACATGGAGGGGGAGAAGGAGATGTTTACTATGGGGAATCCCCTCTGGTGAGTATGGGGGCTGAGAAGCCCCATCTGCAAGCTGGAGACCCAGGAAAGCCAGTGGTGTAATTAAGACATAAGCCCCGAGGCCTGAGAATTAGGGGAGCTGGGAGCTGTCCCAGCTCAAGCAGCAGGGGGACAAAAGGGGTAAATTCCTCTTTTCTCTGCCTTCCGTTCTGTTCTGGCCTCAGTGGGTTGGATGGTGCCTATCCGTAGTGGGAAGGGCAGGCTACTTGGCTGAGTCCGCTGGCTCCAGTGCTAATGTTGTCAGGAAACTGCCTTGAAGCACATGAGAACTGACGTGTAATCGGGATACCCTGTGGCCCGTCAAGGTGGCACACAGAATTAACCATCATCACAGATAGGCATGCTTGCTTCCATTTCTAGAAGCATTTGTTCTGCAGTGATATGAAGGAGGGGAAGCCAATTTCTAGGCTTAAGACCATTCTGGGCTCTTCTGCTCTTTGGTGGAAACATAGTGTCAACTTTTGTACCCAGTCCTGTTTCAGAAGATGCTCCTGGGGGCGACTGGGTGGCTCAGTGGGTTAAAGCCTCTGCCTTCAGCTCAGGTCATGATCTCAGGGTCCTGGGATCAAGCCCCTGCATTGGGCTCTCAGCAGGGAGTCTGCTTCCCCCCACCCCACCCCTCTCTGCCTGCCTGTGATCTCTCTCTCTGTCAAATAAATAAATAACATCTTTATTTAAAAAAAAAAAAAGATGTTCTTATTCTCGTGTTCCAAGTTTTTTTTTTAATGCTTTATTTAGGCCTACTTTACATACCATGAAGTTCACCTGAATGCACAGGATTCAGTGATTTTTTTCATAAGTTAGAGTTGTGCTGCCCTTGCCACGATCCAGCGTGAGAGCATTTTCATCACAGAAACACCTGTTCTCGGGCAGGCCCTGTCGCCGCCCCCAGCCCCGGGCAGCCGCCAGTCTGTTTGGTCTCACAGATGGGCCTCTCCACAATTTTTCCTATAAATGGAACCATACGCTAACGTGGTCTTCTGTGCCTAATTTCTTTCACTGAGGTTTTCTGAGGTTCAGCCTTGACGTAGCCTGTGTCGGCGGCGCTGCTTTTGTACTGCCAAGTAGTTCTCGTATCGAATGGGTGTTCCCGGTGCCGTTTCTCTGAATAACTACACAAAAAGTTGAACCAGATGACGTGTGCAAAACCCACATGATAGAGTACTTGTGAGCCGAACCATAAAACAGTTGGTGAGCACCTGGACCGTTTCCACTTTTTGGTTATTATGAATGATGTGGTTACAAACATTCAGGTACAGATCTTTGTGTGGAAATGCATCTTTGTTCCTCTTGAGTAAAATACCTAGGAGCAGTTTTGCTGGCTCATCAGGTAAATAAATGTTTAACTTTCAGAAAAACTACCAAGATGATACCGAGAGCGGCTACAACATTTTTACATTTCCGCCAGCAACAGGTCTAGGTTCTTCACCTCCTCCCCGGTACTTGGTATAGTCTGTCTTTTTATATTCACTGAAGTGAGCGTGAGGCGCGGTGTCATGGTGTTTTCGTGTTTCCCTAGCCACGAGTGATGCTGAGCATCTTCCCAGGGCTTATTAGCCGTTCATAGTCTTCTTGGGTGAACTGTTCATTAGAATCTTCGGCTCATTTTTAATTTTTTTTTTTCTTGGTCTTATTATGGCGTTTTAAGAGTTCCTTGTATATTCTGGAAGCAAAGCCCTTATCAGAGACTATATCAGTTTTTTTATGGATCGTGCTTTTGATGTTATCTAGGAACTCTTAGCCTAACCCAGGGCCACAAAGAATTACTCCTGTTTTTTTTTAACTTTCACTCTATTGGACACTTGAAATTAATAGAACGTTGTATTTAATCATACTGGAATTAAAAAAGAATTTTTAATTAGCGAAAATTAATTAAAAGAAAGTTTTAGAGTTTTGGCTCTTATGGGTCTCTGATGAATTTTGAGTTAGTTTTTGTGTCTGGTGTGAGCTAGGGGTCCAGCTTCTTTCTTTTGCATGTGGACATCCAGTCGCCCCAGCACCTTTCCTTAAAAAGACTTCACTCCCTGATGAATTAGCTTGGCACCCTTGTCAAAACCAACTGATCATAAATGTGCTTGCTTGCTTCTGGACTTTAAATTCTCTTCCATTGATCTGTATGTTTACTCTTACTCCAGGGTCATGCTGTTTTGATTACTGTAGTTTTATAATAAGTTTTGAAGTTAGGAAATCTGGTTCCCCCAACTTTGTTCTTTTTCAACATCTTTTGGCCATCTGGGGCCACTTGGAATTCTATAGGAATTTGAGAATTGGCTTTTGCATTGCTACAAAACAGGCCATTGGAATTTTGATAGAGATTGCCTTGTATCTGCATATCCCTTGAGGGATATTGACATTGTAATAAGGTTGTCTTCTGATGCAAGAACACAGCATGCCTTTCTGTATCTTTAGGTCCTCTTTCCTTTAAGTTCAGCATTGTTTTATAGTTTTCAGTGTACAAGGTTTTTACCTTCTTGGTTAAATTTATACCTGGATATTTTATTCATTTGGATGCTCTTGTAAATAAAATCATTTTCGGGGCACCTGAGTGGCTCAGTGGTTTAAAGCCTCTGCCTTCGGCTTGGGTCATGATCTCAGGATTCTGGGATCGAGCCCCACATGGGGCTTTCTGCTCAGCAGGGAGCCTGCTTCCCCCTCTCTCTCTCTGCCTGCCTCTCTGCCTGCTTGTGATCTCTCTCTCTCTCTGTCAAATAAATAAATAAAATCTTTAAAATAAATAAAATCATTTTCTTAATTTCATTTCCAGTATAGATTTCTTTTTAAGTTTATTTATTTAAAGTAAGCCCTACACGCAACATGGGGCTTGAACTCATGACCCTAAGATCAAAAGCCCTATGCTCTACTGACTGAGCCAGCCAGGTGCCACAGGATAGATTTTTATAAAAAAAAAAAAAAAACAAAAAACCTTTCATAAAAATGTTTTACACCTAACACACTGGACTTCATAATTCAGTTTTTTATTAAGTTTTAAATTTTAATTCCAGTGTAGCTAACATAGTGTTGTTTTAGTTTCGGGAGTAGAGAATAGTGATTCAGCAGTTCTAGGCATTACTCGGTGTTCATCATCCTGCTCATCCCTGGCCCCTATTCCTCCCCCACCCCCATGTGATGCAGCTTCTGGTCCAAGTTCCATAGCAATTACTTCTTTTTTTTTTTTTTTTTTTTGACAGATCACAAGCAGGCAGAGAGGCAGGCAGAGAGAGGGGGAAGCAGGCTCCCCGCTGAGCAGAGAGCCCCATGTGGGGCTCGATCCCAGGACCCTGAGACCATGACCTGAACCAAAGGCAGAGGCTTTAACCCACTGAGCCGCTCAGGCGCCCCCATAGCAATTATTTCTTTTTTTGTGTTCTTTCCATCTATTTTCATCCTTATGTTATTTCCTTCTGCTATATAGGTAGCAAAGATGGCCATTTTCCACATTTTATCACTTCAGAAAACCTGTTTAGATGGTGAAAGATCAAGGTTGAGCCTTTATGGGAACAGGAGTGAAAATGTAGCCAATTCGGAGAGATGACTTTATCTTTTAAACCTTGGAACTTCCTGGTACTTTGTTATTAGTGTGCATAGTCCATAGGTATTCTTTAATGGTTTTAATTTTCCTTTGCAAAAAATAATCATACCTTCAAAGTTAACAGTATATCTGGCAGGTTGGTTCCCCCTGGGAAGTAGGCCCTGAGGCTGAGTTGAGTGTGCAGGAGAGGCACGGAGGCGTGCCCGTGGGATCAAGACTGAGGAAGAGAAGGAAGGAAGGAAGGAAGCAGGACCAGGCAGAGAGAAATGAAGCTGGGATGCAGGCTCCGTGATGGGCCTGGCTTACCCCATGGGGTGCTCCAGCGCTCGAACGGGCTTTCCGAGTTGTTCTGAGCTGGGATGAGAGGTCCTGCATCCAGCCCTCACTGGGAGGCGTGTGTCTTTGGGTGGGGTGCAGTCCACCATGGAGGGGGTTCTGGATGGCAGCGGCAGCGCCTCCTACCTTGAAGTGGGGGTAGTGTCTCTGTGTGCATCTGAGTGTCCACCACATTATAATCCTTTGATTTGAGAAATTTATAAATCCTATATACCTGAGATTGAGGACTGTATCTCTAAGGCTGAGAGGCATGGAATCATTTTTTCCCTTAAATTGGTGAGTAAATACCTGGAAGCTATATGTAGTCTCCCCAACAAGGAAACACTGGTTCACATTACCTCCCCTGTCCCCGAGGGGAATGACTAGGAGAAGATGAACCGTTCCGCCCAGTATTTAGAGAAGGAATTGTTGGAAGTACACCAGACCTTATTTTCATTTGTCATGTCCCAAAGCCGGAGTTTACAGTTGGTTTTTCAAAAGCAAATTTCCAAGCGAGGATCATGTTATTAAAAAGCACCTTATTAAAAAACTAATCTGGTTCTTGACCTCTGGACTAGGTGGTTATTTTTTTTTTTCCTGGAAAACCAATGAGATTTAAGAGAAACTCGTTGTTCCCATTGAAATAGTTATCTCTGTAATCCCAGTAAATTGGAAATTCTTTGAGAAACAGACATGGTAATATTGAGTGCATTTTCTACAATATTGGGAGGCGTTTTACCTGGCACATGAGCACACTGAGAACTCAAGTTTTAGGGTAACAATTTCTGTGGGTCTTTCCCGCTTGCCTCCCTTCTTCAGTTAGCTGTGGCTTGGGATCCACAACCATCAGGAAAGATGTAGATTGCTTGGGGACACTTTGGTAAAAGGACAATTAAATTACTTCTCCTTTAGATAGCCTTTGGGTTTTCTAAGTTCAGATCAGAATTCCTACCGCTTCTATTAGTAAAGAACGAATTTCGAACAAGAAGGCTACGTCTCCTAGTAGAGAGGCAGAATTTTCTTTTACACATAGAATGTGACTTACGTAAAAATCTCTATCCTTTGACTACTTATTTCATCTGTGTAGCTATTTCTTAGTATTTCTACCTCATCTTGGATTCTCTCTTCTCTAGTCTTGATTGAGGTCTTCTTTCTCCCTGCACGTGTGTGGGCTTGTGTTCTCTTTCTAATCAGAGCATTCTCGAGGTGCAAACCAGAACTTGGGCCTGCTCCTCTTCAATGTCGCGGGAGCGAAAGCACATTTCACAGGGCCCATGTCAGAACCAAAACAGAAACAAATATCTAGTTCTGCCCACCAACCGAAAAAGTCTTTGGTGCCTGATGATACCCGTTTGTTTTCTTTAAACTGAGAGACAATGCGCATAGCATAAAATCCACCATTCACCCGTCTTTGGGTTGGGCATTTTGTGTTGTGTCTCACAGCTTGCTTAGTTCAGGGATCTCTGAGAATTCGGCTGGAATGGCAGTTCCTGAGCGGAACCGTGTGGGGGAAGGGGAAGGACCCGAGGTTTGTCTGGCTCTGTGGTCCTCTGTGCGCCATTTGGGTAAGCTTCCCGGGTCTCGCTTTCCTCCTGTGTATAAAACGAGATGAGGAGTCCGGTGATGACTGAGACGCATGCCGGATCTGAACTAATTCTCGGACTTCACGACAGCCCTTCAGCTGTTGGAGCAAGCAGAGGAGCTCTTGCCATGGCCAGCTCAGGGCTGCTTGGCACGTTTCCAGCAGGGGTAGTAGCTTCGGGTACCTTTGAAGCGGCTCGAGAGCCTGACAGTCCGTTTGAAATTGTCACTCAACTTCTGTATATTTGTTCCTATCCTGCCCAAGTAAGAATAGAGAAGCAGCCATATCGAACGCTATTTGCCATTATCTTAAAGCAGACCAAAACCCTGCATTTCCCTGATGTGCATGTGTGGTGATTTAAAACATTCTCCTCTAACTGACTAGACACAGAATTGGGTCTATTAGGGCCTAAAACCTTATTGTAATCCTTCTTTTGGAGCAGCACCTGACTTGGCTTTTCT